>JAUPFT010000029.1:20628286-21228286 GCA_036936625.1 Parnassius smintheus behrii | reverse complement strand
GGCGGTTACAAAACAACTGACTAATCTATCGTCACAGCGGCCTTTTATACAATTTTAATAATAACCTAATAATGAACATTAATATTCTTATTACTATAAATATTGCATCATAAATTATAAAATAACTGTCAATCAATATATCAACGACTAAACAATAATAAAAATTGTTTATACACATTTAATAACATCAATCTTAGGTTCGCCGGAAGCTGATAAGCGGAAGGCGGCAGTTATTATTTAATCATCATTAATTTATTAAGTATTATAAAAATTAGGTTATTAATCTAATAAAGGTTTTGTAATTCTCTGGGAAATTAAAATAAACTTAATTATGCGACGAGCTCGTGAACCCAGGACCGGAAGACGATAACACTCGGCCATCCTGCGTTTGCCGTGTCCCACGGCGATCAGCCACGCCACTAGGTCCTGGTTTCTCGTTGGAGTACGCCATCTGAAATTTGAATAGTACCAACAGTATGCTTGTCGTTGCGAGTTCATGCAATATGTTTGTATTTGTATGTCTTTATACATTAATAATTCTGTTTATCTGTCATATTTCATTTTGCTTGTACTTTTACTTGTACACACAGCCTTTATAGGATCACACAGTTTTTAATATGTTGTCACACAGCATTTATTATGGGATCACACAGCTTTTATTATAGTATCACACAGCCTTGATTAGGATCACTCAGCTTTTATTTTGGGGTCACACAGCTTTTATTTACTATAGGGCCACACAGCTTTTGTTACAAGTTCACACAGCTTTTATTATGGGGTCACACAGCTTTTATTTGTACAGGATCACACAGCTTTTGTTTATATAGGATCACACAGCTTTTGTTTATATAGGATCACACAGCTTTTATTTACTATAGGGTCACACACAGCTTTTGTTATAAGTTCACACAGTTTTTATTATGGGGGTCACACAGCTTTTATTTTATGTATACGAGTATAGAGTCATACAGCTCTCATCTAGATAGAGTTACATTCTACAATGTAGCAAATCAGAGTAGTTATAATTAGATAGGATCAGGTAGCAATTATCGAAAATCTGTTTTTCTTTATATATTACCACAAAACATATTTTATCAATTGTAAAAGTATAAACAGTCAAAAATAGTTGTAGCGAAACACCTAAGGCAACAGACATTTTTCTTCCTATATTTATTAGGGAACATTTATTAACTCATTATAATATGATTTATCACAGGATATAAATAATTTAATTGCATACTTTTATTGTACATCCACTTACATATTCTATATAATATTGATATTAATATAGCCCGAGATTCAATTAGCTTTCTAAAAGATCTATAAGATCATCCCTGTCTACTTCATGATCACTACCGCTACTGTCATCGGGGATAGATGAATTATAAGGCCGGAGGACTTCGCCGCGTACAACTGCCGAAAAGTTTCTGTATCCCTTCATACCCTTGATGCTGCTTATCGTGTATCGGTCTAATGAGTGGTCAGCTTTGCATACTTTATACGGTCCAGTATACAAACCGTTAAGCTTCCTAGTAATATTAGCATTCTTCCTAGTTATCCCTCCTTTCCATAGTACCAACTGTCCTACAGAATATTTAACGCATTTCTTATGAGTTCGGTCGAATTGGTCTTTCATAAGAGTCATATTTTTATCTATACGCAATTTAGCCTTGCTGCGTCTCTCTTCTAAAGCTCGAGCTTGACTTTCAAAGTCTGCAGGTTCCCCACAGGGGTAGGCTGGTAAACGCGAATTAGAATGACCAAATAATAATTTGAAAGGTGGGAAACCAGTTGTGGCATGAGGTGTGTTATTAATGCCCCAAATTATATCGGAAACATGGTCGTCCCAAGTGCATTCACTATTGGTCATAGTATTAAGGCGTTAATCAACGTTCTATTGACACGCTCAACTTGGCCATTTGATCTAGGGCTAGCAATGGCGTTTAGAACATGTCTAAATTGCATTTCTTTAGCAAACTCCTTGAAATATCTGCTAGTAAACGCTTTACCTCTGTCTGTAATTATTCTATTAGGATTGCCGAATTGATTTATTATATCTTTTAAATGTTTTATAGTTTCTATTGAACCACAGTTTTTAACAGCTTTTGCAAATACAAATTTTGTAAATGAGTCAATAATAATAAGTATATAACAGTTTCCCTTCCGAGTCTTAACAAATGGCCCCAAATGGTCGACATGTAATGTATGCATGGGGACTGCTGCCTTTTCGATCGGGTGCAGTTCTCCCTGCAATTTCCCGTATTCTCCCTTTCCGTAGGCACAGCGAAGACATGATTTGATATATTTTCGAATAAACCTTGTCATGCCTGTAAACCAAAACTGTGCTTTTATAATCTTTTCGGTTTTGTCAAAGCCTGGATTTCCTATTTGATCATGAAACTTCTGCATTAGGCCCCATTTAGCTAATTTGGGTATAACGAAACGTTCCCCATTTAGAGTTTTCCTATAAAGAAGATCATCCTTTAATTTATAATTACTAGTAATATCTCTATTGTCTGTACCATTTCGTAATTGAGTCAAAATCATCTGAATATTTTCGTCCTGTAACTGTAATGTCACTAGCCAATCAGAGTCTTCTATCAGTAAAATTGTGCTCGATGGCGGATTTCTACTCAAAGCATCTACGTGCCTCATTCGGCCACCAGAACGGTACTCAATCTGCAAGTCATAATCTTGGATGGTAAGCCACCAGCGGGCTATGCGGGGAATAAGGTCTTTTTTAACTAAAGTGGTTCGTAATGCCGCACAGTCTGTCACTATAGTTACGGAAATTCCTACGAGGTAGATTCGAAATCTTTTTAAGGATTCTACAACGGCTAATGTCTCTAGCTCATAGCTATGGTAAAATTGTTCTTCCTTAGACGTGACCCTACTAAAATAGGCAATTGGTTTCAGGCTAGTATCGGTTTGATATTGCAAAAGGATACCACCTAACCCTAGCTTACTCGCATCTGTATGGAGCTCGGTACGTGCATGACTGTCATATATCCCTAAAACCGGTCTTTCCACAAGACGCTCTTTAAGACTTTGAAAAGCACTTTCTTGGTCCGGGCCCCAATTCCATTCTATGTTCTTTTTAGTAAGTTGTGTGAGGGGTCTAGCTATTTCTGCAAACCCACGAATGAATTTCCTAAAGTATGAAGTCAAACCGATAAATTGTCGGATCTCGTGTACATTTCGTGGTTTCTTATATTCAGCTACACAACGAATCTTATCCTGTCCCGGTCGTATTGTGCCCGCAGTAATCTCATGTCCTAAATAGTTAGCGCTTTTCTTTAAAAATTAACATTTACTTAAATTCAGTTTTAAATTAGCTTCCGACAATAGTTGTAAGACACTTTCTAGCAACTTCAACCCATCATCAACCGATACCGTTGGCAGCATGACGTCATCAAGATATGTTGCTACGTCATTACCTAACCTCCCTAAAACAATTTTTATTAGACGTGAAAAAACTGCTGGAGCATTAGCCAGGCCAAAAGGCATTTTCAGGAATTCATACTGACCAGTAGGTGTAACGAATGCGGTTTTGTGAATAGAATCATCAGAGATTCTGACTTGGTAATAGCCCTGTGCAAGATCTAGTGTGGTAAATAATGATTTTCCAGATAAGCGAGTAACCTGATCTTCTATATGAGGTAGTGGGTATCGATCCTTAACAGTACGCGAGTTCAGTGCTCTATAATCTATGCATAGTCTATAGTCACCCCCTTTTTTTTAACAAGGACCACTGGGCTTGCGTATTCAGACATGGACTCCCTTACAATGCCTGCAGCAATCAGGTCTTGAACCTTTTCATTAACTATTTCATTCTCTTTGTGAGAAAGTCGATAGGGCTTGCAGAAAACGGGTTGCTCGGTTGTAGTACGAATACGCATTTCTAACACGTCGGTACAACCTAAATCTCTTGTATTTTTGGCGAACAAGTATCCAAATTTATTTAATAATTCTAGTAATTTATTGGATTCTTCTGTGTCCAAATCACCTACATCTAAGTCCGATAATAATAACTCATTGTGGGAACGATGGTCAATCGTCATTACTTCCTTCTGCTCATTATGTTCTAAGTCACTAACAAGTTCAGCACGCGCTATGAGCCTATTCGACTCCCACTCAATAACATCGTCTCCTATGTTTATTACTTTTAATTGGCAATTCCTCGACCTTATAAGACCGCCTACAATAATATAAGACATACTCCCTAACTCATAATATACAGGTTTAGTTAGTAAAGTACAGTCACTATCATTCATATCAATGAAAACTTTTACATATGCCACACATCGTTGCGGTATTACAGTACAGTCCTTTAAGTATATTGGGAATTTTGTAAAGAAATCTATTTCACTTAACTGCATATCACATAATTCACTTTCATGTTCAAGGTTTTTTACAAAACTGACAGAGTTTTCAGTAATAACTAAGCACAAATTTCTCTGATTTATCATTGTTTGACCGATAATTAAGTCTATATCAGCTAAATCATTATTCGTTAACTCAACAGAACTACTTATAATAATATCATCTATCTTCACATCGATCCGCGAGGTCCCCAATGATTTCGAATATGCACCTCCAAATCCTTTCATCTTTATTGAAGAGGGCACGACTTCTAACATCAAACTACTAGCTTGTGTCGCAGTAAGAATATTCAATTTACTTCCTGTGTCTATGTATGCAATAAGTCTTTGCCCATTAACCCTTACTACTTTTTTATACAGATCCAGATAAATATTATATGTTGTGAAAAAAATATTACTGACCTTATGTGGCTGTTGTCGAGGATTACTGGTGGCATACTAACAGCTGGCGATGGTGTGGCCAGGCCGGTGACACACCTCGCACCGTGGAACTTTGCAGTCCTTTACTTCATGCCCTTGTCTTCTGCACGCGTAACATTTCTTAGGCAGTACATAGTTTTCTGGCGTAGCCGATGTAATATTGCCACCTCTCTTCCACGTCGTAATGGGTCGTTGGAGACTGTCGGCAACTTCTAATTGCTTATAATTTTCAAGGGATGATAAGTATCCATAATAGAGCTGCTGCGGTGAGTCGCACTGAAAAGCTTTTGCATTAGCTCTTATTTCGACCCGGTAAACCTCTGATCACACATGATATCGCTTCCTCGCCCCCAATATTGCATTTTTTGAGCAAAGATATTTTATCGTGATAGTATTTTGTCATAGTTTCACTATTAGATTTCTTCCTTGCAAGCATTGCTTCTAAAAGAACAACATAGTCTGTAGACCGTGGAAACGCGGTCTCTAGCGCATTTTTCCACTCACTCCATGTAAGATTATAATCTTCTAAATCGTCATACCAGTCTCTGGCAGAACCCCGAAGGCGAAGTTGCATGATGAACTGGCGATCCTTATTATTCCAATTGTACACATCACCCAACTGGTCGATTTTATGCAACCAACCCTTGACGTTGCTTGTTTTTTCATCTGGCTGAAACGTTGGAATAACTTCAGCATCGGTTTGAGTTACATGTCTCCTTTTCTGTCGGCAGTATTCGCGATCGGAATCCTCATCGCTAGTTGAAGAAAAAAAATCTTGGTTTTCGTTGTATTCGGAAGACAATTCTTTTCTATACTTTCGTTTCTTTGCGCCAATACCTTGAATATATGGGCCTGACATAATCCCACTTCTGAAATGTGGATGGCGGATAGACTAGGTACGACTAACCGCAGATAAACGATATTTTCACTTGGTATATATATACTTTGTAATCACTTTCACAAATTGACAGTTACCCTTCACACCTTTACTTACTGGCGGTTACAAAACAACTGACTAATCTATCGTCACAGCGGCCTTTTATACAATTTTAATAATAACCTAATAATGAACATTAATATTCTTACTACTATAAATATTGCATCATAAATTATAAAATAACTGTCAATCAATATATCAACGACTAAACAATAATAAAAATTGTTTATACACATTTAATAACATCAATCTTAGGTTCGCCGGAAGCTGATAAGCGGAAGGCGGCAGTTATTATTTAATCATCATTAATTTATTAAGTATTATAAAAATTAGGTTATTAATCTAATAAAGGTTTTGTAATTCTCTGGGAAATTAAAATAAACTTAATTATGCGACGAGCTCGTGAACCCAGGACCGGAAGACGATAACAATAGATGTGTAAGCCCGATACTGCTATGGATATGAATAAAAGTGGCCCTAAAGAAGTTGTTTGTTCTAGGGGTCTACGCCCCAGACATGTCTAAGCCCATTTATATCCGAGAGCAGTTTTGGGAGATGGTAAGGATGGTGTTAATGAAATGTAAGGAAAATGAAAATATTGTTATATTAGGAGATTTTAATGGAAGGGTTTGGGTGAGGAGGCTTGGCTATGATAGGATACTGGAAATGTTTGGTGATGAAAGTATTAATGAGAATGGTGAAAGCCTCCTCACCGTATGTCTGGAAAGGAATCTTTTTGTGACGAAACTTTCTTTCGTCATAAGGATATTCTCATGTATACTTGGGAAAGAGGTGATGATAGAAGCATGATAGATTTCATAACTGTGGATGAAAGAATGAGGAGTGCAGTGGTGAATACAAGGGTTTACCGGTGGTCCAACGTAGGGACGGTCCACTACCTGGTCTTATGCCGAATTAGGGGTTTATTCAGACGTTAGCGGCATCGGACATCTGTGTCTACCACTGCGTTACAGCGTATAAGAATAGAGAGCTTATGAGATGAAGATGTGAAGGACAAGTACAAATGTGGACTGAGAGAAAATATAAGTGATTTGGATGAGTTGTGTGTGAATGAGTTAGACTTGGAGAATGTGTGGCAAAATGTTAAAAAGGTTTAGTGGATGCAGCTACCGAAGTATGTGGTGTTAGTAAGAGAACGAATGAAAGGAAAGACAATACGTTATGGTGGGGTGATGAGGTACGTATAGAAGTTGAAGCAAAGAAGAGAGCATGGCTAGATTTACTAGCAACCAAAGCTGGTAATTCTGGCGGTAAGAATGATGAGATTGAAAGAAAAAAAGGCAGAGTTTAAACGTCTAAATAAGAGTGTAAAAGAATTCGTTGAAAGGAAAAAGCAAGAAAGAACGGATAAGAATGATAGAAGAATATCGGATAACTTCCAGGCAAATATTAAAATGTTCTGGAAACTCGTAAGAAATACCAGGGGACATTCAAAACAGCCTAGATTGAATGCGATACGAGACGAGAATGGCTGTATTCTGAATGATGAAGTGTTGAGTCTAAAGAGATGGAAGGAATATTTTGAAAGCGTATTTATGAGTGAGGAGACGTGTGAACAAAAAGAAATAGAAATTCCGAAAGAAGATGCAAGAGATGGGGAGATAAGTATAGATGAAATAATAAAAGCAATGAAAAGCATGAAAGTGGGTAAGGCAGCCGGATATGATAGAGTTTCACTCGAAATGCTAAGGGCTGGAGAGGACGTGGTGGAAGGCCTGCTGTACACCTTGTTTAATTTATGTTGGGAACTAAAGCGGGTACCGGGAGACTGGTGCAAAGCCGTGATAGTCCCAATATATAAGGGAAAAGGGTCACAGCAGGACTGTAAAAACTACCGTGGTATCAGCCTTGTTAGCATTGTGGGAAAACTGTATGCTAAGGTACTAATTGAAAGATTTATAAAAGAAACTGATAAAAAAATTTGGGATGTGCAAACGGGATTTAGAAAGGGAATATGGGGTGTACGGATCAAGTCTTTTCCATGCTCATGATCGCGGAGAAGTTTTTGGCGAAAAACCAAAAAGTTTTTTGTGCGTTCATGGACTTGGAAAAGGCTTATGACAGAGTGGACACGGATGTGTTACGGCAAACGCTGAACGCATTTAGGTTGAGCGCTGGTTTAATACAGGCATTAAAGTCTCTGTATAGGGACTCGAGTGCTTGTGTTAGAATCAACGGGGCCGGACTGGTTTGGCATCCATAAAGGTGTTAGACGGGGCTGTGTAGCTTCCCCGTGGCTGTTCAACTTATTTATGGACAGTTGTTTGAAAAATTTGAAAGTTGAAGAATGCGGGTTAAGAATGGGTGAGTTAACTATCAAATGTCTTTTGTACGCCGATGTTCAAGTCATACTTGCGTCGTCGGCGGCCTAATATATTGTCTGTGTTTTATATGTTTGGTAAATTTTTAATAAAAACTTTTACTTATTTTTAAAACTAAATAGGGTTATGAAATGAACAGTATTGAAACTGTTTCAGAATTTGCATGGTTTATTATTTTTCTAATCCAAATTCCAATTCCAAACTACCATCCGCGATGTGCCTTGTAGAAGATTCCACATTTTTAAATTTTAAATTATAACATTCTATATTCTTATGCCTCAATGTCGGATAAACGTGTATTACTGTTATTGTCAATTAACTACACTAGATTTGTGGTTTTGTGGTGGTAAAGTACAACTGTCAGTTATATAAATAAGGTGACGTTGCAGACGGGCTCGCTGCTAGCGGCGGCGCTGCCGCGTATCGTGGCGGCCCCGACGACGAACAACGGCGGCGTGTCGCCGGCGGCGTGTGGCGTGGCGGGCGGCGGAGCGGGCGGCGTCGTGTGCGGCGCGGGCAGCGGGTCGGACACGCCGCACCGCGACGCCGGCCCGCCCACGCCCACGCACTCGGAGAGCATCGACCCGCACGCGCCGCCGCTTCACCTTGATGCCGCGCTGCCCAGGAAGAGTAAGTTGTTTTTACTCTCCTACTGGTTACATGATACAGATTTACAAAACTTGCTACTTTTCATTTAAATATGTAATAAGTAATAATAATCAATACGCGCTGAGTATTCTATCTTCAGATAAAACTTATTTATCAAATATTTATTCATAAAATTATTGAGGTGAAAACTTCTTTAGAATTGTCCTCGAAACAAACATACACATCTATAGATTTAAGCCTGCGAGAGGATAAAATAGAATACAAGTATAGGTTTTATTCTTCTTATTATCACGGTCTACTTTTCTGCAGGTTCAATTTTCAGCACGTGTGCACTGCACACATATTTTTTTAAATTATGCAACACTTGGTGCCATGTGTTTGAGCGCAATGTATGCTTTGTATGCTACAGTGGAGTGCTTGGGCAGCTACTCGTCGGTGGTGGGTGGCAACCTGCAGCACAAGGTGCCTATGCTGACGCCATCGCTCATCAACTACGTGCGCGGAGACCTCACCGCCCACGTCATCGGTTGGCCCGCCGACATCCTTGAGAAACAGGTATTACAGCACACTCTGTCTCCATCTCATACACACTCAGGTACACGTTCACATACGTACATCACGCACGCGTACGTATGTGCAAGCGAGCGCGTGCGTCAATTCACACGTATACTGCGGTACCATTTCATGTTCAAAAGGACAGAAGCGAAGCAAAATACATTCCTTCTCTATCTCTCTCTCCCTCTTCCTCTCACACACACGAAAGTTGGAGAGTTTCAATAAGGGAGACAGACATGTGTCTGTTTCTAGATCTTTAATTAGACTACTATCTTATATAATATATATTGTTGTGGGAGCTACACTACTAGGGCTTGCAAATATTCGAAAATTTTTGGTATTCGAATATTCGACTTTTTTCGGGTATTATTCGAATAATTAAAGAAAAAAACAAAAGCTGTTATAATAATCATATTTTTATTGCCGTTCTCTTACTTAGAGTCTAATTTCATTTTATCCAAACAAAATCATAGTTAAGAATTAAAGAACTGCTTGGAATTTCACTGTTATGGCCTTAATGCAGTCCTATAAAAAACTATAAAAAGTTGGTGCTTGACAAGACAACCACAACACAATTACACAAAAGTCTTACAAATCGAGTTCTGAGTATTGTCATAATATTTATATGATAATTAAATCATTACAAACTTATATATTACTTACAAAACTTAAAAGATTTAAAAGAAAGATTTTCAACTGTGATAGAATACAAATAATTAAGCAGTATTAGAATTTATAAGATCAGAATCAGATCAATGCCACATTGTACAAAAGTAAAAATACGTTTTAATCTTATCATTTAACTTTGGCTTATTCTTACACTTACACGTACAACCGTACCTTCAAGGCAAAAGTGAATAGGTGTCTTCTAGGAAAGCGCGTTTCAACTTAGACCTCACCACTGCTTTCTTCCAAGCATGATTGTCGTCAAGTACTAGCATATTCTACAATAAAAAAATCTTTAACGTTCTTCTTGTAAATGGGATCTAAGGAAACTTAGCGCATCTAGGGAATCATCTTTTAAAGCACATCTTAAATGGTTGCAAATGTATTTTGTTGACGAAAATACCATTTCACACTCTACACTTGTAGGTGGTATTACACACATGAGAAAGTCATATGCTTGGCTCAAATGAACTTGTCTAGGACCTCCTCTGTCAAATAGCGCCATCTGCATTCACACTGACGTTTCTAACTTTTCTCTATCTGATAAATTTGCTATAGACCTCAAAGGAGTTGCGGAATTAGTGTCATATATCGCTTTTTGTAACTCTTCTATAAAACTTATTACAAATGTTACCTGGTGTGACTCGTTTTGTTGCTGATGCTGGCGTTGCTGCAGCTAAAGTTGAACTAAGGTTATGTCATCTTCGTCATTAACAGAGTTCTGTCTTTTAGAAAAATATCTGTCGTTAATTTCAGTTATTACTTCTGTAATAATGTTATTGCCTGGTAATGGAAAGATAGACGAAGGTGGCTCTGCGTAATATTTACTGGGATTGTGGAGATAATACGCAGATTAAATTTGGTAGGCGTCTCTGAGCAATTCTATTCTTCAGAGCTTCAAGTAGCCTGTCACCGATAAATCAGTTCGCCTTTTCAAGTTTTGCTACCATAAATTGAATGACTGTTTCCGCAGTAAGCAGATTTGCATTTTCTTGGCACAGCGCCTCTACTGTTGCCTTTACAATATTCAAAGAAGTGGACAATTATTGCAGCAAAGCTAGCTCACCTAAACTAAACGTGGTATCTTTAAAATAAGGTCTTTTAATGCCAAAAATCTTGTGATAATATCGGCTAAACTGCTCCACCTGGTTTTACAGTCTAAGATCAAACCCATTTTATTCTGCTCTTCTTGACGATAAATATCGGGAATCTCTTTTCTGGTGGGTGACTTCCTAAAAAATTTAACTACTTTTCGCACTTTCTCTATTACATTTTTAAATTTACATCCCCGTATAAATGTAGCTCTCGGCCTCTGTTCAGATGTTGCGCAACTGCAAATTCTCCTCCCTCACTATCACTGTTAGAGTCAGTATCCTCATTTGTTTCCTGTTTGCTACCTTCAGATTCTTCCCCTTCTTCTTCTTGTTTATCTTGATTCCTTTTGTAAATAGCATCCAGCACTGCACATTGGATACCATATGCAAAACAACTCTTACAGTCACTACGAATGATACGTCCTCTTCCAAAGATAGATCTTAGGATGCTAACTTGCCCTTCAAAATATTAAGTAATTCCTTTTCTGGATAATAGATGAGTACTCGTAGACAAGTAGGCCGTTGGCATACAAAACTCACTCAAAAAGACTAAAACCTCGATGATAACAAAATTATAACCACGCTCCGCCGTCCACACTGCACGCGCACAAAATGCAGATGGCAGACAAATGCACGAGCAAAGGCGCTAAACTACCAACACCACCGCACTGGAACACCGGCGCGGCGCACCCTATTACCGAAATATCGCGCGCGAATCTTAAAAGTAATATTTTGTACACATCAATATTCCGAGTTTGGCTTTCAGAAAATGGGTTCAATATTCGAATATAGCGGATTTAATATTCGAATATTTGGACAAGCTATATTATTCGAATATTCGAATGCAAGGCCTATACACTACATAACGTTATAATTTTGAAAAGGACAGAAGCGAAGCGAACTCTATTATGCACGCAGGCACTACTAGATAGCGCGTGCGTCGATCTAAGGTTTTAATTAAGAATTCAGGTGCGTTGTCACCACTAAAGGTTAGTTAGTCTTTATAGGATAGTAGTAGGAGGTAGTTTTTATAGGATAAGGTTACCCAACGGTCACAATCCTCCTGATGGTACGTGGATGCTGTTGCCTATAGATATGTACATGTGTTTTTGATTCAAAATCAAAATGCGGATACGTCGACACCTGGGAGTAGTAATATAGAAAACATCGTTTCTAGTAAAAAGAGTCTCTGATTGTCTATGCTTACCATAAGAAACACAGCACTATTAAACTGCTGTTTTATACTGTTATTTTATGGTACCATGTTTCTTCCCTGATCGAGCCAACACATTCGTGCCGTAGTCATGGAATTGCAATAGCGTAGAGTGGTGGTGTGTTTAGTTTAATATGAACTACCTAACCCACGCAACTTTGCTCTTCTAAACTTCGGATAGTGTAATATTAAACTTATTTTCCGAAATTCACTGCACAAAATGGACCGATTCATAGACTTATTATACTGCGCATGGACCGGGTCATTGAATAAACAAAATGGCATCGACTATGGTGCTAAAATGTTTATGGAGCACCAACGCGACCACCGTTGCGCGACAATGCGTGCCGTGCGTCCGTGTAGTGTTTCCACTTTTATATATTTTGCACTATTTTAGGGTAAATCTACTACTACTAATAATAAAAGTCTTTATTTGTCTCAAAAAATTACAAATTTGGAGAGACAAAATGGTCTATGGCTCAGTGAATGTAGGAAACCCACAGACCCTGGTGCCATAGCCTAAACATTCGCGCATGGTAGTCTGCATATAGTAGTAGGTAGTATCTTATCTTAAAATTATAATAAAATGTAAGCTTTTGTACAGCAAAATAAAACCTTAACGTATGTGTAGTTTTTGAAAGAGCCTTTTAATAAACAAGCTTGTAGTCAGTTAGTGCCAGTGACTGCCTGTGGAGCAGCCAGTCGCGACATTTTTTGCGGAACGTCGGCAGCGAATGCTTTAACGTTGCTTTTAGTTCAATATAGATAGGGTTTTAGGCGTTTCTTGAAGTTGACAGGGTTTTGTATAATTTGGGGTAAAACCGAACTTCATGTAACCCTGGTTTTTATTCCCACCCAATGTTATTTTTTTTTAAGATTTATCGAAGGGGATAGGGTCAAAAGAGTTAGAAAAGTGTGTAATAAAAAAGTAATGTATAATAAATAGAATAGAATAATGGTATATTTTTACTCGGTCAGATATTTATCATTTATTATGAGACTAGGTGTTATTATAATTAAAAATGAGAGCGTCTTCTTCATCACAAAACTCAAGTTTTTAACCGTGAAATGATATTCAAATCTTGCAATGATGTTGTTCTTTAAAATATAGAAAATTAGGTGCAATAAATAAGGCTATTTCAATTTTTTACAATAATTTAGTGAGTATTTCTATAGTTTCTAGGGTAAAACCAAAATCATAAGTGAAAATACTGGTTCCGTGGTAGTTCATGAGTATTTAAGAGATGGCGCTGATTTATTCTATGCTTAAACCGTGAACAATTTTTGTTCGCACGGTCATATCTTGTCATTTATATATCTTCGTTAGATAAATCATTGATGAAAAGTATGTAAACTATGAAATTATACTGTTTAATTTGTAAGTATTGTATAAAAATTAGCAGAAAATAACTCAATGCCCAGAAAATCATCATAGTGGTTGGTACATTGCAGGCGAACAAGTTCACTGAGGAGGCGTACCAGCTGGGCTGCCTGCAGTGCACGCGTGTCTCCGCAGAGCTCAAGTGCGCGCGCTCGCTCGTCCGCCACACCGAGATACAGGCCACGCTGCAGGAACAGAAGTGAGTGTCACCACCAGCTATCATCCTCACCACCACCCCTACCCATTCACACACGCCCACTGGCCTCTTTGCCAGTGGCGACAGCAAACGCTTCCTTCTCCATCACTAACTGTGTAGAGGCGGTGAAAAGATATCCACTATATTGATCCATGAGTATCAAAATAACTGTAGAGAAAAATTAAAACAAAAGATGGCAGCAGCGATTTTCTAATAAAAATCTAAATTATAAGAAATAAGAAAACTGCTAAGCGTGGCAACTATGGCATAATCCTCCCAAAGAAGCAGTCTATGGGATAGGCCTATGTTCAGCTACGAACTACCGCCTATATGTATTTTGTTATTTGTTCCTTGTGTATTGTCTCAACAAAGTTTAAAGATTTTACCTTTTCATCACCGATTAACACTTTAACACACTTCAATTAATCACAAAAAACGCTCCTCTATATATACACCCTGATCTACACTATAATACTCCAATATTATCCACCATTTTCACAATTTTTTTTTTTGAAAAAGCATAAATTTTCAACAGACACAACAAAAACAAACGTACACATTGCAATGTGAAGTGATCTTGCAAACGTATCGCCCGCACTCCGAACCAACTTCAGAGCAAAGCCCAGCTTTTGGTTCCATAGTAATTGCTGTATAAACATTTCGTAGTTATATTTCATTATAAAACATTTTGTCACAGGTTAGAAAGGGAGGGATCGTTTTCTCGAAAGTCCAGTAAAAAGCCAACGCGTGCGAGAGTGACGACTAATAGCTCAAATCAACTCTTTGCTTTCATTAATTTTGATAGTCAATTGCGTGTTCGCTTTCAGACAGAGAGAACACGAATCAGTGTATTTCGAATTGAAGGCAAACTGCCAAGTGTTGACGCTACATATATGCTACGAGGTCATGGGCTGTGTAGAACAAAGGAGCGCGCGGGAAGTTTGAAATAGTTTGAAACAGTTTATGAGTTATTTTATTAGTTGATATTATTGATTGAGCAGATTGAAAAGGCAAGCCTGGCTTTTCGGCTTCTATGGAGACTTCGCCACTGATCGACGACATTCCACTTACACAGTACTTAAAATATTTTACAATTACAGTCCAATCTAATTTTTAACAAATGTAAATAATTATTAGTCTCAGGTACATTCTACACACACTCTCTCTCTCTCTCGATGTGTGTGTTCGTATGCGTGCGTGCGTGCGTTGTTGTGTGATTGTGCGTGTGTATTATATTTATGTTTTAATTAATAAAAAAGTTATGTAGTCTCTTTCGGTTTTGTGTACAATTCTCGAGTTTCTTTGCGCATGCATGCTTAAGACATAGAACATCACGTCAAATTATTTGGTAATTTACTCTGGCTATGTATACGTGTGTTTGCATGTGTATAGTGCAGTGGCAGTGGTGTACAGTGGCTATGTGTCCGCAGGATCATGTATCTGCGGCAGCAGATCTCGCGGCTGGAGGAGCTCAAGTCGCAGAACTCGTTCATGTCGGACGACTAGGAGACGGCGTGGGGCCGGGCAACACTGGTTCGGTAGCCCGCGCCCCACCTCACCCATACACACGAACACCATTTGTATTAGAAAAGGTTCATTATTACCATCATCGTCATTGGTCAGTTGTAAGGGTACAGTGTTTTGTAACGTGTTTATTGTAAAGAACTTAAATTATTAAAAATAATAATTTCCTAGTAAAAAATATTGTTTTTCTATAGACGCATTCATCGCTCGCCGGCGCTCATGCCAGCGTGTGGTCCCGTAGTGCGAGCAGAAATAAAGAAATTATTCCTATATTTTACAATTTCTGGTGTCGCATATTGAAGAGCGAGAGCCCGGGATCGCCAGACCTTCCTTATTTTATAAAAGCTGAAAATATTGCAGCGTATGCTCCGCATGCGGATGCGTATGTTCCTACGTAGGTAGGAACGATGGACTACTGTGCAGTTTGGATCATCGAAGCTTTGCCAGAAAAAAGATGTATAAAATAGTAACTTAAATTTATCAAATTATAAAGTTTTTATGTAAAGAATTTTCTTATATTTTCTTCGGGATAAAATTAGTAATCACGTCATCCATTTCTAGACCCTTAGTATCGTGGCAACATCTTGGTAGATATCCTTAAACTAGTAAATTGTAGCTGTACTTACGTTATAGTATTAAAACTCAATTTTATATAATATGTTACTTGGGTATCTACTAGAGCGTGTTTCCTCAGTAGCCATACAGTTTAGGCCAGGAGTGGATGGATGCCAGTGGGATAGTGAGTATGACCAGGATTAGGAAAGGAATGCTTCGGTGTTTGATCATGTAGAGAAAATGAATGAGGAAAGAGTGACAAAGCAAATTTATGTTGCAGAAGTGAATGGTAGAGTCGGAAATGGGCGAAAGTTTATCGACCAAATTGGCATTATATATGATCATGAACCCAACTGCCCAGCACTCACTCTCTGTTCTACCCAAGGTTAGCTGGCGGAGAATGTCATACATCATTAGCATACAACATAAAGCTCGCCTTTTTAACATTATTTTTTGAAGGGACTGAAAAAATGTCAAGTAATTTTGAGACTTCGAATAATACATAAATTCAATAACAGAGACATTATTTCACCAAATTAATACACGGACAGTAACTATCACAGGGTATGTTATAAATCATTGACAGGACTCGTGAAACAATTTTTAACCTCAGAATCTAAAAGTTCTAAAAAAACCTTGGAAACCGAAAATGAAAAAGAAACAAAAAAGAGCAGGTATACTAATAGACAAGGAAGATATCCTCGTCATGATGCAAATGCATAAAATCATTTACTATCATACTCGTATCTATATGTATAAGGCAATGAATATTACTGTTAAAATCAATTACCTTATATATACATTTCCTTTTTTTATAATGGCGAATGAATACATACATTATACATAATAAACGATCAAAATTGATGTAATGTTGAAATTTGTATTATATATTTAAAAAATAAAGTTCACGAAATTTCCAAACATTGTTTTTAAATAAATTATATTAGGTTTATATTTGACCCAATTATCGCAGTGAAATTATAGTCAATAATTGTAAAACATTTTTTTTAGTAATAAACATATTAAAATTATCCTATCAGTCCAAATATTTTCTTACTCGGATGTACATTGCCTCGAGCCCGCACCTACAGCTACCCTATGTTATTTTATCGTTTTCTGACCAAGTGTTAGAACTCACTCTAGCTACTGAGAAAACATCTTCTAATAGTTGCCTGAGCAACATACAATATAATGAATACCAGCGTAAAATAGCAGCTTAAGGCGACACCGCGAAAAAATGCACCTCCTTTCATCGAATAGTATAAGACTATGACACCACTAACGAAAGTGGAATTTTGATTTAGGTAAATTCATGTCTTTATCTTGAATTTGATTGTTCAAAAAGACGATTGTATAATTTTGACTCGATCATAATTATTTGCGAAAACACCTCTAAAAATTACTATAGTTGAAATTACAACGAAATTACTTAATCATTATTTTGATTACTTAAATCAATAATTTAAAACAAAAATATTTTAAGATTCTGACCATTTCTAAGCGCTTTTAATCGTCGCGAGAGCTACGCAACTTTAGACCTTATGACGGCGTTTTATCAAGTTTTTATAGAAATTATGTATTTACTCGGATCAGTAAAAGATAGCCCGAAGCCACTTAGTGCACCGGAGCATCGTATGGTGAGTGAGTGGAGAACCGGATACCCTTCTTACTGGAAAGAAGGCATTGCATCTTAGTTTATGGGCCACAGCAACAACTTACCATCAGGTGGACTGTGTGCTCGTTAGTCACCCTCATTCTATAAAAAAATTAAATTAAATCCAAGTTTATACTATTACGTAAGTACAGAGTTACAATTTATTACATGTTTACGGACGTCTGGCAAGAGGTTCACACGACACTGTCAGGCAACGGGTGACGTGATTTCTAATATTATTCCGAAGAAATTATGGCTATTTTATACACCTTTGCTATCCGTTACCTGGCAAAGCTACGATGATCCAAACTTCACAGTAGCCCATCGTTCCTACGGCTTTTATAAAATAAGGAAGGTCTATCATTCACGGTCTCTTAGTCTAATGTATGTGAGTCGGCAGCAAGCACTAGCTAGCCAAGAGTTGAACGAGTTCGACCAATCAATGTATAAACTTTGTAAAAACTGAGTATTTTATAATAATAGTTGTAATAGAACGCGCGTAGTTGTATGTTAGCGGAGCCCAATGGTCGCTGGGGACTGCGTCTTCATATTTTTCTAATAACATAGGGCTAATTGTAATTGTATTATAGCGCAGTCACCAACCGTCTGTAGATCACCCGATGCAGAAGTGCTGTGATATTCTTTCACTCTCTCACCTGTAACGTTTGTAACATAATGTATGCAATGCGCACGTAGGCCTGTGTTCCACAGCCTTACTGTGATAGGGCTGCCACCTTTCTTTATGGAACGAATTTATTGTTTTTTTTTTGTATTCCCTTTTACAGCAGACTAAACTCCATGAGATGTTATTTTCCATTCAATCCAAATATAGAGTAGAAATAAAATAAACAAGGTTATTAAAAACAACATGTTGATAATTAACTATATAAATAAATTTTTCAGATAAATAAGCTATACGAATATAAGATACAAAAACATACATTTCTATGAATATATACGTATGAAGACATGTAGAACTGGTGCTATAAAAATACCAAAATATAATATTATATATATATATATATATATATATATATATATATATATAGCAATAACTGTATATATTTTAAAAGCCAGTAATATTTAGTTAATATTTTTCGTCTTAAAATACTATTAAAATTGTTAATAAATAAACTATTTTAGTTTATGCCATGCGCCTAATTCATTAAGAACTGCGGAGCTAGCCAAGTTGAGTTAAGTCGCGTGACTTTATTAATTTAATTCATAAATTTTATTTTTTGTTAATTTAACGCTCTAATAGCGTTAATTTGTGATTGTCGACTTGACTAACGTGTTATAACAATAATGAAAATACTACGATTTCTCACCTCAACAGTAACGGTGGCAGCCCTAGGTTGGGCGTGCGCGCGCGCGCGCGTGTTTGTGTGTGTGCGTGTGCGTGCGTGCGTACGAGCGCGCGCGCGCGCGTGTGTGCTTGTGTCTGTGCGTTATGTTAGTAAAACTCGTGTCTCCTCTACACAGGACATTAAATTGATATTTAATTTCACACAATTGTTTATAATACAAAGATTTCCAATTTAAATAAATCCATTTTAAACATATCATTGGTATGAATTTGAAATCCTTGCTTACGATCTGTTCTGGTGAAGTGTTTCAAAGTGAGAGGAAGGAAAAGTTTACATTTGCTGCATTCAATCGTAGTGGATAACTCTTATTTTATATTATCACACACCAAAATATTGCAAATACATATTAATTATTCCAATGAATACAACTAATTCTAAAGTTTTTTTTTTTAAATTGAACGTTAATTTTTTTTTGCGGGTGATTCAAAATACGTTATACAAGTTGTATTCCCAATTGTTTATTGTTTGTATTTTGATACAAATTTTGATTATTAAAATGTATTACGAATAGTATAAAGTGAATTTATTTCGTTCAGTGTACAATGCTCCACGCTATGATAAAACTTCTTACAGTCAACTAATGTTTTATTTCACCTACCTAAAGTCCACCGCCGCCGCGCGCGTGTGTTACACACGCAACTGAATTCAATATGGAGACGAGGGTTTGTAGCTGTAAATATAAAACAGAGCAACAGCTTAAAATGTTCCGCAGCGAGCCACGGAGCTCTCATTGTTCATGAAATGTGTTATTAGTAAGAGTACGTGGTCAAGAGGACCTTACAATATACAATCTGTTCTTAATTATATCTTGTCCTATATTCATCATGTTGTGGCTGTGTGGTGTAATTTGTGAGGGCAATGTTTATGTGCTGAACCGGGATCGGGAGGTTTATTTTTCAGCTCGAAATATCCAAACTGAAACAAACTGAAGCGGGCGAACTAAAAACAGGTGGTGCGTTCGCACGTGGTGTTCGCTCCGTTAATGTCTTTTATATTTTGTGCCTCGTTTACTGCCACGACGGTACATCATATTACATAATTACTCGAATACTCGATGTAAATATCACGCTAATCAAAACAACTGACAAGTTTTGAAAATAAGAATTTCATGTTGTTTATATGATGAAGTTAGAACTCTTAGCCAAACAAAAATTATTTTGATTTGAAGTGGTTAGTGCTGCAGAATCTTAAATTTGTTTCTTTACTATAAACTAGAAATTTATATTAACATATAAAATATATAGTATGTATATATAAAAATCTGAGGCTGTGTGGAGTGCACCTGCCCCTCAACCTACTGACGCCGATATTTCTTTTTATATATTTAATTATTCCGAATAATTAATATATTTCGTATATTTAATTATTCGGAATCGAGGCAAGAAATGGCACAGGACAATCGATATTATGTGGGTGCTCAATTAAGAGAATCAAAATGCAGATGATGCGAGGTCACCACTAAAGACTAAAGAGGAATTCCTCAAAACCAGTATAAAGGATCTCCGTTTCTCTCCACTCACCCTACGAAACCCAGCATCATGATGATATTCTGTGCGAGTAAGGTACCTTACCCGTCCAGCAGACCATGCTTCAGCTGTAACATGCTACAGTGCATTTGGCACGTGCAAAAGTTATCTTACTTAGTGGGGAAGTAAGGACTCTGACGAAATTTTTTTAGAAACAATCCTAAGTAGTACCCGGTACCACGACGGATCGAGTTCATTATGACAACCAAGCGATTGTTTAGTGATGTCTTATAACCAGGGTAAAAGTTGGCAGCAATCGCTGAATAGTAAGACGTACTTTGAATCTTTAGATTAAGTAGGAGAGCTCCATCCTCCTTCAATCTATAATCCAGTCTCCTAAATGCAAAATTCCTTTCAGTAGATACCTAAAAGCTTGAAATACAGTGTTCCGTATAAATAACATACGTGTCGTTATGGCTTGTCAGTTGTCAGGCGTGAAAATTATCTATGCGTTCCTAGCTAAGTGCAAGATTTGTCGCAAATGAACCCAAAAAATCTGATTTAAATCTTTGGACGTGAAATGAAATACAATCAGTAATCTATTCAATAAATATAAGTAAAATCGTAGGTACAAGCCAATGAAAAGACCTCACAGTACATGAGTACATTATAATAATGTCCTCCAGACCGAATTTCGGCCACGGCGGCCTGTCTCAGGGAGGCTAGCCATCAGCGCAGGACAGGATTATACTGCCCAAGTGTATGCGCAAGCACAGGTGCACTCTCTATTCCCTCACTCTCATAATCCGGACACGACCGGAAAGAGATCAGGCGCAGGACCAATGGCTTTACGTGCTTTCCGAGGCACGGGGTGAGACACCGCCAAATTCCTGACTCCGGGCTCGGCTCGACCGGGGGGATTCGAACCCAGGACCTCATGATCAGTAGTCGTACTACTACAACCACTCGACCAACGAGGCAGTCATGAGTACATTATATTATATGAAAAAAATCAAATGTCTGTTGCGGGGTTTACACAACATACAGCGATTAAGTGTCGAACCCAGGAACTTGTTAGTTCCTCGCAAGCGGTGAGTCTGTCGGATCGGGGATCTGAAGAACCAGCTGTCGTAGTTCGTCGGTAATCTAGTAAGATTTTCTTGAAAGACGTTTAAAAATGCTTAGAGCATAGAATGTAAGTTGACTACATGATATGAAATAAAATACATTTATTTCCTCGACGTACATTAATAAAACGTAAATGACTAAATTAATGTAGAAACAAAATACCTATTGTACTAATTCCATATATCCACCTTGTCTGGGCTGGATAGGTGAACACGCGTTTCCGAGTAACTACTCTAGGGTGGATAAACTCAACGGCGTCGACGCGCCGGTCTAATTATCTTATGCATATAACAGTAACATGTAAATATAGGTAAGTAGTACTATTATTTATACTGTAGTATAGGTAGGCATGTGGTTGTTCTTAAAGTATGGTTTTAACCGACTTCAAAAAGGAGGCGGTTTTCAATTTGAGTGCAATTTTTTTTTGTATGCATGTTACGAAACATATCTTCGCAGGTTGTGAACCTATAACCTATTTTAACAATCTTTTATAATTTCTTTTTTTATATATATTTAATAGTTTCTTTTAAATAGGCTTTACCTCAAGTCATTTCATTTCATTTCAATGGTCTGATTCAGTTTTGAAAAAAAAAATGCCGTCCCCAAGGATGGAAAATATAGGAAAAGTTTCATATTGGACTACTGTTTAAGGAATTTCATATATCTTCGCAGATAAAGAACCGATTTTAATTATTCTTTTTTTCTAAAATAGGTAATACTAGGACAAGAGCAGTCCCATATAAATTTGGAGAAAAAATTCCACACATAACCAGCAGCTCTTCAGCTATTCGGCTATTTGTACTCACTAACAAACTGATAGTTCATACCGTTATCGTAGCAACTGTAGTGTACTGCGCCATGGTTACGTTCGTATCTCACAACGGAACATATGTATATTTAGATAAATAAAAAATAATTACTTTCGTTTTTAGTCTCTTATTTTATTTTATACTTACATGAAAAGAAATGAATTACTCTCACAACTATGTCGTACGTATTATTAAATTAATTTAAAACCTACCTATATTTTATAGTATCATCCATATCTAGGCGATTTTGAGAGTTGCCCGTTGGCTATACAGGTATACAGCTAAAGTGCGGCTAACGAGAAAAGATCTTCAGTTTCTTCAGTTAAGGGGTGCTTAACTTTTTGATAGTTAGATTATATATTTAAGTAGTTTTAAAACTATATTGTCTACTAGCTAGCTAGCTTTTTCATGGCGTGGGAGTTAGTAGCAGTGGTTTGGTAACCCATGCTAAAAGTAGGGGACTCACTTGACTGGCCTGAGGTGGTCACTCTGAGTGGGCTTGTTGAGACCTTTCACGTGTGTTAGTATGCTGAGGCTCGAGGAGATTCTTCTCCCTGTACCGCTGCAGCTGAGGTGGAATTGCAAGGGAAGAAGTGTTGGTGTGATAATGATTTCTTAAATTTACGCGAACACTACACATTGAATAAAACTATTATTTACGGATTTTATCGCGTTTAATTACTTTTAATTTATTTTTGTTATTATCCCGACGTTTCGGGTGCTTTACAGCGCCCATGGTCACGGGGGGGGGACTGAGATGTTTGACGTCCCAATGTCATAGTTAGTCCGGCTACCTTCAGTTTTTTAATATTAATTTTTGGTCCGATTTACGCAAAACGAGCTTATAGTATCATGAAGTCTTGCAGTGGTATGCTTGGGTTTGGGTTTAATTTTGTTAATTATAGGATCCCAAGCAGATGGTAGCACCCAACCATCTTCTCTATTGAAATTTGGATGTTTTTTAATTTCAATAGCCTCGCGTATCATCCTTGGTAGGAATCGGTGTTCTTTTGCGAGAATTTGTGGTTTATCAAATCTAATGTAATGGTGGGGACGATCTTGAACATGTTCGCAGACTGCAGACTTCCCAGAGCGTCGGTGCTTCACATCAGCTATATGTTCCTTCACGCGGGTTTTTATAGATCTCTTTGTTTGACCTATGTAAGAGAGACCACATTCACAATCTAGCTTATACACACCTGTATCTTGTAGAGGAATATTTTATATTACATTTGATGGATGGTAAAAATTGACTAATCTTCTTCAGCGGCTTGTAGTATGTCTTAATGGACGCTCGCTTCAAGATGTAGCCAATCTTGTCCGTGACTCCTCTAACATATGGTAGTAGAGAAGGCGCGCGCTCGACTGTGGCCGGCTTCACTCGTTCACTGTGACGTAGGCGCGGGACCCGAAGCTTGTTGTCTTGCAATACTTGCTTGACGTGCTGAAGCTCCGCGGCCAGATGTTTTCTGTCACAGATCCCTCGTGCTCTCTGAAACAAAGATTTACCCACGGTAGCTAACTGTGAAGGATGATGGTGAGATTCACCATTTAGATATCGGTTGGTATGGGTCTTTTTCCTATACACAGTGTGACCAATAGTGTTATCAGGATTTCGGATGACTAAAACATCTAGGAAAGCTAAAGAATTATTTGCCTCTAACTCCATTGTGAATTGTATTTTAGAGTTTATGGAGTTAAGGTGGTCTAAAAATGCAGTTACTTTGTCAGATGGTAAAATTGTGAAGGTGTCGTCTACGTACCGCTTGTAGAACCTTGGATTTACAGGAGCAGTAAGAAGGGCTTTCTCCTCAAAGTCCTCCATGAATATGTCGGCGACTATGGGAGACACAGGTGAGCCCATTGCCACACCATCTACTTGCTTTACACCAGCTTTACAAGCAACCGGCACCGTAACCGGTTTGTACCGGCAGACGAAGTTAAGGGCGTCGCCCTACTAGATGGAGTGACAACCTGGTAAGACATGCAGGAAGTTGTCGGATGCAGGTGATTCAAGACCGTGCTTTGTGGCATTCCTTGGGATAGGCCTATGTTCAGCAGTGGACTTGTGAAGGGTTGTATGATGATGGCATTATATTAATATGATACATAATTAGAATGAACATTACGGGTAGAAAAGTCCATTTCATTTATTTAGGTATAGGAAGGGTATAAATTTTTAATCGATATATTTTTCCACACTCTCACTAGAGATAACTCTATTATTAGTTCCGTGGACGTTCACTTCTGCAGTCAGCGCCAAAATGGCGCAAATCAAATCGCCTCATTATTTCAAGGTGTATAGCCAGTCCATATATGTATAGTCAGTGGTACAGTGGCAAAAATGTAACGTTGGCAAAGCGTTGCCAAAATAGGATTCTTTCAAGAATAATAGGACAACGTGTGGAGCGAGTAAGAATACCCACTACCCCATTTCTTCCCGTGGCTGTCGTAACAGGCGACAGAGGGAAGCTGAGACAGAAGATGGACAGCAGCATCTTTCTGATAACAGAAAACATCACTAAAACTGCGGTTGCCAACCCGCACGCCAAGCGTGGCAACTATGGCAATATACCCCCCATGATCAACGACACAAAGAAGCGACTCCACCTGGCAACTTATAACGCACGCACCTTGAGGACTGACGAGAAGATACTGGAGCTGGAAGAAGAGATACAAGTTGCGCTGGAATATTATAGAGTTATCTGAGGTCTGAAGAGAGGGGAGGACACGGTAATCTACGAATCTGGCAACTTGCATTATCACTGGGAGGGCGACCATCTCTCCCAAGGTGGTGTCGGATTTATCGTTTATGTATTGTCTCAACAAAGTTTAAAGATTTATATATACACTCTGATCTACACTATATACTCCAATATTATCCTCCATTTTCACTAAAAATCTTTGAAAAAGCATAAATTTACAACAGACAACAAAAACAAACATAAGTCGTATATAAGTCTCGTTAACGACGTTTTAAAGGTTGGGAGTGTATCGACGAGGGTTGCGTACCTTATACTCGACAGAATCACCAAACGCTATTCGCTGATACAGGTTTACGCACCAACTTCAGCACATCCCGATAAAGAGGTAGAGGAAATGTATGAGGATAATTCTTTAGAGCAATGGATTCCTGCAAAACTCACTATATCTTTTAATGGGAGACTTTAACGCAAACTGGGCACAAGAGAGAATGGTGAGCTGAAAGCAGGGAAATTCGAAATAGGGCAACGAAACCCAAGGCAGCTGGTCGACTTTATGGAGAAAAAGAGACTCTTTATGATGAACTCTTTCTTCCAAAAGCGGCCCCAAGGAACTTGGACCTGGTCGAGCCGATAGTTTGAAAAAAAATATGTTTTCAGTGCCTAAAAAACTGCAAGGAAGTGGATAATATATATGACAAGCTTGTGGAAACTGTCCAAGCAGCCGGAGATAAATTCTGTAAGACCCGCCGCAGAAGAACATAAAATTTCTCCGATCACACTCTTAATCTCATGGCTGTTGATGAGAGACGAAGCTGCAGTTGTCAGCAGATTTCACAGCACACAGGCAACTGAACAGACAGATCTCCAAATGCATGCGGTGGGACTTATGCAACTGTAATACAGCTCGTGTTGAAGATGCGATTGAGCGCAACCAGGGCTCCAAAGTCTTTGCCAGAGATCTGTCTACCATAAAGAGCCAACTGTCGAAGCTGAAGACCGAACGTGGCAGCATCGTTTCCGGGACACATGAGATTCTGAGTGAAATTGAGAGGTTCTATGGGCAGCTGTACACATCATCGTTGGAGCCACACGCAAGTGTAAGTGTTTATGCAAGAGTAGGTCTTATCCGGCACTATTCCGATGATATCCCGGACGTCAGTCTTAGCGAGATTAGAATGGCTGTCCAGCGGCTTAAAAACGGCAAGTCCTCGGGTGAGGATGGAATTGCAATGAAACTTCTGAAGGAAGGTGGAAAACCGATACGTAAGTTCTTCAGAAGCTCTTCAATTCCGTCCTCCATCGTGGCGTGGTTCTTCAAGAAAGGCGACAATGCTCTCTTGCAGAACTACAGATCAATTTCCCTTCTGATTCGCGTCTACGTGCTGTTTTCGAGAGTCATTACGAATCGTCTCGCACGCAGACTCGACGACTTCCAGCCTCCCGAACAAGCTGGTTTCCAAAAATGCTTTAGTACCATAAACCATATACATACCCATCGGCAAATTGTACAGAAGTCCGAAGAGTAATCTGCCACATTGTCTTGCGTATGAGGACTATGAGAAAGCATTTGATTTTGTGGAAATTGGGGTGGTGCTGTAGTCCCTTCAGCGGTGCTAAGTGAACTGTCGATATATCGACAAGTCCTGAAGTGTTTATACAGTAGGTCTACGACAGCTATTCGAGTACAGAACTAGAGTAAGAAACCTATCTAACTACAGAGAGGTATAAGACAGGGTGACGTAATATTCCCGAAACTCTTCACCGCTGCATTGGAAGACGTTTTCAAGCTACTGAACTGGTAAGGATAGGGTATCTATGTCAATGGCGAGTACATCACTCACCTTCGATTTATATCTAATATATATATATATATATATATATATATATATATATATATATATATATATATATATATATATATATATATATTATAAAAAAATAATTAATAAATATTATTATAAAATAATTAATAAATGTGGTATGCAAGATGATGTTGTGACCAGGATTAAGAAAGGAATGCTTCGGTGGTTTGGTCATGTGGAAAGAATGAATGAGGAAAGAGTGACAAAGCAAATTTATATGGCAGATGTGAACGGCCGAGTCGGGAAGGGACGCCCTAGGAAAAAGTTTATCGACCAAATTGGCGATATTTTGAAAATGGGCCACGTTAGAAGTACCCTTAACCGACGAGCATGTATGCGTAGATATATGGATGTAAAAGAGGCGAAAGAGGTATGTCAGGATCGTGCCAAATGGAAGTCCGTAGTCTCTGCCTACCCCTCTGGGTGACAGGCGTGAGTGTTTATGTATGTATATGTATAAAAAATAATTAGGATCTAAGCACTATGCTCAATCACCTCAGTATTGACGGTTATGCTCGTTTCTCTGCGTGATAAATTTAGCAATCAGGATACCTGCAGTAGAACCAGAGTGATCGACATAGCCCAACGGATTAGTAAATTGAAGTGGCAATCGGTCTGCCACATAGCTAGAAGAACCGATAACCGATGGGGCAAAAGGTTCGCGAGTGGCAGCCTCGTACCGGCAGGCGAAGTGTAGGGCGTCCCCACACTACCCAGCAAACATTTTTGTCATATAATCAAACATTTACAAGACTTTGAGTCTTTTTAAAGTTATTTTACAGTATTTTATTTTACTCTTCGTCACATACTGGTGCATTATGCGTCCGAATAGTCATATACATTTTTTGTCGTATAATAATGCCATGTAAACGTTCTTTCGACATTTTTTTACAACCGTCATATAACGGCGTCTACGACGACGTCTATAAAACTTACTTATACAACTTTTCGTCGAGTAAACGTTTTCGTAGTATAAACGTGATAATACTGTCAATTTTGTCATATTTTTACCTTTTAAACATCTGCTAAATGGATAATAATTGTTTAAACGTAGTATTTGTGACCATTATATATTAGTCGAATAAGTATTACAAGTGCTACCTGTATACGTCCTAGAGTATCTCAAACGTGATTATACGACCGCCATTTAACTAATACTCATATTAAAGATTTATAATAACCTTATATACAACATCCACCATTTTCAAATCCAATTTATCCGAAGAGAAGAGAAGGGAGAGAAGTAGAGAAGGGTTCCGTATTACATTTAAATGCAAATTTAACCAATCAATTTTGACAAAATGGCCTGCAAGGGAAATAGGAAAAGTCTCTCAATTTTTGCTATGCTGTCAGATGCCAAAGAAAATACACAGGAGTATTGAGTTCCGTACTTTTCTGCCCTATTTAAGTTTTGTGATATTAAAGGACGTATTAGATAATGCAGCATATCATCATTTTCTGTTCTTTTTATCAGCTGTAACTATTTGTACAAGCGAGACACATTTTCAACTTCTACCAGTCGCAGAAACAATGTTAAAGCACTTCGTTGACAATTATGGCAAGTTTTATGGCCAAGAGCACATTACAAGCAATGTTCACAATTTAATACACGTAGTAGACGAAGTAAAGAGATTTTGAACCTTGCCGCTGATTAATAAAGAGATAATATTGAAAGACATAATATTGAAGTAGAGAACTTAAGAAACGATATTAGGCATAATTGCCCTACGATAAAGAGTTACAAATATGGAAGTAAACTTAAGACAGTGATTAAATTAGAATCTTTTATCCTCTCTAGTGATAATGGAGATAAGTGGTTTTTTAATAACAACAACCACCTCGTTGAATTTTGTTCGGCTACTTGCAACGAGGGACGTATGCAGATAATTGGAAATCGAATTGAAAACTTAAGGAATGATGTTTTTGAAACGCCTATTAAATCTTCATATCTTCTATCTATGAGAACGAAATTTCGCAAACTGAAGCCATATATTATATTACTGATATAAAGTTGTAAGTTGGTTAGCGTTACATACAACTCAAATATATATTTTGCTCCGCTTATTCATACATTTAAGAAATAGGTAATAATGAAGGCGGTAAAAATTGTATATTATTTATTAATGTCATTAAAAATTACAAAAAATAAAATGTCACAAATATACATACAAAATCGCAACATAACAATAAATAAAATTCAAATTAGTAATATCTTTACCTGCTAATTAACTTTATAATTAAGAAATGGAATATCCACTGAAATTGAAAGATTTACCATTTTCTGTCGTCTCCACTATTTTAAAAAACATTTTGCTAAAAACCAACAAGTTATTATGGACAACAAAAACTTTCCAAGTATCAATTTGTTCCTAAGTTATCTTATTAAAAATTTAACATTAGCTCTTTAATAATTCTATCTATTATGTTTTGTTGCTACTTGATAATTTGGGTTTCTTCAAATCTATGAGCCAAGCACCCACTTCCTATTACTGACAACGTACTACAACTGACTGACCCTATAATACACTATATACATTATATATGTATATATTGTACTACATGTATATACATGTATATATTTATACTAAGCGAAAGTGCGCGAGCACATCGCCGCATCGGCCGGCCTAAGCGAGCGAGCGAGAGCGACGTATTGGCTCTATGTAAGTACAGAACGCCATCTAGTGACTCGGGATAATAGTTAAAACTCTATTCGGATTCATTTTCTAACAAAATAAATAAAAGTTATGAAAAATCTAAATTTTGTTTTTATAGCTGATTGTGTGAGAGGCATAAAAATAATTACAACTGTAAAGATTTTTTTGACTCTTGTACCAATAGTAGTAAACTTTTTAAGTTGAAGCGTGATTCCAAAATTCTTACAATATATTTAATGATTCAAATTTAAATATGTAGGTAGGTATGATCAACTGACTAATTACAATATTCGCATTCGTCTTCTGGAAAATGATTATAGATAGCAAAATATTTACAATGGGGGCACCAAAATAAACCGTAACGTAATAATTTTTTTACATTTTTGTCCGTTAAAACAAAATGTAACGGTCTATTTCTACGGAATATCTGGGAACCACATCCATAACAACGAGAACAAAAGATAAAATGAGTAAATGACCAGGGCCATTTCAAATGTTCGCGTATCATTTCGATGAAGTCCATCTTAGATAAAAACTTATCAACATCCATATAATTGTAGATCATTGTTGGGTTTACCTAAAACAAAAGTATTATTTAGATTTAACTAAATTATAAGTCACGCAAATCCTTCTGTTCTTAAAATATAAATTCTTTGAACTAAGTTAGGAGTTTATGATTTTATTATTGATCCCTAAATCCACTGCCATGGCGTACACATTTACAATGAACACGCAGTTTATAGGTCGGGAAGTTCTATAGTCGTCAGATAACGCTGTTACTTTATAAATTATTAATAAAAATATGTGAAAACATTAAAATTTTAGAAGCGCATAAAAATTTTAGTACAAAGTTACCTCACATTAATCAGTAAACTCGATTGCACAATGGTTTTCAACTGATGAAATGGTTTTATCACCTCAAATAACAATGAAAATAATGCAATATTACCTCAGCTGTCAAAAACTGCCCAATTGAGTTAATGTGATATATAATCTGTTGTATTATTCGTTCAATACAAGTTGCATCATCTTTAAATGACAATAATACAACGATTACATTATATAAAAGTCATACCGTGCGCCGTTACTTGACACGAACTCGTCGCGACAATTATCATTACACGACATCTAGTCGAATCGCCAACGTGTATATGACGACTATGCGACTAAGTAGGTATTCATATGACTGTTACACGAAACTCTTAGCATCTTAAGTTGAATAAAATGGGCCCTAATGCCGTCGAGTAAACGTCTTTATGATATTTATACGATTATACCAAATAACATTAAGTTGCCACCACAACGTCTACTCAACGTCGTAAATGTTTGTTGGGTAGATGGAGTGACGACTTGGTAAGACATGCAGGAAGTCGATGGATGCAGGTGGCTCAGGACCGTGCTTTGTGGCATTACTTGAGATAGGCTTATGTTCAGCAGTGGACTTGTGAAGGGCTGTAATGATGATGATGATGATGATGATGTGGAGCATAGTCCTACCCCGGTCCGGTCTTTGTATAGCTAATACCAAACACTCTGTCACGCACAAATTGTATTTTAGTTTGTCACCCCTGACGGGAACCTATATATTCCTCTTACCCTAAATTTGACTTATTTTGAGAAACTCCCAAATACTTATTTATCGATATTGTTACCAATAACTATGTAGTTTCCGAATTAGGCAAGGGAATTAAGTTTTCCTTGTCCGAAAACCCTTTTTAACTTGTAACCTTTGAACAGCAGTACAGGCTTTACGTCGACTATTTTTAAACATTTCAAGCGTTGCCATTTCTTTACCACAGTTTATTGCTTTGCCATCCAGTCCTGCCAAACGGTATCTAAGCGTGCACTTATCAGTCAAACGTAGGAGAGACTTAGGTGCACCAGTTAGTCGCTACAGTTGGTTATTTCAATATCTTAGATTTTTAGAATAATGATAAAATAAAATAACTATTTTAGTTAACTATACGTTTATTCAACACGAGGAACTGGATGTTAAGAATACATTCAGTAACACATAATAAGTAGTTATGTACGCTATTCAATATAAATAAAATACTTAAGTACAACAAACAGTCAAATAAACGAGATAGGCCGCTAAATGATATTTAGTGTGGAAATGTGAAAGCTACGAATGAAATCAGATGGATCGTGAAATTTAAAAAGAAAAATTACGTTTGCAACGGGAGCGTGTAGGCTGATAACTTCCCTATCACACTGTTCACGGTTTCACGGTGTTTCGAGACTAAGGTCAGGATCAGTAACAAATGTCAGTGAGAAGACAGGTCCGTTAATGTTAATGATGACTCGACGATGATTGATTACTATTGTCTGTTAATTTTTATCGATGTGTCACTCCTTTACAGCATATCCTCTTTACTTGTAATAGAGCTTACGTTCGCACGAAGATCGGTTATCAGTGACCTCTGATAGGGTATATTCAGAACAGCCGACGGTCACTGATGCAAGGTATACGAGATGGTGTTGTCAGTCGGTGAGCTGGGTGAGCAGTGCGGTTCCGCGCAGGATCCAGAAGTGGGGCGGCTGGTCTGCTGGCAGCATCAGCGGCACCACGAAGTTAGTGCTGTGCCCTGTGGTGAGTAAAGTGCCGGCGCGTGCCGCCGTGCGGTACAGCGGCGCCTCGTACCGCACGCTACCCGCATCATCTCCTCCACTGCCATCACCAGAACCCACCACCACTGCCATCACGTGCACCGCGGGTAGTAATGCCCACGTTTGCCCTGCGACGCATAAAAAACATACGTTACATTTTTATCTTCGTATTTTGTTTGTATTAAATTGAAGAAAAATACAGGGCATTAAAAAAGAGAAAAAAAAAAACACTCCCGCCATTTTTGAATTTTTCTTTCTGCCAAAATGAGTGAATCTAACGAAGAAATTTGATACATTATGAAGTTTTTTTTTACCAAAAAGAGAAAAATGCGACCAAAAAGAGAAAAAATTGTAACCTTTATGATAGATTCATTCATACAGTGTCAGTAAGAGTAGCATAAAATTAGTTCAAGCATTTTCTGTCCGGGAATTTTGTATCAGAGATGCAGCTCGTTCTGATCGCCCTCAACCGAATGAAGTCGATGCTATTTTTGAAAAACCTGCCAAGTACGCTTGGTTGAAAACTCAAAGGGCTACGCACAATGTAGAGGTAGGGTTCCGTAGTTGTCCGTCACAATATGTGGGCTTTTTTGATAAGAGCGTATTAAGTGAGTTCGCGGTTTGACCGCTATAAGACTAAAAATGTGCCCAAATATGTAGGAATATGGTAACTGAAGGACTCATTTTGTAATCAGAGTTTTAGGTATGGTATTCAAAAAAGGTTACATCAAATCACACACATGCCAAGTCCGTACAAAGATGGTCATAGTTGGACTATCTATCTATATATTCCTAGCAGTGCAACCCTTGTATATACCCTAATATATACGACTATTTGAACTATAATGTTTAAACTATCGTCTGTTGAGCTGAGATTAATATTTAAATTCGATTGATTGATGACTACAGAACAAAATTGTAAAAAGAAACAATATCAAAAACATAAAAAGTTACAACCCTATTGGTTCAAATAAGTGTAGGTGATTATGTCCTCAACTAGGCTTAGTTTCGTTACTGTTTCATATTTATATTGTGCTCTGCCTCTGGTCGGTTTCTTTACTGATGTGGCCGCGCTCCGTAATCAATTTTGAGACTTAAAATTTAGTTAGTAGTATTTTTTTCCTTTTATTTTCTCTTCTTGTAAAATAAATTAATATATGCGTTGGTTTAAGTAAATTAGCTTTTTATTAACAGGTTGTATTACTATATCTGTACATAGGTACATACCTCGTAAGTACATTAATTATCATATCTCAAGAGATCAAATTAATTTTAAACATTAAATTTGAGGTGACATCATATGCTCAGTGTTTATTTATTCGTATTTTAGTATTGAGTTACAATACCTATAGAGTCACAAACAGACAAATAAAATGTCCGCGCCAAAACTCGGCGCACGCTGCGAAGTGCGCAGAGTTTTTGTTTAGTTGTAAGGCGACCACAATCCTCGTACAACGTCCGCGATGCCAAAGTGTTCGGTGATTTCCTGCCCAAATAACAGCAGACACGTGCGAAAAAAGGATGGTGTTTCATATTTTAGGTAAGTATCATACCAAATTTACGTATTTATGTATCCACAGTGCATGTTTTCATTTAAATTTCAATAATTTTCATTTTATTAGCAAACTAAATCACTCACCGCCGACCGCGCGGCGCCGCGATAACGTGCCCTTGAGTGAATGATGATGACATTGCATACGAGCGACTTTGAACATTGTACAAGCAGGTTAACGTCTAAATTCGAGCAAATGTCATTTTGAACTATATAATATCAAAATATATAGGTATATGGAACGGCGCTCGGACATTTTTTGAGTATTGTCAGTTAGAGATTGTGACTCTATAGGTATTGTAACTCAATGTATTTTAGTTATTTGGTATTTGTTGTAATGTAAAGCTGGGATTAATTTTTTGACAAACATTGATTATTTGAGGAGGAACTAAAGAAATGATTAACACTTATGATGCATAAGTCCGTATCCGTATGTATTATGTTTGTAAATATTATAACTATGTACTTATAAAACTAAATGAGACTTAGCTGTTAAACAAAAAGACAGTGACAGCCCTGCAACAGTAGATATTTAAGCCTCGCGCGGCGCAGGATTTACGTGTTGCGTGGTAAAGTGCCACAGTGGATGAAAGCTGTGGATGTGTTGAGTTGTGGATCTGTGCAAGTGGTACCTGGTAGCGAGTCCGTGAGGCACTTGCGCCCGACATCCCATCGGCCAGCCTCGATGAACAGGCCGTGGATGATGATGCCCTCGTCGGGCGCCTGCAGCCCGCCGTACAGATCCACGCTCTCCTGCACAGATACACTGACAATGATTTCACGCGACTATGTAGCCGAACGGTGTACATTAAGCTGGTTATTTCTGAAATATTAGTTTAATTTTATACTAGGTGTCTCAAAAGAAAGTTCACATTTAAATCTTTTTTTAAAAGAAAAGTCTTAGCTTTATTGAAAAAATGTTTATTTTATATTGAAGTACACTGTTTGGGAATTTATTTTTTAAAAATAACATTGTCCAAATGTAAACCGTTGCGCTCTCGGCATTCATTTAGTCGGGCACTAAAATTGCCTATGACAGCTCGGCAGGTAGTCTCCGTGATGGCTGCCATTTCATGACGGATATTTTCTTTTAATTGTGCCAGGGAAGTCGGTTTATTAGCGTAAACTTTTGATTTGACATAACCCCACAGGAAAAAATCCATAGGCGTTAAATCGGGACTCCGTGGAGGCCAATTTATGTCACCTCGCCAGGAGATTAATTTGTTCGGAAAAATTTCTCGAACTCGAGGCAGAGATCTGTTGGACGTGTGTGAAGTTGCTCCATCCTGCTGGAACCATGTTCTTTGGTTGTAACCAGGAAAGTTTTGCAGTTGGGGTACGAAAAACTCGTCTAACATCTCCACATAACGCTCTGAATTCACTGTGAGTGTGCGTCCCCTTCCATCTTCAAAAAAGTAAGGGCCGATAATTCCTCGCGCCGACATCGCTGCCCATACGGTGACTTTGGGTGAATGTAGCGGTTTCTGATGTTTTTGTTTTGGGTTGGTTGCACTCCAGTAACGACAATTTTGCTTGTTTACATGCCCATTCAGGTGAAAATGGGCTTCATCGGAAAACAAGATGTTGGTGAACGTTGGAAAGCGCTCAATCATCTGATTTACAAAGGCAAGCCTCTGACCAGCATCTTGAGGCTTCAGTTCTTGCACTAACTGAATTTTGTACGGGTGCAGCTTTAAATCTTTGTGTAAAATGCGGCATAATGAAGATCTGTGCACATTTAAAGCAACAGCACGCTTCCGAATCGAGAGGTTTGGATCATCTCGAATAGACTGAGTAACACTGTCCACGTTTTCGGCTGTTCTTGATGTTCTTGGTCGCCCAGATTTTGGTTTCTCCAGAGTTGACCCAGTCTCTTCAAACTTCTCAACCCATTTTGCAATGAGACGAGTGCTAGGCGCATCATTTAAGTGACGAATATGTCGAATACTGCAGAATTTTCTACGCGCTACAGTCGCCGAATTACCGTTTTTGTAAAACTCACGTACGCACAACGCACGGTCCGCACCAGAGAAACGCTCCATAGCGACTAAATTCCCAAGAGCCAGACTACCGACTGACATACCCCCCGCGCCCCTCAGAATAGTTGCTTTCGCGTAATAAGATAAGCAAATGTGAACTTACTTTTGAGACACCTTGTATTAATTAGATTAGAAATGGATAAACCAAACTACGTTTATTCCTAAAAGTAGAAAATTTTAGAAAGTTAAAAATGTGTAACAAATTTAATTGTTGCCAGCGATGACCTACGGAACCGAGACGTGGTCCTTCACTGCTAGCCTTATGAGGACGCTCAAAGTCGCTCAGCGAGCTGTGGAGAGGGCTATGCTCGGGGTTTCTCTGTGTGATAAACTCAGAAATGAGGATATCCGCAGTAGAACCAGAGTGACCCATATAGCCCAAGGGATTAGTAAGTAGAAGTGGCAATCGGCCGGCCATATACCTCGAAAAACCGACAACCGTTGGGGAAAAAAGGTTCTCGAGTGGCAGCCTCGTACCGGTAGGCAAAGTGTAGGGCGACCCCCCACTAGATGGAGTGACGACCTGGTAAGATATGCAACACGTCGATGGATGCAGGTGGCTCAGGACCGTGTTTTGTGGCATTACTTGGGGGAGGCCTATGTTCAGTAGTGGACTTGTGAAGAGCTGTAATGATGATGACGATGATGAATTTAAGAATACATCACGGAGAAGGAAGAGTCTCTTAGTTGTACATGTTTGTGTGAGTGTGACGTTTTGAGCGTTTGTAGGGAATTTCCTAATTGTTCCTATATATTGAACTGTGGCACTGTGCCGTGTGACTGTAATATCTTTGCTATTCAAAGAATACGGTAAAGGTTTATTTACACATCGAAACCGTGTACGTCCATTATTTACTGACTCAATCGATACAGTGCAGTTGTCAAAACTGTTGTTAGTATGTACCGACGACGTCATATGCTGCAGCGACTGAGTGACAAGTAAGTTCACCTTAGTCCCAACAAAAAAAGACGTTGTCTATTGAGCAGTGGCTGCAATTAGTGGCTGCGCTGGGGACCGCGGGTTCGAATTCCGCGTGGATCAATTATTTTTACGGGCTACAAATAATTGTTCCGGGTCTGGATGTTTGTCCTTGTGGAATTTATGTATGTAAACTGCCTCCACGAAAGGGGAGAAAATCCTAGTGTGGGGGTAAAGTTATTAAAAAATAAAGATATTTACGTGTCATTCGCTTGCAGCAAATTCGCTGGGTGGTGTAAATGCACACACTCACCCAAACTACGGTACTGTGGTCCGTGTTCACAAGGTCTTCACAGTAGTTTGAGTACCTACTTAGTTTTTGTGTGATTACAAGTTCATCTACGACGGCTAATCATCACCAGATGTCGCTATGTGGGACTGAGGTGAAGTTTTCTTTAAACAATTTCATAAAATTGATCTGTTGGATTTTAAAATAAAAACTTAAAATTTTCTAGAGTATTACGAAAACACAAAAGAAAAACATGCTGCAGTGGTTTGCTCTTTAATTTTATGCACATTTTAACTCGTTTTAATAAGTTTCTACTTTTAAGTATATTCGTTTTCATTTTCACACATGAACTTTCTCGCCATAAAATCTGTTAAATATTTCATCTTATTCCTAGGTGGCCCTCGCCATCGTGGCAGATCAAGAACAGACTCGCCACGTGCCCTTGTATTTTTTTTAATAAACAGGGAGCAAACGAGCGTACGGCTCACTTGATGGTAAATAACTACCGCCGCCCATGAACAACTGTAACTCCACAATTTAAAGGAAATGTAGATGCTTTGCCGGCCTTTACACTTAACCAAAGAAACGACGACTTGCCACTGGCTGGCGGAATGCTTCTGGAAACCTAAGTCGCGCTGTCAAAGTTCCAAAATATTGCACTATATTTGTTTATTATATAGAATAGCTCCGTACCATCATACGGAACGTGGGGCGGTCCCCGGACTGAACACGTTGCTCTAAGTTACACCATACCTATATAGGTTATGGTCAAGATTCGTGCTGCTCTGTTTACTTGCAGCCAGAGATGTGCCGACTCGGAAGAAACTCTACTCGAGTTTAACTTACTTAGCTCGAACTGAGCTCAAGTTATGCAACTCGAGTTGGCGGAATCAAGCGGTGTCAATTTGTTACAAATTGTTTATATAGTTTTGTTCTTCCGTCCGATTCTATGTATATATGTTGGACACTGACTAATACGATGCTATTACAGTGTATATTATGGGACTATTATTATTACTGATCTCAATAGATAGGGTGAAAATAAAATCGTATTTAAAGTATAAGTTACTACATATAGGTATGTATTTTTATATTTTATTGCTTATAACGTAAAAAATATGACTCTAATGTTATAAGTAGGTACTTATGTTATTAATAATTTAAGTATTGAATAAAACTAAATTTACGGATTATATCGCGTTTTCTTAACTGATTTTACTTATTTTTAATTCCCGACGTTTCGGGTGCTTTACAGCAACTATGGTCACGGGGGGGACTGAGATGTTTGACGTCCCAATGTCATTGTTAGCCCGGCTACCTTCAGTTTTTGAATATTAATTTTTGGTCCGATTTATGCAAAACGAACTTACAGTGTCTTGAAGTCTTGCAGTGGTATGCTTGGGTTTGGGTTGAATTTTGTTAATTATAGGATCCCAAGCAGATGGCAGCACCCAACCATCTTCTCTATTGAAATTAGGATGTTTTTTAATTTCAATAGCCTCACGTATCATCCTTGGTAGGAATCGGTGTTCTTTTGCGAGGATTTGTGGTTTATCAAATCTGATGTAATGGTGGGGACGATCTTGAACATGTTCACAGACTGCAGACTTCCCGGAGCGGTCGGTGCTTCACTTCAGCTATATGTTCTTTCACGCGGGTTTTTATGTATCTTCTTGTTTGACCTATGTAAGAGAGACCACATTCACAATCTAACTTGTACACTCCTGCATCTTGTAGAAGGATATTACACTTGACGGATGGTAAAAATTGACTAATCTTCTTCGGCGGCTTGTAGTATGTTTTAATGGAAGCTCGCTTCAAGATGTAGCCAGCCTTGTCTGTGACTCCTCTGACATACGGTAGTACAGCAGGCACACGCTCAACTGTGGCCGGCTTCACTCGGTCACTGTGACGTAGGCGCGGGATCCGAAGCTTGTTGTCTTGCAACACTTGCTTGACATGCTGCAGCTCGGCGGCCAGATGTTTTCTGTCACAGATCCCTCGTGCTCTCTGAAACAAAGATTTACCCACGGTAGCTAACTGTGAAGGATGATGGTGAGATTCACCATTTAAATATCGGTTGGTATGGGTCTTTTTTCTATACACAGTGTGATCAATAGTGTTAACAGGATTTCGAATGACTAAAACATCTAGGAAAGCTAAAGAATTATTTGCTTCTAACTGCATTGTGAATTGTATTTTAGAGTTTATAGAGTTAAGGTGGTTTAAAAATGCAGTTACTTCGTCAGATGGTAAAAGTGTGAAGGTGTCGTCTACGTACCGCTTGTAGAATCTTGGATTTACAGGAGCAGTAAGAAGGGCTTTCTAATCGAAGTCCTCCATAAATATGTCGGCGACTATAGGAGATACAGGTGAGCCCATCGCCACACCATCTACTTGTTTGTAGAACTCTTCCTTCCACAATAGATAGCCAGATGTGAGGCAATGTTTGAGTAATACTGCATATTCAGTACGCATGTTGTTATCTTCTAGCTTCCTAGTTACAATTGAGATGCAGTCTTCAATAGGTAGGCATGTGAATAGTGACTGAACATCAAAACTGACCATAGTTTCATTGTCAGCGAGATGTAGGTCTTTTATGTCACTAACAAAATTGTATGAATCCTTTGTTTGAAGATTCTACAAGCGGTACGTAGACGACACCTTCACAATTTTACCATCTGACAAAGTAACTGCTTTTTTAAACCACCTTAACTCTATAAACTCTAAAATACAATTCACAATGGAGTTAGAGGCAAATCATTCTTTAGCTTTCTTAGATGTCTTAGTCATTCGAAATCCTGATAACACTATTGATCACACTGTGTATAGAAAAAAGACCCATACCAACCGATATTTAAATGGTGAATCTCACCATCATCCTTCACAGTTAGCTACCGTGGGTAACGTGGTGGGGTACCGTGGGTGGCTACTTTGTTTCATAGAGCACGAGGGATCTGTGACAGAAAACATCTGGCCGCCGAGCTGCAGCATGTCAAGCAAGTGTTGCAAGACAACAAGCTTCGGATCCCGCGCCTACGTCACAGTGACCGAGTGAAGCCGGCCACAGTTGAGCGTGTGCCTGCTGTACTACCGTATGTCAGAGGAGTCACAGACAAGGCTGGCTACATCTTGAAGCGAGCTTCCATTAAAACATACTACAAGCCGCCGAAGAAGATTAGTCAATTTTTACCATCCGTCAAGTGTAATATCCTTCTACAAGATGCAGGAGTGTACAAGTTAGATTGTGAATGTGGTCTCTCTTACATAGGTCAAACAAAAAGATCCATAAAAACCCGCGTGAAAGAGCATATAGCTAACGTGAAGCACCGACGCTCCGGGAAGTCTTCAGTCTGTGAAAATGTTCAAGATCGTCCCCACCGTTACATCAGATTTGATAAACCACAAATCCTCGCAAAAGAACACCGATACCTACCAAGGATGATACGTGAGGCTATTGAAATTAAAAAACATCCTAATTTCAATAGAGAAGATGGTTGGGTGCTGCCATCTGCTTGGGATTCTATAATTAACAAAATTCAACCCAATCCCAAGCATACCACTGCAAGACTTCAAGATACTGTAAGTTCGTTTTGCATAAATCGGACCAAAAATTAATATTCAAAAACTGAAGGTAGCCGGGCTAACAATGACATTGGGACGTCAAACATCTCAGTCCCCCCCGTGACCATGGTTGCTGTAAAGCACCCGAAACGTCGGGAATTAAAAATAAGTAAAATCAGTTAAATAAACGCGATATAATCCGTAAATTTAGTTTTAAATTAATGTGTAGTGTTCGCGTAAATTTAAGAAATCATTAATAATTTAAGTATCACAAATTAATCAGTTTATTGGTATTATATAATATCTCTGCACGATGAACGAATTCTGGCCTCGCTTCCTCGCATGTATCGTTCAATTACTGCTAGCCAAAGCTCGAGTATGTGAGTATCCCACTCGAGTTGGGCGCAACTCGAATAAGTCCAGTTGACCCATCACTACTTGTGGCATTGGTCGATGAGCGCACTACGTACCTTGTGGCTCTTGTTATGCGCGTAGACTTGGTCCTGGGAGACGAAGACGCCAGTGACGTGGAAGTGGAAGGTGAGCTCGTCAATGGGCAGCAGGTGATGGCGCGCATGCGCCTGCAGCGCACCCGTCAGCAGCGCTTGCGGAAAGAACAGCCCCGACAGCCAGCTGCTGGCAGCTCGCCCGTGTTTCCACCACTCCTGCCGTCACAACTATCGCGTTACACAAATTTTTCTAATAGATCTACAAAACATTATTATAGATTGTTTACACGTAAATAAGACGACAGCGGGAAGCGGCGGCTACGGCATAGCGGCGCGGCGGAGGCGTAGACTGTGCGCGCGCGTGTTCGTTCGTACAACGACGACTCGACGGTATATCGATCTCAAGCGCAATCGAGAACGCTCATATAAAATATTAATTATCTTATTGACCAACATTAACATAATGGTCCTTCGATTCCACAAAATAAAGTTGATAAAAAATATTCATATTTGAAAGGTTGGAAGTTCCAAATGTAGGCTTGCTAAGTACTGTTGACGAGTATCCACTTTACACTTATACGCAGAGTGCATATCGTGTCCTTTCCTTCGTATAATTCGAACTCCGTTTTATCACAACTTTTCAAATTATCTTGTGAAAACAAATATAATCCACTTTGTTCTTATTACCCGAAATTCTTACTGTATAATATTTTTTTTTATAGAATAAGGTTGACATGCAAAATCACACTCTACCGGATGGCAAGTGTACACTGCGGCCCATACACATCAACATTCTATCATCGGTTAAAATCAAAATGCAGATGCGTTGTCACCCGTGAGGACTAAGATGGAGTGCCTCGTTTCCAGTAAATAGGGCCTCCGGTTCTCTACAATCACAACACGAAACAGCAGCATTTAGCTGTTATTATACGATAATATTCCCTGAGAGCGTAGTCCTAGCCCAGCTGCAACATGGCTCTAGCACGTACACATTGTTCTACCACGAAGACATGACCCTACCACGTAGAACGTTGAATTTGGGCCCGTGGGCTCTAACGCGCGCTGTAAACAATCAAGTTCAAATCTCGGCGTCTGTTTTAGTACATACGTAGTACATTTAATGATACCCGCTGGGTGTCTTGCTGGTCCTGCCCGGGACAGAGGTTTTTTTTCCAAACCAGTGGTAAAGTTTTAATCACTTTCATTGACCAATCTTGTAATCTATATTGAATTAAAAAAAATTCGATCTCGATTGTAGCACGAATGTATCGTATCGACATCTAAGGTAAGGATCCAAAGATCTATGGGTCACAGCATCTACTTACCGTTAGGACTATGTAATCGTTTGTCACGCTTACTCTATAAAAATGCGAGAATGAGACGAATGCAGAGTATCAGGATTAAGGTAAATAATATTAAATATTATTTAACATTTTATTCTACACTTTTTTTAAATTCATATATATTACATAATACAGACTCCAAGTTGCCAAATTCAACAGAACAGAAAAGAACAGAAACAGAAACTTTTTAATTCAATGTAGATTATAAACAATACTTATTGAAAGTCAATAATTTATTCATTTACCACTGGTTCGCAAAAAACACTTGTCTTGGGAAGAACCAACAAGAAACCCAGCGGGACAATTATTTTTCCAAATAATAGCTTACAATCATGTTTACAATTAACCACACAAAACAAATTAGAAATAGCTTGGTAACGATCACCCTTCCCAGGGGTTAAGATCATCCATAAATTCCTTAATATTATAATAACCCTTTTTATTCAAACTTAGTTGAATAACATTTCTGACTTTGTGTATGACAAATTTTGTACATTTTCTGGGATTTTGTTGTAAAAGCGTATACATCGCCCCAAGAATGAATTACTGACTCGGTGGAGTCAAAGAATATATACACTACGCGAAAAGAAACGACATTTAAGCATGTGTGCACGTAAAATCGCTTGTGGCTATGTGTGAGCGTCCGGATGTGTGCGGGGGGCCTTGAGAGGCGCGCGGGGCGTGGAACGGGCAGTCGCCGACTGCCCTGGCCGAGGGCTAGTAGTAATACCGATATTTGTCAATATTAGTTAATATGAATATATTCGTCAAGTGATATAATATTTCAATTAATATATGAATATTACTGATATATTAATGTACATATTACTATTCTATTCATGTAGGTATTAAGTTTATGTTACCAAGTAACGTTATTAGTTTTTATAGCCGTGTATGCTAGGTTTATATGCTTTGATAAATATTAATGTTGTTATTAAATAAATGATATTATAGTATATGTAAAAGTATTACTGAAAGTGATTTTAATTAATGAGAAATAAAATGAATTCCACTGCACAAAACACGGGCCCTTGTTTTGATAGTTTCATTTTTAATAATGTTTTATGATACCTAAACATACGTGAACTTATTTTAATGAAAGTCGATATGATCTTAACAAGAATTATGGGGAAATACCATGACAATAAAACTAACATATCGCCAATAATTTTATAATATTACATTAACTGAAATATACACAATTAAAAATACCACTAGAGTCAAGAAATTTTAGATATCTATAAAGAGTTTTTGTATTTGTTCATTGTTGTATTTATGGATTATTTCATTGGAAATAGATATGACTTATCTCATCAGCACATAGGGAACAATTTGTTGGCCGCCATGTACCAGGAAACCTGCATTACTTTGGATTTTCTAAAAAAAATATACATGCTACGAATTTTTGCAATTGTTAGAAATAATAATGAAAATTAAAAAATTTATTGAAAAATTCAAAAATATATAAGAGTAGATTATTTTTAAAGGATAGTAGGTAATACTGATTATTGCGTACTGAAATACTAAGTGTTGGTTAATTATTTAAGATTACCATGAACTGTCGTGCATATTTGGTTTTGTCGGAAGTTTTAATATTCCTCATTTAATAAAAGTTAATTTAAAATTGAACGTATCTTTCACTACCCAAATACATAAGTTTACATAATAATATAACACATACCTACTATGTATCTTCTTTGGTACAAGTCTATAATATTCCATTTCGGTTTGATATCAACCCTAGCGTTACACGCTTCGACTCAAGGTCACCGGCGCTTAAGCTCTCACGTACAGGGAGTGTCACCGCTGTGGTGGAGTGGAGGTACATATAACTAGTACCTCTAGCTTGTGACTGTTCCTAGTATTTACAGAATGAATATCACTTATGTTAGCGACGATACGTAATTTAAATTACTTATTTAATTTTGTTTTTTATTGTGATTTAAAACTACGTTAAGATAGATTTAGTCAATAAGATGTTTAAGTGTACTCTTGTTGTCATGATTTAGTGTTGTGCATTCGTGCCGCCTGGCGGCGCTACGTGCGCTCCAGTCGACATCCCGCCAGCGAACCCGCTCCATTATCAACACACACACACACACGCACACGCACGCGCACGCGCACGCGCACGCGCACGCGCACGCGCACGCGCACGCGCACGCGCACGCGCACGCGCACGCGCACGCGCACGCGCACGCGCACGCGCACGCGCACGCGCACGCGCACGCGCACGCGCACGCGCACGCGCACGCGCACGCGCACGCGCACGCGCACGCGCACGCGCACGCGCACGCGCACGCGCACGCGCACGCGCACGCGCACGCGCACGCGCACGCGCACGCGCACGCGCACGCGCACGCGCACGCGCACGCGCACGCGCACGCGCACGCACACACACACACACACACACACACACACACACACACACACACACACACACACACACACACACACACACACACACACACACACACACACACACACACACACACACACACACACACACACACACACACACACACACACACACACACACACACACACACACACACACACACACACACACACACACACACACACACACACACACACACACACACACACACACACACACACACACACACACACACACACACACACACACACACACACACACACACACACACACACACACACACACACACACACACACACACACACACACACACACACACACACACACACACACACACACACACACACACACACACACACACACACACACACACACACACACACACACACACACACACACACACACACACACACACACACACACACACACACACACACACACACACACACACACACACACACACACACACACACACACACACACACACACACACACACACACACACACACACACACACACACACACACACACACACACACACACACACACACACACACACACACACACACACACACACACACACACACACACACACACACACACACACACACACACACACACACACACACACACACACACACACACACACACACACACACACACACACACACACACACACACACACACACACACACACACACACACACACACACACACACACACACACACACACACACACACACACACACACACACACACACACACACACACACACACACACACACACACACACACACACACACACACACACACACACACACACACACACACACACACACACACACACACACACACACACACACACACACACACACACACACACACACACACACACACACACACACACACACACACACACACACACACACACACACACACACACACACACACACACACACACACACACACACACACACACACACACACACACACACACACACACACACACACACACACACACACACACACACACACACACACACACACACACACACACACACACACACACACACACACACACACACACACACACACACACACACACACACACACACACACACACACACACACACACACACACACACACACACACACACACACACACACACACACACACACACACACACACACACACACACACACACACACACACACACACACACACACACACACACACACACACACACACACACACACACACACACACACACACACACACACACACACACACACACACACACACACACACACACACACACACACACACACACACACACACACACACACACACACACACACACACACACACACACACACACACACACACACACACACACACACACACACACACACACACACACACACACACACACACACACACACACACACACACACACACACACACACACACACACACACACACACACACACACACACACACACACACACACACACACACACACACACACACACACACACACACACACACACACACACACACACACACACACACACACACACACACACACACACACACACACACACACACACACACACACACACACACACACACACACACACACACACACACACACACACACACACACACACACACACACACACACACACACACACACACACACACACACACACACACACACACACACACACACACACACACACACACACACACACACACACACACACACACACACACACACACACACACACACACACACACACACACACACACACACACACACACACACACACACACACACACACACACACACACACACACACACACACACACACACACACACACACACACACACACACACACACACACACACACACACACACACACACACACACACACACACACACACACACACACACACACACACACACACACACACACACACACACACACACACACACACACACACACACACACACACACACACACACACACACACACACACACACACACACACACACACACACACACACACACACACACACACACACACACACACACACACACACACACACACACACACACACACACACACACACACACACACACACACACACACACACACACACACACACACACACACACACACACACACACACACACACACACACACACACACACACACAACTTATTTTTGCAAAACTACGTTTATTCTTGTGATGAAAATGTAATGTACGTACACATTACATTTTCATAAATGTATTGAGAGGCCAGAGTTAATATAATAATTTCCTTAAATTTTTGTCTCAGTGTCTCTTTTGGTTTTAAATTATATATGGCTCTAATGGCCCCCTTCTGTAAAATAAATACTGTATACCTACTGTATTCTATCTCATTCTCAAGCAGGCTAAATCCTGTAGATGTACATGTTTGTCTCTTTTTAATGTTGCTATTTCGTGTCATCGAATTTTAAATACATCAAAACAAAGAAGTTTCCATTTGAAAAACGAAGCAGCAGCGATTTAAGAAACTGAGAACGGACACCGGACAGGCGTGAGTTGTGCGAAATAAGTACCCATACGTATCAACAGTGTGGTAACAAGGCGTAAGTCACACATTAGCTGCTGTTTTTAAAATTTTTGTAAAAAACGTATAAATAATCGGGTATTTGGTTTTAAAATCGATAGAAAACAGGTTTTATGCAGCCTTTTTGGCCGCCTTTTGATAAAATAAGTCTTTTTCATGAGTGCTACATAATAACATGGGACTGATCAAATAAATGAATAATTTTTCCTCCAATCATCGGAAAAACTGCACATTGTCTGTGCATTTTCTTTTTCAGTGAATGCAAAGGGAAAGGATAAGTTTTCGTTACATCAATGGAAAATTATTTTAATGTAGCAGCTTTTTTATGAGATAAGGCTGACACGCAGTCCACCTGATGGTAAGTGGTTACTGTGATCCATAAACATCTACATCTATCCTCGGTTATCAATCCAAAATGCAGATGCATTGTCGCCCGTGAGCACGAAGATGGAATACCTCGTTTCCAGTAAAATGGGTCTTCGATTCTCTACACTCACCACACGAAACAAAGCAGCATTAAGCTACTATTTCACGCCGGTATTCTGTGAGAGCGTGGTCCCTCCACGGTCGAGCCGACTCATTCGTGCTACAACTACACCACTAATATATCTGCAGCATGGCTCTACCAAGTAAAAAAGAGCTTACAGGTGTATTCGTTTTTGCTGTCATAATTATTGATCAAAGTACAGACTCAGAAAGGTTAGTAATTTTTTTTTTTATAGGATAGTGTGACAAACGAGCACACAGTCCACCTGATGGTAAGTGATTGCTGCGGCCCATAGACATCTACATCTATCCTCGATTACAAATCAAAATGCGTTGTCACCCGTGAGGACTTAGATGGAATGCCTCATTTCCAGTAAAAAGGGTCTCCAGTTCTCTACACTCACCATACGAAACACAGCAGCATTCAGCTGCAATTTTACGCTGGTATTCTGTGAGAGCGTGGTCCTTCCCCGGTCGAGCCGACCTATTCGTGCTACAACTATACTACTAATATAACTGCAGCATGGCTCTACCACGTAAAAAATTTAGCGTCCCGATAATTCACTTAGTCCAAATCGGGACGTGCCACTATATTCCTGAAACCCAGGAAGTCCCGCAAAAATCGGCACACCTGACGGTACCAGCTGGTACCGCCAGGTGTGCCGATTTGTGCGGGTACTGTAGCTACAGTCACACAAATCGGACAGTACCTCTATGAAGTGCACTCGCAGAGTGAGGTCTCGCAGCCAGCCGCCCAGCGACTTGAGAGAGTTATAAGCGCGCGCGTGCCACATCGCCGGCACGCGCCCCGCCGCCAGCGCGCCGTACACCTCCTCCAGTGACTCCGACATCAACACCTCCCCCTGACCACCGCACACCACATCCGTCGCACCGTCACCGTTACAGTTCATTGCCTCATATGAGGTGACAGCATAGTCGCCACGCTTGGGAAGCGGCTTGGCAACAGTAGTCTTTTAAGTAGGTCGACACTCGTGGAACGATATGAGGCAGTGGATGTTTTGAGCCGTGGTAGCTCAGGTGGTTAGCGCTCGCTGTAAATTTCACAGTACGCGAGCAAATCGGGTTCGATTCCCGCCGGCACCAATGAAATTGTTAATTGCAATTTTAACTGCTGATTTACCACGTGCTCGGCGGTGAAGGAAAACATCGTGAGGAAACCTGCATGTCTGAGGAATAGCAAAAAAAATTTTTCGAAGACATTTGAAGTTCGCCAACACGCATTGGAGCAGCGCGGCGGACACTTCCTTGCCGTAAAACCCTTTCAGAAATGAGGGGAGGCCTGTGCCCAGCAGTGGAACATATATAGGATGTAACATTACTTTTTTTACTTTTAGGTATAGTATGTGCCAAATCGATCGAAAACGGTCAATGACCTTTCGGTCGTTTAACCACACATCATTCATTATCACATCTAAATTGAGGTTTTGTAAGTTACGCCTTTTGACACTCGGCTCATATCTGAGATCATTGTCCGTTTTTCTCAATCGATTTGGCACGTACTATAGTAGGAAGCCGCTGTTTTTCATCTCGTAATTTGTTTTCCTCTTACGACACTCATGGAACGATATAGGACAGTGGATGTTTTTAAACCGCAATCACATTCCTTTCAGACTACCCCACATTCAGCCACACTCACACCAAAACCTTGTCCACTGGTTAAGTTAATCAGTGGAAAGGTAAAGTGAGATGTAGAGTCAATTGTATAAATGACATCATGTAGTAATTTAACAAGAAACATTCCCGCAGTTTACGAAACTGGGGAAATTTGTGATGGTGCCTCTATTTTTTATTACTTTTTGACAATAGCATTATTTTTTGCTCATTTATTATCAAACTATGATGCCAAAAAGAACTCCTTTTACATTACGAAATATTAATTACTTTAAATAACGTATAAAGATATAAATTATATTTACTTAAGAATTTCAAGATATACAGCAGGGTACTTTGAGCAAAGTTTTGAAAAACAGAACTACTCTACTATTCTCCTCACTGCAATAATTCGATATAAAGAGATGATTAAGGTGGCCATTTTACAGAGATTTTATGTCATATGCGAGTGTTACAAAGTCTGTTCGCTGTGTGAGTACTGCAACGTCGTGTGATGGGGTGGTGAGTTGGTAGAACAATCACCTTTATGGCCTGCTGCAGGTTGTGCAGCGAGGCGTGCAGCAGCGCCAGCAGCGCGTCGTAGCGCTCCGCTTCGTGCCGCAGTGCCGTGGCCAGCGAGTGCGGCTGCCCGCGCTCGTCCACCGCCCACACCGACTCGTGTGTCACTGCTTTGTCCAGCTGAAAATGCCCATAGAAAATGGTGACAAACTAGCACCCCAATTTAATCAATACCGGATTATTAAATGTTCCCGGACATGATCTAATGCTAAGGTTCTTCTAGCAGGTTTCTCTCTAATCTCAAGAATCAAAATAAATGCAGATCCGTTGTCGACCCCTGAAGACTAAGATGGAATGCCTATTCTCCAATAAAAGGGGTTTCGAATGTGTTAAAAATGCAACGCGCACGAATTCGTGTGACACCGAATTGTCCAACTGCACGCACATTGCATCCATACAACCCTCACGTACTCGCCATACTTGATCACAGCCTACTCCTCATAGTTCCGCGAACAGTACACCACTGTTGCATTTTCCCGTCGTTAACCCGGGAGTTTCACATCCGTTTCCATTGTATAACTGCGAGATTATTATACGGCCATCAATTGAAAAGAGAGAGAGAGATATCTTTGTATAATCTTCCAGTAGTTTTACTTTACAAGAGTCACGTTAACAAAAAGATGAAGTTGTCTAAAATGAAAATCCTGTTAGCTTCACCGGGTGTAGTAAAGTTTTGTTACGACTTCTTTACCATATATTGATTGTATAAAAATAAGATTTTTCAGAGAGTTCTCTTAATCTCATATCATTAAGAAATTACTTGGTGTTTTATGCTAACTCTATAAACTACTCGCCAAGCTTAGCGCTTTGGAGAATGCACCATAATATGCAGAAAAATTTGGCATTTAACAAAAAAGTTTTTATACCCTCCATTACATCATATTAGGAAAAGCATAATAAACACTTATATACTAGAAAAATTAATAAAGGAAGTAAACGTACGTGGGTGGCAACAGATGCGAGCGTGGTCTCGCAGATGCGCCACACTATCTGGTCCGGGGATTCCCCCCCAGTAGAAATGGACCGAGGCTGGACGTCCGCTAACGTCTGCAGCAGCGCACTCGTCTCCTTCCTCTGTACCATCAATACATTAAGCTGTAGCGCAATCTTTAACGCAACAAAATAATCTAGGTGAACCTTCTGATTGATCTTAATTACTTCCCAATCGTTTTTTCAAAGGCGTACAGTTCCAAACAAAAATTTCGTTTCATTTTGCTCGAAGGAACATAAAAATCATCTAAGTGTGTCACATATTCTTTTTATTAGCACGAAAAAATGAAAAATGAAAATGAAGGTATCGAGAAGAGATGTAGGTGGGTGACTAGCCTCGTAGGCGATGTTGGCGTTGTCGTGCATGCCGAAAAGCTCGGGGGGTTCGATGTCGGGCAGCGAGTCGACGTGCAGGCGCGCGTCAGCGAGGCGGGGAGCGCGAGGGGTGCGGTATCGACCGCACGGAGAGTAAGCGTGCCCCTCGAGCAGAGCCTCTCGCGACACCACGCGCTTTAGCGCCGCGGCCAAGCAGCGCTGGTCCCACATGTCCGTCACGCGTCCGCCGTACGTGATCTCACCTTTTTAAGCGAAAACTTCTTTACAACCGCTGTGATTTGAAATGAAAAAGCCACACTAAAAACAGACAAACATCTATAGGATTTAGCCTGCGAGAGAATGAGATAGAACATATACAGTATTTCCTATTACCTCAGTCTCCTTTTCTGAAGGTTTCACATCTACAGCGTGCTATTTTTAGTCATTAGGAAGACGCCCCTGATTTGCTTCCCTTTGCCGCCTCTTCCGATATCCACGTGATGGTATGGGCTAGTGGATATTTTCACACCTCTACTACACGGTTTGTGTATAAAATTAATCGGGTGCTACACAATTATATATTAAGGTTAGGTGGGCGCCACTAGCAGATTTTTCACGCTTTATAGGTGCAACTGGCGGCTGTTTGGTCGGCACGCGCGCTATTTAATCGCACAATATTTATTTGATATTTATTTTTAAAATTATATTATACTCTTTTATTGAAAAATAAAATCATAATTCACTCACGTATTTACCGGTGAACACATATCAGGTCAGAATGTAATTGGAATTGACTTCATTACATTCGAATGAAACAGCTTTTTCACTTAGTAGACGTACCTAAAATTGTAGATTTTGAGGAAATTTTGCGATCTTTTTCTATCGAGCCAAAATGTGTCAATCGTGTTTTGGCCAACATAATTCACTAAGAAATTTTTTTAACATTCATAATGAATTTAAAAAAAAATGTGGATTCGTAGTTTTTAAAAATTGCTTTTCCACGCACCTATAAAGCGTGAAAAATCTGCTTTTGGCGCCCACATCACCTTAATATAAGAAATGGATCACTCACTGGTAATGTATTCTAGTGCGTCCCACGAAATATCTCCTTCAGCGCAAAACATCTGTAGCGTGAGCATAGCACATTCGCGATCGCTATCGTTAAACTCGTAAGAGATGTTCCAGCCAAGTGGTCCGAATTTCTTTCGCTCTTGAACGATAGCGTGAAACATACAGATGCCAAACAGTAGAGTGCGCCAATCTTGCTCTAGTACTATAAAATTGAAAATAGAGAAAATCTTAGATGCTACGATCCCAACAATTTTAACACACGTTAATGTAACCCTAGCTCCTGCAGCAGCTAATTCCTCCCTACATTTGACAAGCGTTTATTAAATAAAAATCAACGAAACAAAAAAAATCAATAAAAGAGGCGAAAATCGATTGAATAAGAAAGGCGTTCCTCAATATTCATATCGCTACTGTTTACAATATTTATAAATTATGTAATATCCTGCTTCAATAATTCCAATTAGTAATATTTATTGTATTATACTACAATTACAAAAATAATATTTGCAGATAATACGAAAATTTTCAAGTCTATTAAAACTATAGAACACTGCAATCTACTAACGGCTAAGTTTGTATTGTCATGGAAATCGTCTTTACCTCAACATCAGGAAATGTAATATCATCTCATTTACCAGGAAAAAGAATCCGATCCTGCTTAATGATAAGCTTGACGTTAGTTTACTAACGAGAGTAAATGAACTGGGTGATCAGTTGGAAAACACTTTGTGTTCTGGTGGATAGTAAGTTGTTAATGGCATCACATACTAATATTATAACTCAGAGCTTAGAAAATTCTAGGTTTGGTTATGCGTCTCTATCTCAAAAGATTTTAAACAGTCAGCAACATTGATTATACTATTTAAATCTCCGTGTGTGTGTGTGTGTGTGTGTGTCCGCAATTGCGTTTACCACCACTAGACCAAAGAGACAGTCACAAGCATATTAAGCTTAGTTGGAGTGGTTAGCAGAAATAAGTGCTGTAATTATTAAACAAATGCTCCCATTTATGTTTTATATATATATATATATATATATATATATATATATATATATATATATATATATATATATATATATATATATATATATATATATATATATATATATAAGTAAACAAGCATACGTACCATGATTTTCGTAAAAGTCCGCATCCATATCGATTAGTGCTTTCTTAACGTTTGCTTTTAAGCCTTTTGGTGGTTCGTTGGTAACTTTGACCGAGTTCTGTAGCACGGACACTGGGAATTTCGGCGTCGGCATGGAGCTCAAGAAAAGGCGAAAATCTTGATGTGGGTCACCCTGTTCATCGCCAAGATTGGCCACAATCAGCTCTAGGTTCATCATCCAAGATGCTGCCAGGTGGCAGTTCTGTGAAAAGAAGATGATTAAAACATTTGCACCCTTCTATTAAGCATTGATTATTGGATCCTTAATCACGAATTAATCGTTTAAGCTAGAAAATTTTAACATTGGTTTCCCTTCTTTATGAAAATTATGTTATATTTTATTGATTGAAGTATCGATTATTATTATGAAACTCTATTTCTTCGACGGCTCCGTTGTGCGAGGGCCGCGGATTCTAATCCCGTACGGAGCAATTATTAGTACTACAAGTAACCGTGGAGCTATTTATATGCTGCCTCCACGACACAGGAGGAAATTCTAGTAAGGGGATAAATTTTTTAAATCTTTTAAGGTGTTTATCACCGCCTCATAGGTTTTGAAATTGTAACCCTTTAATTATGAGAAAAATGAATCGGAAGCACGAGTACGATGAATATGTGAATCCGTTGTAGTATGTGAACATTCACTTCTGTCTCCAGCTGTCCACGTAGCTCGTCACTGAGGGCGAATTAAGAATTAAGAAGCGATCAAACCATTATGTATAACTTTTAAGATTATTATATTAGTTATCACACCATTACAGCCCTTCACATGTCCACTACCGGACATAGAAATTCCTAAGGAATGTCACAAAATACGGCCCCAAGCCACCAGCATCATCGACTTCCATCAGGTCCACATGTCACTCAATATAGTCAGGGGCTGTTGTACACTTCGCTTACCGGTACGAGGCTTTCAGTGGAGAGCCTTTCTTCCCTATCGTTTGAGAGCTCTTCAAGTTATAAGGAAGATCCACTGCAACTTCAGCTTACTAATCTGTTGAGCAATGTTGGTTACTCTTGTTCTTTCTGCTTTAAGTGGCCTGATTTCAATTCTAACACACAGAGAAACTCCGAGCGTAGCCCTCTGCCCGGCACGCCGAGCGACTGTGAGCTTTCATAAATGGCAATAGGCATTGGTTCTATACTCTTGTTTTCAAGTTTTAGCCTCTACGAATTCCCAAACGCTGCCCAGTTGAGTCAGATCCGTCGGTCGAATTTCTCAGTCGCTGTGGGACTCACCTAGCCGGGCTATTTATCCTAAGTAACTGATAAACATACTCGTTAACAACTTCGAGAGTTGTGTTCCCAACAACAACCGGCATAGGTGTGACATAAACGCTACACATGACATTTTTCTTTACATTATTCACCTGAAGACCGATCCCTTGGGGAAACAATTTTGAGTCCTCAAACAATATTGTCATCATGAACAAAGCGTCGACAAACGAAAGGTGAGTTAAAACATCATTATTATTCCGTTAATTTCCTTATAATACTTGTAAATAAAAGGAAAATTGTTATAATCGTAAATAAACAAGTAGGTAATTCTTACTTGCAAGAACACCCAATCTCCCTTGCACTTAGCGTTGCTGATCATTCGCTCAGCGACAGGGCCCTGCCCTTGTCCTAGGGAGATGGAATGGACACGGTCTCGCATGCCCATGTCAGTAGAAAACTTTTGAAATGCTCCAAATGGGTCGGAACCGGTGCTTAAAACGAATACTAGCGGCGTCGTGGATGTTGTGTCTGCATATCTAATGAATATGAAAAGGAAGTTAAGAGCGGAAGCAACTATAAAATCGATAATGTATATAGGTTTGATGAAGATAGATAAGTATTTGGTCTTTTGGTTGTAAAATAAGAAAAAAGTATATGTATATGGTTGCTGAAAATAATCCCATTTAGGAGGGCCTTAAAAGTTGTATAGGACCTTACTTATTTTACTAGTCAAAATCATGAAAACTGATTTTTAGGCTTCAGATTATAATGATTTTTTATAGGAGAGGGGCTAACGAGCATAGATACGGCTCACCCGATGGCAAGTGATTACCGTCGCCCATGAACAACTGCAACACTAGGGAAATTGCAAATCTGTTGCCGGCCTTTTAAAAAAGGAGTAGGCTCTTTTCCTGAAGGTCCCCAAACCTTAATTTTTTGCTTCATAGAAATATGACAGCTGTCATTTTTGACTTTTCAGATGTTTTAAACATACTTGGGTTTGTTTAAAAAACAGTTTCGAAATTAAACTTACAAACACTCACGCGTAGAAAGAATGCATTTAATTACCGCGCGTAGAAGGAATCCAGTTAAGTTAAATCGTTAAAATTTGCAGGATATGCGTAGTTGAACAGTGAACCAACCAGGAACATTGAACCACCACCATATTGAAAAAACTGCAAGGTTGCCAATTCGACCGATTGTGTTAAAACTTTTCTCGTAAGCACCCTTCCCCTCTCCCGTAGTTAGCCGGTGGCTGCGGCTTGAGTTGAGCGTGACTTGTGACAGCGGTTTGTTTGTTTCTATTAGAAAGAAATATTATTTAATTCTAGCACCAAAAGCTTTATGGTGTCGATATTGATGTAATTTTAAACGTTTTATGAGCATATTGCTTTGTGACAATTCAGTCTACAACCTAATTTTTTTAAATATTATAAGTTGAATAGTGTGTGTATTGAACAGTGAACGAGGTTCGCATAGTACACAGTGAACCGGTTCACTGTGTACCTTACGATTCTGGTTCACTGTTAAATGATAGTGTTATGCTGAAAATCAATAATATTTTTAATTGTTTTAGGATGCAAAGGCCAATAAATAAGGAAAGAAAAATTGGAAAACACAAAAAAGACGGCTCTGCATTACTAATGATAGAAAATGATAGCTCCATTGGCACGGCGGCAAAAACCAGTAAAATTCCCTACCCTGCATTGCGCCGTTACGTTAAAAAAAACGTGAACATGGTGATAATATAGTATAGTATCACTCGAACCGAAGTATGATATTAATAAAGTGTTTACTGAAGAACACGAACAAATATTATTAAAATACTACCTACAAAGGCTGTGCACTAATGTTCTACGATTTGACCATCAAAGAATGTAGGAAGGTGGCGTACGAAATGGCAAAGGTTAATGGCATAAAAATACCAAGCTCATGGGAAAGGGATAAAATGTCAGGTTTGGAATGGTTTCGTTTCTTTAAAAAAGACATCCTGATATTTTAGTAAAGAAACCAGAAGCTGAGGGTCTCGCACGAGCTACCTCATTCGATCGGAAAGCTGTGGCAATATTTAAAAGATCGTCTAAATAAAACCTTTAATTTTCCTCTAGAACCCGATATGGCTAATGTGACTCTCAGTGACATTAAAATGATTCTCCCTCCTCCTCCTTGTGTCAGGTACAAAACGTCTGATTAAATATTCCTTCAATATAAACTTATCTTTACTAAATATGGCGTAAATATTTACTTTGACGCATTTTGATGTATTTTTTGTGATTCTTTAATTAGTCGGTAAATTAATGAAGACTGTTAATTATACTATCTGAGGAAGGCCGATTGTTAATTTTATGCAGAGGTTTATATGATAACTTAGCGTCATTAAGAAGTAACTGCTGTGAAGAAAACTATACGAAACCTTTATAACTTGAAATTATAGATAATTGATATGTTATGTTTATTTTTTGTTTACCCAGTTCTTGTTTCAACTGGTAGGTAATTAATTGAAGGATGGTTTTACTATTATTATTACCATAGATAAAGCACTGAAAACCAAACTTTTTTTGTTATTAGAAGTAATATTTTTATTTTTTATTGTATTTTGTACAACAAAAATAAAAGGCGATTATAAAAAAAATTATGTTGTCTTTTCACAAATAACGATTTTTACTGGAAACGTAGTTCACTGTTGAAATGCAGGTGGTTCAGTGTATACTACCTATAGTACACAGTGAGCCAATTTTATTTTATTTTTAAACTTTATTTACGGTCTTTATTCGTTTCTCTGGCTTTCTGTAACCTGAATATGAGAAACTATTTAAAATTGCCTAAACCATGACACCAAAACGAATTCCTTACCTTTAATTTCTAACATATGACTTAGAAAAAAGGTTGGTTCACTGTTCAACAACGCACGGTACTATAGCCTTTATTCATCATCGTAAAACAAACTACCTATCTATATTTTTCCGTAGGCACAACTTACCTATATCTTTATAAAATTTGTTTATTAAATTATTTTGGATTTTGTTAACTATTCGTTAATTTAAAATTGCATACATCAAAAAACATTTTGTACTTAATGTTTCAAAAGCATTTATTTTCTTAATTTGAAATTAAAATTCAATTATCTACACAATCGATACCTGCGTACTTTATTACAAAACTTAGTTGAAATTTACTTCACTATCTAAGTATCTACATACTTACATACCTATATGTCTTTTGTAATTAAATTATTTTAAGTTATAACAACACAAAACACTAAATTAAAACTTTGTTTTCCAACAAGATTTTTAACCGAGTAGAATACGATCACATTTCTGTTAGGAATCGTATTTCAGGTTTATTTGTTGTGGCCTTGCTAGGTAGTTGCGTGCGTTGGGCATCGTAGAAATTACAGAGGTGCGTAAATATTGTCAGTCGATGATATAGGTACCCACTTCACATAACCTAACTTAAATAACATTTCGCAATAAAAAAAAATCACTCTTTATAGATATAGCCCTTAGTAACCACGAAAAGTCCGCCATGGCATGGAAGGAGAACGCACTCGCGCGCAGCGATAAAATTTTATTTAGCTTGCGTGCGCGATTTATCTGATTAATAATATTATGTAGGCTATTAAACTTCGGTAAGCAGTCGACATCAAAGGAGTGCAACTTCTGTACGTAGTACTATTATTTATTCAGTGCTGTTACTGTGATATCTATATGACTAATTATTTACTGAGAGAATTTATTGCTATTTTAAACTGCAAGGGATTGAGTTAAATTAAAGATTGTACAAAAAACCTTACAAACTATCACTAATCTAATGTCTAATGGGACCTAATATGGAGCTTGAGGGGTCTTCTTGGTTGTTGTTCTTCTCTTGAGCGCCGTCCTGCCGCGAATGTCGTACGCTGGCCGGGAGCCCTTCTTTCATTCCCGCCGACGAGGTTGCGTTGGCGCTGAGTTTGTCTAAGCATTCGCGGTCGCGGGGGCCTCGCTCTGATGCAAGGTGCGGGAGACGAGTAGAAGCGGGGTGAGTTACATGGGGTGACGGGCGGTTGCTCCCTCGCCGTCCGTAACATATTGCTACGGACTGCATTAATTAAAAGGTGGTACGATGAACTAACATTAATTTATTTACTATTTACAAAATGCGGCAGTATTTAATTATAATCTATCATTATTTTATTGCTTAGTCTAATGCCTAATAGGGAGTTTGAGGGGTCTTTTTTTCTTCGTGTTTTCTGGAGCGCCGGTCTGTCGCGAATGCCGGACGCCGGTTATTTTTGCGCCTAGAATCAATGTAAAGGACTACACTCCGGGAAGCGGGGGAGGGAGATGGTGAATGCTCTTAGCATACCACGCAGCCGGCTGCGTGGTTATGTGGGACTCACTATGAAAACCTAAGTGCACACCTACTAAATACCACCTCGGACAGAAGACTCGCCCTGAGCCGACAGGAGGCAGTCCAGGTCGGCCGAATGCTTGTTTGGTGGGGGGGGGGGGGGCGAGAGTTTCTGGGTATGCGGACTCGATAGGGAGAGGAAGTGGGGCTGCATACGAAGCTGCCTGACGAATAAGCTGATTTGAGTGAGATTCTGGAGGCTTTAAAGAAGTTCTCAGAGAGTGGTTTTGGAAATTGTTGGACTGTGGGGAGCCCTAATTCTCGATGAAGGTCATCGTTATGGACGAACCACGGTGCGTTCGTAGTTCTACGACAAAAAGAGTTATGAACTACTTGAAGTTCGTTTAGAATGCTAAGTTTAGCATGGTCATATTTGATGCCTGTGTCGTAACAGTTTTTGAAGAGCCTGGTGAATTGACCTTGGTCTCTGAGGAAGACATGGAGCAGGACCTGTTTCTTGAAAAATTCTTTGGTATTACAATAACCCTTTTGTACAATTTTTCTTTAACGAAACATTTAAACTTATTTGATGACAAATTTAGTACATTTTCTGGGATTTTGTTGTAATAGCGTATACATTGCCCATACATTCATTACTAATTCTGTTGAGTCTAGTAACTGGTATTACAAGCTTATGTTTGTTCCTAGTGTTTAAAGTATGAACATCTTTATTCTTATGAAAACTATGTTCTTATGTTTTTGTGTACATACATTACATTTTCATAAATATATTGCGATTCTAAAGTAAATATGTTTATTTCTTTAAAATTTTCTCTAAGAGACTCTACAATTTAAGTTATAAATTTTTTGCAAAACAAATATGACTTCAATGTCAGTCGCATTACCCCGTAGTATTCAATAAAACACTCAGAGTAATTACTAGCATAGAGAGAGTCCTAAAATAGGAACTAAGTTCTTATTGCTGAAGTCTTTATACATATGACGTTTAACATAATACAGATTTCTAGGTAACGAATGATTCTCGCACTCAAAATGGATATAAGTGTCTTGTATATGGTCGGTAGGCACGTGAAAGGGCGGTATTTGCTCCGGTCTGTGGACCATAGGAACCAAATGAGTGATCCCAGCGGTGAAGAGGCTCGGGAGCAACTTGTGGTTGAGAGCCTGTTGAAACTGTCGGGCAAGCACAGCGTGACACACCACGAACACCTTCAGCCAGTAGTGATGCAGCCCGTCGAGTCCCCGACTTTTCCAGTTCGGGGCCCCACGGACCGCCTCAGCTACGTCATTCAGCGCTATGATGACGTACCATGGAGGTTATACTCGCACACTGACTCGCCACATCTTCCGTCCAAGGCCCTTGCTCTGGTTTACGGGCTCTGACCACAGGCCACGCCAGAATGTAACAGTGTCGGCTCGATTCGGTGCTGGGCCCGTTCCACTTACCATTGGTCGCTTCAATGACTCAAAGAGCCTCTTCTGATCACTCTGGAAGAGACGATTCTGGTGGAACCGTGTAAAACTCTCGGTATATCACCGAATCGAAACCTTCTTTCTTTTACAAAGTGGTTGCGGTTTGCGAAACAAAAAACGTTGTCGATAAATTCGTTTAGTTTATGACTTTGTAAAAATGAGGATTTTTATTAATCCAGTTCGTAATACTTATTTATATCAACGAAAGTTTATGGAAGCTTCATCCAACATCTTGCAACAAAACGTAGTTCAATAATGCAGAATTTCGTACTAACGTTGTATAATTTAAAATATATCGTGAAAAGTTCGCTATGAAATTGCCTTCAATTCAGCCGATATATTTCTGCCAAATTATCTTTAGACTTAGTATTGGTTTCACAAGGAATAATAACTGTGTTTGTTTAATCGACACTTAGTTTGTGTCATGGAACGTACACAGAGGGCACTGCTACGACAGTTTTAAAAAAAAAAAAAATAAGAGTGCCAAACGAGCACACAGTCCACCTGATGATAAGTGGATGCTGTGGCCCATAGAAATCTACATTTATACTAGATTAAAAATAAAATGCAGATGCGTTGTTAAGGACTAAGAAGGAATGCCTCGTTTTCAGTAAAAAAGGGTCACCGGTTCTCTACACTCAACACAACAGCCTTAAGCTGCTATTTTATGCTGGTATTCTGTGAGAGCGTGGCCCTCCCCGGTCGAACCAACTCGTTCGTACTAAAACTATTATAGCTACAGTGTGGCTTTACCACGTAAAGTAGTATACATACATACATAACATAAACACTCACGCCTGTCACCCAGAGGGGTAGGCAGAGACTACAGACTTCCATTTAGCACGATCCTGACAGACCTCTCTTGCCTCCTTCACATCCATACACCTAAGCATACATCGCTCGTCGGTTAAGGGTACTCCTAATTTGGCTCGTTTTCAATAAATCGCCAATTTGGTCGATAAATTTTCGCCTAGGACGTCCATTTCCGACTCTGCCATTCACTTCTGCACCATAAATTTTCTTTGTCACTCTTTCCTCATTCATTCTTTCCACATGACCAAACCACCGAAGCATTCCTTTCTTAATCCTGGTCACCACATCATCTTGCAAACCACACTCTTCTCTTATTACACAATTCCTTACCCTGTCATTCAGATTCAGCCCTAACATACTCCTTAACGACCGCATTTCTACTGCATTTATTCTACTCTCGTGCTTCTTCTGCCACACCCAACTTTCACTACCATACGTTAACGTAGGGACCAACACAGCATTGTGAATTGCCATACGTGCCTTTTTCGACACATTTTGACTCTCCACAATAGAGTGCAAGGCCCCATTTACTCTATTTCCCGCACTCACTCTTCGTTCCATATCCTTATCATATCTCCCATCCCTGCTAAATACGCAGCCCAAATATACAAACTAATCTACTTGCTAGATCAACTCACCTTCTATTCTTATTTCACAAATCGTTTTACTTTCTTCTCTTTCAAAAACCATAACATAACCTTCGTCTTACTTGCGTTCACTTTCATACCCCTTTCTTTTAATGATCCGTTCATTAATGTAACCATCATTTGCAACTCGGCCGCCGACGACGCAAGAATAACCTGATCATCGGCGTACAAAAGGCATTTGACGGTTAACTCACCCATTCTTAATCCGCATTCTTCAACTTTCAAATTTTGCAAACAACTGCCCATAAATAGGTTGAACAGCCACGGGGAAGCCACACAGCCCTGTCTGACACCTTTATGGATGTCAAACCAGTCCGAGTAGACCCCGTTGATCTTAACACAAGCACTAGAGTCCCTATAAAGAGACTCCAATGCCTGTATCAAACCAGCGCTCAACCCAAATGAGTTCAGTGTTTGCCATAGCAAATCCCTATCCACTCTGTCTTAGGCCTTTTCCAAGTCCATGAACGCACAAAAAACCTTCTGGTTTTTGGCCAGAAACTTCTCCGCGATCATGCGTATGGAAAAGACTTGATCTGTACATCCCATTCCCTTTCTAAATCCTGCTTGCACATCCCAAATTTTTCCATCAGTTTCTTTCATGACCCTTTCAATCAGCACCTTAGCATACAGTTTTCCCACAATGCTAAGAAGGCTGATGCCACGGTAGTTTTTACAGTCCTGCTGCGACCCTCTTCCTTTATATACTGGGATTATTACGGCTTTGCACCAGTCTACCGGTACCCGCTTCAGTTCCCAGCATAAATTAAACAAGGCGTGCAGCAGGCCTGCCATCACTTCCTCTCCAGCCCTTAGCATTTCGAGTGAAACTCTATCATATCCGGCAGCCTTACCTGCTTTCATGCTTTTCATTGCTTTCACTATTTCATCTATACTTATCTCGCTACCTCTTTCCTCTTCTTTCGGTGTTTCTACTCCACTTAGTACACACGTTGTCTCCTCACTCATAAACACGCTTTCAAAATATTCCTTCCATCTCTTTAAACTCAAAACTTCATCATTCAGAATATAGCCATTCTCGTCTCTTATAGCATACATCATAGGCTGTTTTGAATGTCCCCTGGCAGTTCTTACAAGTTTCCAGAACATTTTAATATTTGCCTGGAAGTTATCCGATATTCTTCTATCATTCTTTTCCGTTCTTTCTTGCTTTTTTCTTTTAACTACTTCTTTTACTCTCTTATTAAAATGTCTAAAGACTGCCTTTTTTCTTTCAATATCACCATTCGTACTGCCAGAATTACCAGTCTTTGTTGCTAGTAAATCTAGCCATGCTCTCTTCTTTGCTTTAACTTCCATACGTATCTCATCATCCCACCATAACGTATTATTTTTCCTTTCATTCTTTCTCTTACTAACACCACATACTTCGGTAGCTGCATCCACTAAACCTTTCTTTACATTTTGCCATATATTCTCCAAGTCTAACTCCTTCATACATAATTCATCCAAACCACTTATATTTTCTTTCAGTCTACATTTGAACTTGTTTTTATCACTTTCATATTTTATACACATATACCTTTCTGTTCTAATACGCTGTAGCGCAGTGGTAGACACAGACGATCGATGGCGCCAACGCCTGAATAGACCATTAATTCGGCATAAAACTAAATAATGATCCGTTCCTACGTTAGAACCCCGGTAAACCCTCGTATCTACCACTGCGCCCCTCAATCTTTCATCCACAATTATGAAATCTATCATGCTTCTATCGTCACCTCTTTCCCAAGTATACATGTGAATCCTCTTGTGGCGAAAGCAAGTGTTCGTCACAAAAAGATTCTTTTCCATACATACGGTGAGGAGACTTTCACCATGCTCATTTATGCTTTCATCACCAAACATTCCCAATATCCTTTCATAACCAAGCCTCCTCACCCCAACCCTTCCATTAAAATCTCCTAGCATAATAATATTTTCATTTCCCTTACACTTCATTAACACCATCCTTACCATTTCCCAAAACTGCTCTCGGATATAAGTGGGCTTAGACATGTCTGGGGCGTAGACCCCTAACACAAACAACTTCTTCAAGCCCACTTTCTATAAAGTAAAGTAGTATAGTATAGTGATATATAATGTCCACCAGACCGAGTTTCAGTCACGGCGGCCCGCCTCAACGGAGACTAGCTATCGGGGCAGGACAGGATTATAGTGCCCAAGTGTATGAGCAAGCACAGGTGCACTCTCTATTCCCTCACTTTCATATTCCGATGGGACGTTAAACTGACATTACCGGAGAGAGATCAGGCGCAGGACCAACAGCTTTACGTGCTTTCCGTAGCACGGGGTCATACACTGCCAACTTCTTGACTCTGTGCAGCTATTGAGAATTTCTTGACAGAAAAAATACAATAATTATTTTTTTCACCCGACCCGACACAATCACCAATAAATCGATTATGAACTTATTACCCATTTTCTCTCTGCTCCCTCAAGATATTATCCATCATTCATTAATTAAATATTGCCAATCAAAAGTCCACTGCTGAACGTAGGGGGAACATATGCCATAGTTCTCTCTCTTAGCGAGATCCTGCCTTACCTTCATGATTTAGAAATATTTTCATCCAAGCAGATAAAGCTTTGTTGAAAATAACTGATGGTTTATATTTTCCGCTAAGCAAGTGTTAAATTTATATAAATAAAAATTAATTACCGCATGTATGAAAGATCAACACCTGAGAAAGGCTGGACATATTTCAATAAGCACTCACACTTTCAATTGGACCTGGTAAATGGCATTGTTGTCGAGATCTAGAAAACAGTCGTGCAAAGCCAAGGTAGATTGTTAGTCATCATATAAAATTGAGATTACAAATGGGATCCAACCTGTTCATGTAACGTGTGTCTTTCAAGACTTAGTATTGATACCTCCCTAATTATTATTTTTAAGTTCGCAAAACGAATATTTGAAATATAATACATCATCACTAAATTTATAATTCAATTTACTTGATCATTCGATTAATTATAAGTCTAGTCCTATTTTTAGGGTTCCGTAGTCAACTAGGAACCCTTATAGTTTCGCCATGTCTGTCTGTCCGTCTGTCCGTCCTCGCTTAATCTCTGTGGCCGTTACCACTAGAAAGCTGAAATTTGGTACCAATATGTGTATCAATCACGCCGATAAAGTGGTAAAATAAAAATTGGAAAAAAATGTTTTATTAGGGTAGCCCCCCTATATGTAAAGTGGGAAGTGATTTTTTTTTTAATTTCAACCCTAACGTGTGATATATTGTTAGAAAGGTATTTAAAAATGAATAGGGGTTTACTGAGATTATTTTTTGATGATGTCAATAATTTCAGAAATAATCGCTCCAAAAGTAAAAAACAATGTGTCCCCCCCCCTCTAACTTTTGAACCATAAGTTTAAAAAATATGAAAAAAATCTGAAAAGTAGAACTTTATAAGGACTTTCTAGGAAAATCATTTTGAACTTGGATAGAAACAACAGTACCCACTACCGGGAGCAGTAGCAGGAGCGCGGAGCGCTGCTGGAGCGCGAACATAATGGATACCCACCTTTAAACTCATAAGTGGGAACACTTATTGTGACGGACGGGAAACTACGGAACCCTACACTGAGCGTGGCTCGACACGCTCTTGGCCGCTTTTTATTTAAAATATTTTTAGGCATATAAAGTAATAAAAAAAAAATAACAAAGAAAAACGAGTATATTGATGTTGATTGTAGCTAACATTGCAAATTAAATCACTATAAATTAAAGACATAATGTCTTGCAAAGTAATGTCACACATAATACTACTTTACTATAATAGGGATGTCATTTTTCTAATAAATCAGAACATATAAGTATGTATATGAGTACTTACTCTCATTTTTTGCGTAGTATGAAGAGACCAAAGATGACACTTGATATTTCTATTTCCACTCTTAAATTATACGCAACATCTTTCTGTAGATTTGTGTATTTTTGCCTTATTCGAAAATTAAATAAGGAAAAGGAAGACCAGTATATTGACTCAACTTATGTTCAATTGTATGTTCTCTCTATGCATACATATGTATGTAATTACTCTAAGATAAAACATTATGCTACGAAAGTAAATACTTAATTATTATTATATATTTAACTTATTTTATTTTTCTAACACATAGAGCCATTGTAAGTTCTTCTTAACTAAACTTAATATGGTTTAGAGGAACAAAGGTGTGTTATGTCCATATTTTCGTTTTTTTAATAAATTTGCATAGAATAACCTATTTTTCAATGTAATATATTATATAAAATAACCAATCTTACCTAAGTATTGGTACTAATATTGTATTTTAAAACTATATGCTTCAGTTACTATGTTCATTTGATTATTTATTATTTTCAAACACCCATTAGTTGTTTAAAACTAGCTACACCTTTGTCCACTTAACCCTTCCTGCTAGTTTACACCTTTGTCCACTTAACCCTTCCATTCTGCTTGGGTCAAGGAAAACTAATATTATTTTAATTTAAATTATTTGCTTACATGAATGTTTAAATTATTTTCAATTTCCATAAGTGATTCTTCATGTAAATTGATGGATGAAGAAGTTGGAATACAGGCTTTTGTTTCCTAAAAAATAGTTAATTATCTTTAAAACGTTAATTAATACAAAATAGGTGTATAAAGATGCTTTTTACAGAAAATTGAATTTAAAGTTCTTTGTATTTTAAACTCTGAATGAGATTCAAGTTTTAATAAAACTTGAATCGCGTTCAGAGTCTAAAAGAAGCCTGTCTCAGTCATTTATTGCTATTAAAATGCACTAAATAATGTTATCAACCAACAAGATAATTTTACTAAATAGTATTAATATGTCTCTAACCGAATATTTGCCAGAATTGGTACAGCATAAGGTAATAGCAGGGTAAGTTTCTTCCTTTTTATTAAAATTTAATCCTTAAAATGTCTGCTGCAAATTTTTGATGATGCTTTTGATGTCCATTCTATTCAGCCTGTAGCTACAATCCATTTCCGACGTAAATTATCATGTTTAGGAAAACTGCAACAAGCCACTAAATTTTTCAGATACTAACACAATTAGACACTGCAGAATACATATCTGTTACACCGGAGGCACAGCGGTGACACTCCCTGTACGTGAGAGCTTAAGCGTCGGTGACCTTGAGTCGAAGCGTGTAACGCTAGGGTTGATATCAAACCGAAATGGAATATTATTGACTTGTACCAAAGAAGATACATAGTAGGTATGTGTTATATATTATGTAAACTTATGTATTTGGGTAGTGAAAGATACGTTCAATTTTAAATTAACTTTTATTAAATGAGGAATATTAAAACTTTCGACAAGACCAAATATGCACGACAGTTCATGGTAATCTTAAATAATTAACCAACACTTAGTATTTCAGTACGCAATAATCAGTATTACCTACTATCCTTTAAAAATAATCTACTCTTAAAAATTTTTGAATTTTTCGATTAATTTTTTAATTTTCATTATTATTTCTAACAATTGCAAAAATTCGTAGCATGTATATTTTTCCAAAGTTATGCAGGTTTCCTGGGACATGGCGGCCAACAAATTGTTCCCTATGTGCTGATGAGATAAGTAATTTCTATTTCTAATGAAATAATCCATAAATACAACAATGAACAAATACAAAAACTCTTTATAGATATCTAAAATTTCTTGACTCTCTAGTGGTATTTTAATAGTGTATATTTCAGTTAATGTAATATAATAAAATTATTGGCGATATGTTAGTTTTATTGTCATGGTATTTCCCCATAATTCTTGTTAAGATCATATCGACTTTCATTAAAATAAGTTCACGTATGTTTAGGTATCATAAAACATTATTAAAAATGAAACTATCAAAACAAGGGCCCGTGTTTTGTGCAGTGGAATTTATTTTATTTCTCATTAATTAAAATCACTTTCAGTAATACTTTTACATATACTATAATATCATTTATTTAATAACAACATTAATATTTGTCAAAGCATATAAACCTAGCATACACGGCTATAAAAACTAATAACGTTACTTGGTAACATAAACTTAATACCTACATGAATAGAATAGTAATATGTACATTAATATATCAGTAATATTCATATATTAATTGAAATATTATATCACTTGACGAATATATTCATATTAACTAATATTGACAAATATCGGTATTACTACTAGCCCTCGGCCAGGGCAGTCGGCGACTGCCCGTTCCACGCCCCGCGCGCCTCTCAAGGCCCCCGCACACATCCATACACCCACACATAGCCGCAAGCGATTTTACGTGCACACATGCTTAAGTGTCGTTTCTTTTCGCGTAGTGTATATATTCTTTGCCGGAGGCAAACAATCACAAGTCACATTAAGCTGATTTTAAGTGCACACGTTTTAAGTCTTAATTTGAACATTACTTATGTATGACACTTTATACTACACTAATTGTGTAAAGTTCTAAATAAAAATTTATTTGTTGTTTAAAAGCTAGGTAGTTTTTGATTACAAAATATATTAAGGCTAAACTTTCCAATATGGACCATCGATTTCAAAGTCCATATTTTTTTTGCAGATAGTACTCACTAAAAGAAAGCGTTTTGCAAAGTTTTAGGTTGCGGAAACTTACGGTTCATGAGATATATTTTTTTAAACTTTTCATACAAATTGGTAAATAACACGCAATTACAAAATAAATTTGACAAATGATTTAATTAAATTTGATTAAACGTCAGTTAGTGAAGGGTTCCGAATATTTTGAAAGTATCGATACCTACTCTATACCAAGTATCGTATCAAAAGTATCAATACTGCTTGGTATCGAGTACATTTCGTTAATTTTGGAGACGAAAAATTATGACAAACTCATTAGATGCATAGGAAGAGCCGATAAGTGCAATTATATATGTATACAAAGTAGAATAAAGTTTACTCTATTTAAGTTCCGCCTTAGTACTTGTATTTCATTGTTTGCAACTTGTTTGTATCTCTTCATTAGTACAGCTTTTGTATTTTTATTTTATTGTTTGCAACTTTCTGTATTATCTAATTCTTACTACAATAAAGTGTTTACTTACTTATTGACTTACTTATTTAATATTCAAAAAGTACCCAAAACCGAATCAGAGCACCCCACTATCCACGTGGTCTTGTCTGCCCTACCCCTAGAGTGTATATAAGAGCCCGGAGGCGCGGAGGGAGAGCAGTGCCCGCCCGCCGTAGGGAAGTGCAGGCACCGAGATCGCCGTAGCGGCTGAGGCTGGTCGCCGAAGGCGACCAAAAAGCCGAAGCTGCGAAGGCGAGCCCAGGTGCCTGTGCTTCCCTACGCTAGGGCGGAGGCACTGCTCATCCCGCAGCGCCGGAGCTGCCACGGAGCGCCGGAGCACAACTTCCCGGCTTCTTACCCCTCTAGTCTCCAAAATTAACGAAATGTACTCTATACCAAGTAGTATTGATACTTTTGATACGATACTTGGTATCGAGTACGTATCGATACTTTCAAAATATTCGGAACCCTACACTAATTGACGTTTGACATCAATGATTTGTCAAATTCACTTTGTAATTGGTGTAATTGCGTGTTATTTGCCAATTTGCACGTAAAATTTAAAAAAATATATCTCATGAACCGTAAGTTTCCGCAACCTAAAACTTTGCAAAACGCTTTCTTTTAGTGAGTACTATCTACAAAAAAAATATAGGCTTTGAAATCGATGGTCCATATTGGAAAGTTTAACCGATATTAATAAAAATGTAGTTAATTAAATAATGGACTTGAGATATGCTACCTCTAAACACTAAAGATGATTTTTTATAAGTTACATGTAATAAAAGAATATCCTAAGTCCTGATTCTCAAGGCAAAATGAAAATCATGTTTCATTAATCACAAGCCCCTTTAGGGGTATATGTGTTCTGTGTTCACAAGTTATGTTTACTATTCGTAAGCATTATCGTCGTCGGGAAAGTTTTTTTGGCTGAAATTGGAATTAAGTTTGGCTCATATTTTGTAAACTTCCTTGGAAAAGTCAACTCCTTCTTCTTCTGGTCTGTCATTTTAAAATTTTCATTACCAAATGAATTTTTGTAAAATAAAAACCCAGTTTTATTTTCTAACCTGAAAAGTTACTGGCTTTGAAATGGTTCCTTATCAATATTTACTTTTCTATTAATAAAAGGACCATTAGTAAATAATAACTCTTGATAATTATAAAAACTTCAAGCTGCATCTTGTTGACCGCATTTTTTTTTTGGAGTTTATGACCTGGCCTGGTACATCTAGGGGTGTACTGTCCATGTCCAATGGAAATGACGTCATGAATCGACGCTATACTGGTGATTAGACGTGGGCGTTATTTCACGTCACTAGATACAGTAACTGGCTATGTAACTGGCATGTAACCGAATCACTAGTTATATATATATATAACTGGCATGTAACCGAATCACTAGTTTCGAGTCATGTTACAAGTAGTGATTTTTGTAAATGCGTGATTATGATTACTGTCGGGAGTCGACTGTCGGTCGGTCAAGCGCAAAGCGCACGTAAGTAACAGTTTTATTGTAAGTTTAAATTTCATACGTAAGACTATAGACTTAGACAATAAAATAGAGTAATCTCTGTTTGTAAATAATTTCAACGGTTTGCGATTCCGGGAAGCGAATCACATAGATATTAACTAAAATAATTTTTAAAACATTTTTGACGGAGTCATGAACTCGTTTATTCATAAAATTAAAATAAAACTAAAAAATTTGTATAAAAATTTAAAAATTTAAATGTTTATAATATTATAAAACTTAAAAACTGTGTGTAAATAGCCAAACAAACAAACAAATTAATTGTACAGTGCAAATAAAAGTGCGAAAACAAATGATAGTGAAAACGTTGAAAAAGTGTAAATAAACCGTAAATATCAATAATCATTGTATATACAATCAAATTGACTTGTAAATATGCCTGCATTAATAATTTTATGAAAATCTTAGTGTCATAGTAAACGCAAATCAATCATAAATACATTTAATGCAGTCAGACCTAAACCTGAATAAACTACGAATGGAAGTTAATTTATTCATTTAACAGTTTACAGTTACTGTACAGCTACAAACACAGATTGTGATTAAATTTATTTTCGTTTCGTGTGTAACTGTATAGTTGGTGGTGATATTTATGCAAACAATCACGGTAGCAGAATAAAAATAGCCAGTTACAAAAATCACTAGTTTTGAAACAGGTGACGCCGATCAAGTCACTGGTTTCGTTACGTTTCTTGAAAATGACGTAACGACCCACGTCTACTGGTGATTGCGTAGACAAAGAAACCTATAGACAAATTGACGCCTTCTTTCGCATTCGCACACGAAAAAGATAGATTTATGCACATACGTCTTGCATAGAAATGAGATAGAGCGGTGTGATCGTTTGTCCCAAAAGTTGTCAAAAGTGGGATAAAATAATGCCGATTTTACCTAAGGAGGAAACGGAGGGTGTCCGTACCCGAAGTCAACGCCAGCAGGAGACGGACCAACGAAGATTTGGTGGTGCAACGCCGCAGACGTCGGAGGGCCAGCGGCCGGCAACGGATGCCGGTCCGTCCGTAGCTCCTGCGTCTGCAGCACCTGATTTAGACGCCCTGATGGTGATGTTGCAGGAGCAGGCTCGCCAGCAGGCGGAACAGGTCCGTCAGTTGAAAGAGCAGCTGCAGAGCGGACAGGAGGAACAGGCCCGTCAGCAGGCGGAACAGGCTCGTCGGTCGGAAGAACAGATGCTCCTCATGAAGGACCTTCACGCTACCTTTGAGAAAGAGATAAGGCAGGTGAAGGATAGGGTTGCTCAACACGACAACCGTCTGTCGGAAGCTGAAACCCGAATCGAAGAACATGAAACCCGAATCAACCATGTGAACAATCGGGTTGACAACGTGATGGCTGACGTGAAGAAAACGCTGAACGAACTCAAACTTGGGGATGGAACTACAGCTCCCGTAGTAGCTTCAGCACCTTCGCTACGTGGGTTCAAGGTGCCACCGTTCGACGGGACTTCTTCCTGGTTAGCCTACAAAATCCAGTTCGAGGCTGTTATGAAAGCGAACGGCTGGAATAAAAGTCAGGCCATGACTGCTCTCATACTAGGCCTGCGCGACCAGGCCTTAACAGTTCTGGAAGCTCTCGGTGAGGAAGTGACTTATGAGCAACTCCTTAAGGCATTGGAGGCGAGATATGGCGACGCTCACCTGGAGCACGTCTTTCGTGCGCAGCTTAAAGATCGTGTGCAGCGCATCAACGAAAACCTGCAGCAGTGGGCTCTAGAAGTGGAGAAGCTGGTGCGAAAAGCATACCGGTCTGTACCTGCGCTCATTGAAGGGAACCTGGTACAGACATTCATCGATGGCATCCGCGACCTGGAAGTCAGAGCTGCTGTGAGGCTCGGGCACCACGAGACGCTTAAGGACGCCTTGGGCCATGCACTGGAAGTGGAAGCCGTGCGGCAGGATCATCGTTCCCATCGCGTCAGGGAGGTTGCAGCAGCTACAGTTCGCGACCACAACAAGGATACAGCCCAAAGTGCTATGGCTGTGGGGAAAAGGGCCATCTTCGATCTAGCTGCCCTAAGTGAACCCTAGAAAGGGAAGGTGGACGATCCCAGGAGGGTAGTGCAGCTAACGGCACTGCCTGGCGGTGGCAGGATCATCGTTCCCCTCGCGCTAGGGAGGTTGCAGCAGTTACGGTTCACGACCACAATAAAGGATACAGCCCTAGGTGCTATGGCTGTGGGGAAAGGGGCCATCTTCGATCCAGCTGCCCTAAGCGAACCCTAGAAAGGGAAGGTGAACGATCTCAGGAGGGAAGTGCGGCTAACATCACCGCCCAGCAGCAGCCGGGATACGACTTTACTATCAGACATCGCAGCGGGAAATCTCATGGCAACGCAGATGCATGGTCAAGAAGACCTTGTCCTGAAGATTGCAAACATTGTACTAGGCAGGAGAATAAGGAAGTGGTATCTGTGAGGATGCTCAGGGCAGACCACCTCAGCAACGAGTGGAAGGACAGCTTACAACGTGCACAGCAGGAAGATCCGGACATCAAGCAGGATCCTGGAATGGATGAAGGCCAGTGCTCCCAAGCCCAAGTGGAGCGACGTCTCAGCGATGAGTTCAGCAGGGACAGCTTGCTGCTTCAGGATGGATTTCTGTGCCGTAAATGGGACAATGGTCGAGGAGACAGCTGTCGTTTGCAAATGGTTGTCCCTAAAGCTAAAGTGCCGAATGTTCTACAGCTGTGCCATAATGGTCGTTCAAGAGTCCATCTGGGAGTTAAACGAACTCTACTGAAGGTCCGAGAACAATTTTTCTGGGCCCATTATCGTGACGATGTCGAGGATTGGTGTCGTACATGTACAAGTTGTGCGGCCGTGAAGGGACCTCAGACACGTAGTAGAGGAGCATCGAAATTGTGCAATGTTGGTGCATCATGGGATAGGACAGCCCTAGACATTGCGGAGCCGTTACAGAAAGGCGCAAGAGGGACTCCTAAGATCGCCCATGTGGATCGCCTGGCGCGTTATTATGGGGCCGATAATGCTCGGGACGAGCATGTCTTAGGAGGGAGCAGTGTTACGCACCGACGTCGACGGCACTAGCGCCATCTAGTCTCGAACCGAAGAACTAAACTTCTTGAAGTTGAAACCCGAACTCTCGGTACCTTGCGCGTGTTTACTTGAATATTCTGGATATTTCCGTGCTAATTTATATAAATAGGCGCTGCAAGATGCGATCGTGGAAGTGTGTTGAGTTTGGCGAGACAAGCGAAGCTTCGGAGCGAAATAAAGTGAATTAGTGTGATTAATTATTAGTGTTTTTAACTTTAATTAGTGTAAAGGGAATTAAAGTGTTAATTTAGGTAATTCTATCGGCAATTTTTATTGTCACGAACCTCAAGCTCGTTACAATAATATCAGGATCTATTTAGTTAGATGGTTCATGTTTTCCTATTTTGTCACTTTCAACAATACATCCCTCTTGTTAGTCCGCTTAGTCTTAAGCAGTCTTAACCACTTGTTAGGAAATTGAGAAACATTGTCTTACAGATTGCTGTTGTTATACCATTAACAACAATCTTTTGTACATTAAAGTATTTGATCCTAACTAAGATTCATCTCCTGATCTCAGTCTTTGTCTTGTTGTAGGTTTTGAATGGACACATGATACAATGAATTGCCTCTCATTGTAGTCTTTATATGGATCCCAATAAAAAGTAAATATCTCTTCCTTATTCTGCTCGGATATTTTAGTACTGCATTTCATGCGACAATTCGTGCTACATGCATGTTTCATTTATTTGCAAGTTACTGTTTTACCACTTTTGCTGATGCAAGCTTAAGACCATTTCTTACTCGCTTTTTCATGTCTGCTCTATTGTACTTTTATTCCGAACTTTTCTTTTTATTGCGAACGAATTTGTTGTAAATTAATGTGGCATATAGAATTTGGTACATCTTGAAATGTGCTTAGAACACCCTCTTCAAGCGCAGCTAAAGGCACAATTAATGTAATACAATAAAAAATAATAAAGTGCAATTTACGTTCAAAAACAAACTATCTTATTCAACCTTAGGAGTTAGGATGCTTTCGTTTTTAATAATTGAGCGGTACAAAAGCATAAATACAGATGAGATTGTATACCTTTAAATTAATCTGGACTTAAAACATGTTACACCAACTAGATCGTTATTTGTTTCAATGACATTACAAAGTGAATGTCGAAAATTGGGATAATATTTATTTATTTATTTATTTATTTATTTATTTATTCACAAATTGCGTTACATGTGACTTAGAGACTAAACAAAACATGCAAGTTCTAACTAACAATCACGTGCACCTCGAAAGGCATAGCAATGAACAGGAGAGGGGCAGACACTTAAAAATTCTTTTCCTCAATGTATTCATTAATTGAATAATAACTTTTTTTAATAAGTATCTCTTTTAAAGATCTTATGGATTTATTAATATTTGTTTCGGCTTTTATGTATTCCGGCAATTTATTATAAATTTTTATTGACATCGAGAAAGGACCTGTACTGTGTAATTTTAATTTAGATTTTGGTTGCAAAAGGTTATTCTTATAGCGAGTTACGTTGTGTCGGGGCGCGTCTATGATTTTGGTGTAAAAACTTGGGTGTCTTTTTACAAATTTACATATTTCTAATATATGTAGGCACGGTAATGTTAAAATTTTGAGACTTTGAAAGTGAGGTTTGCAACTTTCTCTTTGCTTGATATTTGCAAGTACGCGTATACATTTTTTTTGTAAAATAAAAAGTTCGTGTGAGTCTGCACTGTTGCCCCATAGTATGATGCCGTAGTTTAGCCACGCTTGAGCGTAGCCGTGATAGGCTGTCACTGCCGTTTTTAAATTTGTAGATTTTTTTAATTCTCTTAAAGCATATATAAATTGTGATAATTTTAACTTATTTTTTTGAATATGTGATTTAAAATTAACATTCGAATCTATATTTATACCTAGCAAAGAAAAATTTTGAACACATTCTAATTTTGTTTGATTATATGTATAATTTATCTCTAGTTCCTATAATATACCTCCGGTATGCAGACATTATTATTTCCTATAATAGTGGATAATAATTTATAGAAAAGTTGGCCACACCGAAGATTTTAGGTTAAAATTTACAATTATTTTTGTACTTTTTAACGATAAATTTACGTCTAGATTACATTATACACAATATATGCATTTCATAAAATGTTACAGAATGCCTAGTAACCGATAAGGAGTGCTATACTTACGAATGAAAAGACAACCCCAACATTTTCCTTCCACTATCACTTTTACACCCTAAAACACTACACCGCACCATGTTTTAAATAAAAATGGTTGGAATACTACGTCTTAATTGTTCACAACAAAATATAGTATGAAATACTAAACATAAAACACGTAAAACAGTATTTTATACAAAGAATTTATCACGCTACACGTTGGCTGTCAAACTTTGTTTATCAAAGTGGTTTGCTAAATATTAAAAAACGCAGCACGCTCAGCGAAACAAAAAATCTCATCTTTCTCATTTCTTTACAACACGTCGGCTTAAGTTCCTCTTTCTATTGTCCGACTGAGACAAAAGTTATCACTTTGTCTCTAGCATTCTCTGTCTACGTGATAATAAGTATACGAATGACACATGACAGTGCGATGCACAGATATTCGGCATTCATAGACATTTCAAAGATAAAACATGTTATTTTCCATAGAATGAATATTCATATTTTTTCCTTTTTTTCGCGATAACTCAGTTTTACTTCTAGTTAATATTAATTCTATTTAACATAATTACAAAAAAGGTTATTTACCTCTGCATGACCTCTTTTGCCGTAACAATGATACCAATCTCCAAAAACTAATTACCTGCGCCCACACTAAATTTAAGGAAAATATGTACTTTTAAAATTGTGTGATATAATTTAAACCAATATTTTAATTTAAAATAATGTTTTTGTGTATTAAAATGAAAAACAACTTAGATATTATTTTTTTATATTGTAAAATAATAGGTCTGTGTAATTTTTTTATGTCTGGCAACACGCCAAAAGTCAAATTTTTATGTATTAAAAACCACAGATTGAACAAATTTACGTTTAAGTCTTATTGGTCCGGCAAATCTCTGGTGTTATTTGATTCCACAAGGAAGATTTTTTTTAATAGCACAGTGGTGGACCGCCAGTCCTTCAGATTGGTAAGGATGGTATTACAAGTATTGTCGCGACGTGCAATGGTGAAATTGTGCGACTAGAATGAGTCCGAATAATTCCTCAGAGCATCCCCCGTGGTAAATGCGATAAAATAGGCAAAGAGATGCTAGTCAAGCCTGATATACGTCTGGATGACAGGACATCAGAAGGTGCAACAAGGAAGGTTCGTGATCTTCCACATCTGGGATCCACGTAGGTGAGGTAACCAGTTCTGTCCGATCATATGCCATAGCAAATTCATAAACAGATCTACTCGCATGATCGGTTAAACGAGAACCAAGCCATTCAGCATGGTGGGAGTTAAAATCACCAAGTATCACGATCTCTTCGGATGGGACCTGTTGTAGCACAGAGTCTGCATCTATTTGGACGTGGTCGATGAGTCGGCATTATCGCTGATGTTGCAGAAATTCACAGATAAAGTGGCACGGGGTGCCTTTGACTTATTGTTCTGTTTGCCTCGAGCAGGTTTAGTCTCGAATAAAATTTCGCCCCCCCCCCTCCCCCCCCCGAATACGCGGAGCAGCCTGACCACTCACGCTTAGGAAGAGTAGGAAAGCTTGGGCGTGGATGCTCAGCGAGGGATTATCCGTCACCAGGTGTGCTGGTACCCTACAGCAGTAGTGTTGTTTTTAACTCCGCTATCATGTTAAGGGGGTAGGGAGAGCTGAGCTTCCAGCCACATGCACTCACCAGACGAAATTCAGAAGCAGAGCTTCTACTTCAAGCTGGTCTTCTGTGAGGTCGTGGTACCACCCCGGTTTTAGCCAGCTTATACGTGCAACAGCAAAAGGTGCTGCGTGACTCTGCCACTGTTAAATGCTTAAAATACATGTATACAATTTATAAGTAACAACTTATAATGATACAACGACTTCATAGTCTTTTTTTATATTCATTACAATCCTCGGGTAGTATCGTGTAGTTTTATTTCCTTCAAAATCTACGTGGAGAAAGTTATTTGCAGAAAGCTAGTTTAATAATATATTGCTTTAATAGATACTATTTTTATTAAAATTATATTTCAGATATTTGTACAAACTTTTTTTTATCTATACTCTAACACGATTTTCTACCAGCGTAGAATAGCAATTATGATGCTGCTGTGTTTTGTATGGTGAGTGTAGAGGACCGGTGACTCTTTTTACTAGTAACTCGGCGTTATATTTTAGCCCTATCAGATGACAACGCACATACAGTTTGATTTTTGATCGAAGATAAATGTAAGTGTCTGTAGGTTATAGCCACAAACTAATACGAAGTTATAGCAATAGCATAATTTACCACCCAAACATTAGAACTATGTACGTTATTTTAGTATTGTCCTTTGTTATAGAGTAAAAAGATACACCTATAATTTGAGAACGGAATTGAGTAAGACATATAGTATGGTTGGAATTGACAGCACTATTTAAATTCCGTCACAAAATTTTCATCACATGTATTCGGTTACACAATATTTCGGTTTCGGTAGAATTGGGTAGAATTCACTAGTTCATCTGTGGAGGTACTATAAATGTGGTTATTGCCCCTATTACACTATGCATATATATACTGGTAAACATATATATATATATATATATATATATATATATATATATATATATATATACTACTTTACCCTAAATCAGGGCCCTGAATGAAGGGTGGGTGTGTCCCCTAATTAGGGACCTGAGTTATTACACTACCCTGATTTTACGCCCTTTCTCGGTCATAGAGATGTAAAAAAGGTATATATTTATTGAATCGATTCCAGTGTGGCCAAAATTTTATTCCTGGACGTTTTGAAGACGAAAAAAAAAATGTCTATTAATAGTAAAGAACTCTTTTCTTTACTATTGTCGTGTTTAGAATAAAGCTATGGGTGAAGGACTATTTAAAACTTAGGTAAAATCACTCAAATATGCGGATTATCGGAGTTCTGGAGCCCAATGAATTTCAAATACCTGATAATAGGGAAGAGGAGTTCGAGGAGCTATTAAGTTTAGCTCCTTATATCGAAAAACAAAATACGGTTTGAAGAAAGAGTGTAAGTGTAGGCAAAGATTATTTGTGACTTGAAGATTTCTAGTGATTTAAGTGCGTGTATTTGTAAGCGCGTTTTGTGTTACAAAGAGAATTAGCTACTACCATAATAATTTGTTATTTAAAATTTTATGACAGCTAAGTCATTTAAGAATATTTGAACTATTAAATAGCTTATTTACCTACATCTTAAAACTAGACTGATGTTGTTTTGTGAAGACTGATATAAAGATAATTTTGTTTTTAAACATAGGTACTTACTAATATTGATTAAACCAAAAATACACAAGTATATAATACATACTAAACATACCTTTTTACTACCTATTAAGTTTAGTAATGACAGTTGACCCAACCCACAAAAGAGTTATATAGAAAAACAAATTCATAAAAGCAATTTGTAACAAATTATTTACTCTGTTTCGTCCTGCTAACTCGAGTTTAGTTCGAGTTGCATGAAATTCAACTCAAGTGACCTCCAGTCGTAATTTTTCCGAGTAAGCACATCTATAAAATGCAACATCGCTCATTAAAACATGGAAGCTTATGTTCGATATATTGAATTTTTCGATGTTTTTATCACCATATAAATATATATATATATATATATATTATTTATTAAAATTATATATATATATATATATATATATATATATATATATATATATATATATATATATATATATATATATATATATATATATATATATATATATATATATATATATATATATATATATATAATTTTTATCGAATTATTGTCAGAAAACAAGAATTTTTTTTTTGTTTGTTTATTTCTTTCGAATTGAAATTTAAAATAACAATTTTAACAATCTGGCACCTAGTGAGCGGTTTCTCCTGGGTGATTGTAGATCAAGCCTCTGAAAATAACCGCTCACTGGATACCGAGTTTGCCACGATAGGCAAATAGATCTTAGCTAGGCTATGAAGCCCGGGAAATAACCCTTTCGTGCCATCCCACATCTCCAACGCATGTAATATAAGAAACTCTTCTTCTGCTTTAGCTTTATTTCTTATGTTTTGGTGCGTTACTTCTTGTAGGTAGTTCCGTATGTCACCTTCAGTATTATCGCAATTTCTGAATACATCTACTAAACTATACCGAAATACAAGCAGTTGAATAACCGTTCATCCATCAAAATCAATGTTTCAGAAAAGTGATTGTAACGAAATACGAAACACCGTAAGCCGATAAAATAATTTCCAATACAAAATAACTATTACTCTAAAAAACTGTAAGCTATTGATTAAGTTAAAGCTCAAACAATATAATTATTAATAAAAAAATATATAAATATATAAAAATAATAAAATCATTCCAATCCATTTTCAATATTAATTGTAAACTTATGTTAATTCATTACCACAATAAAAATAAACCACAATTTTACATCAAAAATAAAATAACCGATTGTGATAATTGCACTACGGAAGTTCAAGTATATTTGAGTCGAGAGTACAAATTATTTTCGACTGAAAGACTATTCGCCTGTTTGTTGTTTCAAAATTAAAATTTTCGGGATTATGATATTTCTGCTAAATAAACCTTCCAACTTTAAAAATTAGACATTATCTAACTTTGAGATATATTTTTTGGTATATTTATTTTTCGGCAATATAAGATTCGTGATAATTATCGTTTGCAACTTTTAACATACGGAATTTTATACCTTCAAATAGTTGGTTGTTTCGAAACCTTTGACGGCAAGCCAAAAGATCTTTCATAAAACATCGCTCATGAATAACCATATTTGTGAACAATATATCGATGTTTGAATTGATTGAATTGATGTATCGTTTTCATCCCTAACTACCCTAAGTGTTATTACACTACACGGTGGCAAGGGCACTGCAGACAGGGTGCACTTTGTCACCCTAATTAGGGACCCTTACTCCATTTCTCTTATTACACGACCCTGAATCAGGGCATAGGGAGCTTGATTCAGGGTAGTGTAATAGGAGTATATGTGGTTATTATAGCAATTAGTGATGGAACCGATTTCAATTTTCAGCACCGATGAAAACCGATTAGTAATTTAAAAAAACATTTTTTTCGGTTTCTTAGGATCCATATAATAATGAAAAACTTGATTTTTTTAAATTCTTTTTAACCTTTATTTAATAAAAAGTTACCATTATTTTTGATTAATTAATTAAATCATTCCTTGCCCTCTCTCTGACTGACTCCGACCACTGCTACACTTAAGGGTTCTGATTCACGGAGTTAAGTTATCGGGCTGCTGACATGCAAAATAAATTGTACTTACCGGTTTTCTCAAAACCGGTTTTCATAAAACCGCTTGACATCACTAATAGAAATCTATATAACCATAGATTACTGAATATCTAGAGATATATAACCAAAACCAAAGAGTAAATAATGTAAATATATAAGGATGTATATAACTTTGGTATAATGTTTGAGAATCCTAATGCATTTTACTGTTAAATTTCTCTATGTCGCAATAAGCATTCGAAGAAAAATTATAAATACCGTTTTGAATGTTCATCTAATTAATTTCTGCAAGCTTGTGAACTAATCGATAAAAAAACAAGGTAGTTCTGTTGGGCGTAATTATAACGTTTATATGTATAAAATAACGTGTATAAACTACCCTCGGGATAATCGATAATGCAACGACTATAAATAAAGTACAGGTAACTTCTGCGCGCTGCAACCAAAAAAATTTTCCGCTTAGAAATTTCTAGTAAAAATGAAGCGAGGTATTAATTAGTTTATAAATGTATATGCACGATATTTTTAAGATTGTTGTGACGTGATTTGTATTTCGTATTTTATATTTTGTATTTTTATTTTTATTTGTTCAGTGCCTTATGGCTTTCCTTTTAGTCTAGATAGGTTATTTATTGGTACCTTCATGCATCATGTTATAGTTTGCCCATTTGGTTTATTGTTAGAGATATTAATGTACCTATATATTATTTAACAGATTATGTGTTGTTGCTGACACGTGTTTTTGTTGATATATGTTTTAAATTATTCATTTATTATATTAAATGTTTTTAATTTAGGTACAACTGCATCAAGAAGAAAAGCTATGGATGCCGTTATGCCTCCGGCTTCATCGATGACCTTTACGCTCAACAACGGCAATAAGTTGCCTGCAGTTGGATGTGAGTATTATTATTCCAATAATTTATAGTGTTATATATTTAACAGCTGTTTGTTTATCTTGCGAGCTTACAGTAAACAAAAGTAAATAAATTATAAAAAAATCAAAATAAAAAATATCCATAAAACTATGGGGAACTCTTTACAAAACGTAGCTCATTGATGAAGATAAGTTTAAAAAAGTTTTTTACAAAAAGAAGTTCCTTTTAGTTTTACAGTATTTTATACAGATACTGATTTTGTCATTGTAATTTTAATTGAATTAAATTATTTTTAAAAGAAAGAAATTAAATTAAAAAATTTAGTAAAGCAATTTGTACCTACAATAAACAAACAAACATTTCGAATAAAGCTAATGATTGATAATGAAATGAAAATCTTTTGCAGTGGGCACATATCGGGTTCGCCAACCCGATGTTATAATGCAGGCTGTGGATGAAGCTCTGGCAGCTGGTTATCGTTTATTTGGTAAATATATATTAATACACAATTTCAATTTTTTTATGTGAAATAATGTATTACTTTTGAGAAAATGAGTTTTCTTTAATCACAAATATTTTTACCTTTTGTCAACATTTCTTATTTCTATTTTCTTATATAAAGTGGTAAAGATCTTACATAGTATATATAGTATGTAAAGACCTGACAGTAATGAAACAATGTTTTTCATGTTTTGGTACAGATACTGCAGCAGTATATGGCAACGAGGGGGCTCTGGGTGATGCTTTTAGAAAATTGCTCCCTAAGTATAATTTGGAAAGAGAAGATATATTTATTACGACAAAATTATGTGAGTATACCATATCTATAATAACTTTTGTGTCACTTTATAACTTGTAATTATGTATCAGTCATACCTCAGTACATTCTTTATACTTAGAGAATCTCATCTCATTCCATATAACTTATTACAAAATGTATGTATTTATTATTTTGGTAATAACTGAAGATAACTGACAAAATTATAATCAACAATGATCAAGGTTTTAAATTAATAGTGGAAATATTTCTTTTATTCAGCTCCATCAGAACATGGTAACTCAGCTGTGATAAAGCAAGCTTACCAGAAGTCTTTACGCAATCTCGGTTTGGATTATATTGACCTGTTTTTGATCCACTTCCCCGGTGCTGCAAGGCTTCCTTCTGGCGACGTGAGAAATGCTAAGTTGCGAGCAAATACTTGGCGAGGAATGGTGGATCTATATGACGAAGGCTGCGTAAATTCCATTGGTGTTTCTAATTTTACTCTCAAGCATCTCAAGGATTTGAATCTGAGAGCCAGTGGTGTATATCCAGTGGTTAATCAGGTATTACTTATTAAATTTATCACTAACCATTTGTCATAAAGTAATAATAGACAAATATGATATATTAATTATAATCATATCAATACCCACGCATCATGCATTACCCTAATTTATTACATGCTATGCAATGAAGGAGAACATCCTCCCAAGTTTTTTTTTGTAGATGCGATTAATTAAGTGGTTGCTTTGGTGACCCATAGGCATCTACAATTAGAAATCAAAATACAAATGCATTTTCACCACTAAGTACTGAGATGGAATGCCTTGTTTGCAGCAAAAAGGGTCTCCGGTTTACACTCACCATATGAAACACAGCGGCATTAAGTTGCTGTTTTACAGTGGTATTTTGTGAGATTGAAGTGACCCCGATCAAGTTGAGCCATTCATGCTAAAACCATAATATACTACATGAATTGACAAAAGCTGTACAAGACCTATCGCATATTTTACACCTAGCGTAAGAAATAATTTGTATGCCATCTATCGATACCCATAAAATCTAAAATCAAAATAATAATAAGATAGCTGTAACATGGCTCTACCGCGTCCACATATATTTCAACCACATTTAAGAAATTAAAAATATTCCACCAACATGCATTGGGGCAGATATGAGAGGAGGCATATGTCCATCAGTGGCCGTATAAAAGTAACTGACAAACGACCATACTGTCTTCTTGATGGTAAGTGGAGGAAGCTGTGTCCCATACATATCCATTCTTTTATTAAGAATCAAAATGCAGATGCATGAGTGAGTAAGTGCCAATATAGAACGCCTCACAACTGTAAAAAGGATTTCCAGTTCTCTATATATACACAGTTGAACTGGCACTCATCTAAAAGTTGACCGACCGCGAGTGTGAAATCTTAAGTTGAAATTTTTTACTGACCAATGGATTTTCCCGGGTGTACCATGATCCAGCCAGCCAGTGGCTTTAGTTTGTTTACACACTCCAAACTGACCGGAAGCGAGCGTGCTTATTTCCGTTTGCCGTCAATCAGAGCTAATAAAGCTACTGAATTTTTGAACTATTTGCACCATCCTTGAAGAGTCTATCATTAATTGTTTTTAAGTCTAAGTCTAATAAGTAGGATACACAAAAATAAACGTATCTTTACGTTAAAAAAAGAGACACATTGATTGAATACATATTAATAAAGAAACTTGTCTAAATTTTATGACTGTACCAAGTATCCTCTACCCTAGTTACACCTCAAACATACACAGGTGTTTATTTAGAATTGACAAACAGAATGAGAGTTGAATGTACGAACAACTTTTACTATAGGATTAACTTTCTAAATCATACATTTTGGTTGAGTGAGAATTTATAGAATTTTTAGAGAAAAGCTAATGTTTTGGACTAAGAAAGTTTTTTGTTTTTCATTCACGTGCTTGCAGTCCGTCGATCGAGAAATGAATAGTCCGCGAGGCAGCGACATTATTTGTGTGATTATTCTTACAAAGTTGATTCTTTGTTATTTTGAGATCGTACGTAAACAAAACGGCAGTCTACCGCACCGACGTTGTTGCAAACATTTATAACAATTTTTGAAACCTGTAAATAAATAAACGTAAATGTATTATTTCTTCAAAACTGAAACTTCTTACAGTGACCAAGGCTACCGAAATATACAGGATAATGATTGTATACCGCCTCGGAAGCATTGATACCTTGGGTCTACCACCCACGTAATGTGTAATGTGTTGATAAATTAACTTTTTTGTTTATTTTAATAAGTGTACTTTTATAATTTATTAACAAACTAAAAAAGTGTTTAAAAAATAAATGGTAATTTATGAAAATGTGTTCAGTCATCGGTATCGGAGTCTTTGGGGATTGAAATACGGTAAAATTTTATCGACAAATCACTATCCCTATTTTCTTTCTCTCTCTCCATGTTGACATGGCAGCCATTTTGTTTTTATTGCGTCGAGGCACGGCTGCTCGCACTGATTATGCCATAGCTTCCCATGTAGAAGTCCCAGGACGACGGAAGAAGATTCGTTTGATAGCTAATAATGTAGACATTGGGTGCGTTTGGCAGAAAAAAGCGCTGGCTAGCGCTTATAAGCGCTAAAATTGTTTTCGGCCAGGACACGATTGCTACTTCGGTAGCGCTGACAAAATCCGCCATTTTGCTTATTTCATTTGTTTGTTTTGAAGTAGAGTTTATAAGTTGTTTTGTGCAATATTAGTTTTAAGTAATATAATGACATGAATAAATATATACATGCTATTAAAAATTCATGATTGTTAAGTTTTTAATATGAATACTTTACAAACATATATATAAATTAGGTTAGATTCCCTGGTTAAAACTAACATCGTGTCCTGGAGGAAAATAGCTACTTACGATTTGACAGCGCTTACCGCTTACGATCGCCATTTTGCTTATAAGCGCTTGCTAGCGCTTTTTTCTGCTAAACGCACCCAATAAATCAGTGATAACAATTTCGCCGTTTCTTTTTTATAAAAGAGCGAAAGATAATTTTTAAAACAAACATAAGTTTTTTTTACATTTTTTTTAAATTATTAGCTTTGTCATAAAATCTAAACCATCAAGTTACATGTTTTTTTATTTTTCGTAAGTACAGAATGTGTGCTTTAAAGTATGATAGTTTATAAGTTATGACGGTTTGAATACGACCCTCGAAAGCTTAAATATGCCAATGTTTTCAACACATTACGTGGGTGGTAAACCTTAGATGGCAATGCTTCCCAGGCGGTAGACAATCATTATCCTGTATAGTTAGGTATCCTTGGTTTCAGTCTTTTAGGTATAACAAATTTACGTATTATTTATTTTCACGTTTAAAAAATTGTTTGCAACACTAACAGCTTGGTAGACTTTCACTTTTATTATTTGCACGGTATAAACATTGTTTGACAGAAAAATTAGCTTTAGTAGGAATGGGTGCAAAATTTCGGTCGCTGCCTCAGAAATAGAAGGCCGTTATGAACCCAATGACTGGGCAAAATCGTTTTGGCTTACGTCCGTTTCCACTGATGCCTTAATTCCGTCAGTTCAACTTGATTAATTTAACTGACTGTGTGTGTCGAGTTTATGTAAAACAAAGCCGCATCAAACTTTTTTGTATTTCCGTTGTAAAATCGAGTTTTATTTAATAATACGCTCCTCATAAGACACCTGAATTTTTAGTTTTAGAGGATTGAACAATGATAAAAATGAAATGATAGGTCAAAGAAAAAGAAAGTTTTGTAGCTGACACATTCACCATAAGTTTGTTTTGGTGTTGTTCGAAATTTGAAGTTGAATATTTTAATCGGAAAGTAAAAGTCTACAAGACATAGTCTTGAAAAATTCGGAAATTGAAAGTTTGAATTGGACCAGTTTTCCCCAATGCACAAATGTCAGCACATTTAGTTTTTTTTAAAACAAATATTTGTTTATTCACTCCACTAATTTTACATCATTACTTACACTATGTAAATAAAAAGTTCCATTCATTACATTGAGAGGTCAACGTCGTCGTCGTCGTTATAAGTGATATAATATGTAAATATTGAATATATAAATAAAAAGACTTCAAATTTTGAATATACCCGATTGCATGACATACTCTGTCCTTTGAAGTTGGTTAAAAATGTGTGTGTACCTCAGGTGGAGTGGCACCCATATTACTATCAGGAAGATTTACGCGCCTACTGCATGAAGAATGAGATTTGCCTGCAGGCCTACTGCTCATTCGGGGGTACTTCCCATCAAGATACGACACTCTTAAAGGACCCCGTAGTGAAGGGCATCGCAGAGCGCCACGAGGCTACGCCCGCGCAGGTGCTTCTGGCCTGGGCGCTGCAGCAGGATGTGGCAGTCATCCCCAAGTCCGTGGACCCAGCCCATATCCGTGAGAATATCACTATTGAATTTCGCCTCACAGAACACCAGATTAAAGCCCTCAATAATCTAGGAAACAAGAAAAAAAAATACGCTTGGGATCCGACCTCGGTGCGTTAAACAACCGCAGGCGTTTGGCATATCCTTATTTTCATATAAATATCTTTAATAATTACTTATAAAGAAATTATTATGTTCCGAGTTGATTATTGTGTAGTAATTAATGTACTTTTATTGTCTCTCTGTGATATTCTGATACATGTTATACTAGATGTAGGTGTAAGAGATGTAGGGTGCTTTTTATTAAAAACCCTATACTTCCGTTCGCTTCTAATTAACTTCATGGTCCTAGATTGCTGGGAGAGTGGACTGTTAACAAAAGATTTCGTTTCCGGCTGAGTTGACCGTGCCGGGGCTATTAAATTCATGTGTGGATGGGACTATAAGTACAAATGAAATATGAGTAGTTAATAATATAAATGATTTAAAAATTATAATTTCCTCTAAGTCTATTTCTGTTATTGTAAATGATTTATTTATTAAATTAATAACATGAAATATGAGTAGTTAATAATATAAATGATTTAAAAATTATAATTTCCTCTAAGTCTATTTCTATTATTGTAAATGATTTACTTATTAAATTAATAATATATATATATATATATATATATATATATATATATATATATATATATATATATATATATATATATATATATATATATATATTATAAGGAACTTTGTATGTAGATGTTATCGAGCAGAAGGATATGTATTTTAAATTTTTTGTATGAGAGTGATAATGATAACATGCTCGAATAATTATTGCGTTTGCTTGACATATCGTAAGCTTGGGTTCATATAGTAAGCCCTTGATACGGTAAAAATTCATGCTAGTGATATTGTTTTCATTATATTTTGAAGCCTGTGAACTTAATCCAATAACTTATATCGGCCTTGACACGTCAATTAGGGAAATTTCCGACGTAACAGGTAAGCAAGGCATTTTAATATTTTTTAAACTTTTTCATTTTCATTCATTTTTCGGAATTTGGCTTTGAGACCCCAAGATTTTGGTCATCGAATTAAATTATATCTTTAGCGCAATTGAATTGCGAAATTTCGAATAATGATTAATATTGAATTATTGTATGTTAAAATTTCAGTACGAAGACTGAAATTAATGAATGTAGGCATTTATAGGTAAGCTTAAAATGTTGTATAATGGAATAATGGAAGTATGTAGTTTTTGGCGTCCGATTCAATAAGTGTACTGAACCAAAAATTGGCAAAGTCGATTCACATTAAATGTGTTTTTATATGAATGTTTTTTATTAACCTAACTAACCCTAGTGCTGCGGCGGAGTGCTCTTCGAAATGTCGAGGTGCGGTGCGGTGCTGGTTACTGTAGCAAGCTACTGCTCAAAAGCACCCTGCTTGCAGCTTGCACCTGCGATTTGCGCTTTCGCTGTGCGGATATCTATTCTAAGATGAACATTTTGTTAGCCTTGCAATTTGCCAATGTTGGCTAAGGCGTATGGAAATAATCAACCATCGATCATGGTCCATCAGATCGAATTAGATCGTTATATTCTAGTCCCTTATATAGTAAAAATTAAATAATTTATAGTTAGTTAAACTAGTCCAGAATATAGAAGAAATGTAGTTGTATTAAAAAGGACATGATTCAATAAAAAATGCCTGTAAATATAAAGTATGTCAATGTTTTTCTAATTTCAAATATAGATATGTAATTACTCACTATTCACAATAATTGAAACTTTATTATCACGTTATACCCTACTTTACAATCTGTTAATAAGTGCGTTAAAAGACTAAGAATTATTTATTGTGCTATTTCTACGCCGATACCGGTCATAATCCTAAAAGTTATAATACAACAAGGTATTGTACCATGCCTCTGAAATAAATAAATAAATCAATCGAACTACATCTGAAGAGATACCTAGGGTAGTAGTAGTGATGAATATTGCCACGCGATTTATACTTGTATATTTACACTCCCAAGTTGTATTTAACAGTTTGTACATTTTGTGTAATATTGCTCGGTGCCAAATTTATAATGCATACGTGTATGTAATCACAATCTGAGCAGTTTAAACTTGCGAGTTTCGTCACTAACTGTTCATATTATTATTTTTACTCACTGTTTATTTATACGTTACTGCTAACACCTTAAATAAAAAGGTAACAGAGGGAGACAGACAGAGACTTTTCTTTTGGCATTCTCTCCCAGTCAATCCCATATTGACATTTATCAATATTGACAGTGTATCGAGCATGTTGTAAGGTTGAACGCTTGAATGAAGGTTAAATAAATACAAGAGATTGATCGAACAAGAATATTCCCGAGAATCAATGGTTGTTATGATCACAAAATACTATAATACATACATAATAGAATGGGGGAGCCCGCATAGCCAATAAAATGTCACTAACATGTCAATTCACATGTATAAATGCAACACGAGATGTGTTTTGACGTTACAATCGTTTCCAAGTTTCGTATGCAAATTAATTAGAAAATGCCAAATTGCATCCTATTTACAAAAACATGTATTAAAATTTGAACGATTTTTTGAATGATGGTCTTGAACATTAATCAAAAGTCTAAAATGTGTAAATGTACTCAGTCTGTCAATACAACGAATCGGGTTTGTAGTAATGATATTACGACGTAATTGCTTGTATGTGTGCTCCCGACGACGCCGATCCTCGTACAAACTAAGGTTGACAGCCATTCTATCGTGTATTATAGTATTCTATGGTTATGGTGCTTGCTGTGTGACTTACTTAAATTATGAAATAAATTAATCGCTGTGCGCTAGTATAATGTGTACCTCGTGTTTGTTCGAATGATGCAACTTCTATGTCGAAAATGGCCGTAAAATCGCGAAAATTATATAATCCATTAAATATCATCTCTTATGTAAACTTATTAATCGCATTGCGAAAGCTCGGTGGCAATCACCACACGTTCGTTATTCATTTATTCACTATAGCCCATAAAAGTCAACTGCTGAAAATAAACGTCCCCGTAGAGTGCATCGTAGAGGGGATTTGCCACGACTTCAGACACAAGTCTGTCCCGGTACTCGGCGACGGTTCCCCGAGAAATATTGGCACGGCCGGTGTATAACGGCGGCTCTACACGTTGGCCAACATAATGGCGAATGTTTATAATACCTTGGCATGTATTGGAATGATGACCCACAAGTTGGCGCAAGATCCGTGTAGTGTCGGTATTTTAAAAAAAGATCAAAGGATTGTGACTGAGCTTGGCCGCCGCGTCCACACGTTGGGCGCGCGTTTAGTTTGCTACGAGTTCTCAGAGCGATTCATGCACCTGATTTAAATTTTATATTCACGCTTCCTAACTTGTGTCTACAAATGACAATAACAATGACCAATGATGAAACTTTTCGCTTTATAGAGCTCTACCAAACTAAAAATTGTTTGTGGAACCCAACAAATAAAAATCAGAAAAATAAAAATTCTAATAAATTTAAATTAAAATAATAATTACTTGTACACATTCACGTAGTCACTGCTGGCCGTATGAGGACGTTCAAGGTCGCTCAGCGAGCTATGGAGAGGGCTATGCTCGGGGTTTCACTGCGTGATAAACATAGAAATGAGGATTTCCGCAGTCGTACCAGAGTGACCGACAGAGCCCAACGGATTAGTAAGCTGAAGTGGCAATGGGCCGGCCATATAGCTCGAAGAATCGACAACCGTTGGGGAAAAAAGGTTCTCGAGTGGCAGCCTCGTACCGGTAGGCGAAGTGTAAGCTACCCCCCACTAGATGGAGTGACGACCTGGTAAGCCATGCAGGAAGTCGATGAATGCAGGTGGCTCAGGACAGTGCTTTGTGGCATTCCTCGGGGGAGGATTATGTTCAGCAGTGGATTTGTGAAGGGCTATAATAATAATGATGATTCACGTAGTAGCGGTATTCTGTGGATAAATAAACCGCAGCAGCTGTTAGCGCCTCAACATCCATTTTAACAAATTCGTTGCACATTATCCTGAACCGAAGCAAACTAAACGACCTTCCAACGTGTGGACCCCATCACAAACCCTTGGCTATTATCTTTGCCACAACTTTTGCCACTATGTTGGCCAACGTGTAGAGCCGCCATAAGTCATCAACCGTGCTGTCTAATGCATAGCAATGAATATTAACAGCTTGCAACATATCATTGATATGTAGAAGAAACAGCGTTGGTGATAGCACGGCCTTGTGAAACACTAGCGTTAATATGCTTATACTCGTAATCAGAGCATGCACCGTCTACTACGACTTTAATGCTCCAATCAGCAAGGAAACTGGTGGTCAAGAGTCGAGTTACACGCAAAGAGAGTGTCTTAACAGATCCGCTTTCTCCTTTGCGGCATAGGCCATTGAGTCATCCTCTCTGTGCAGAAATAGAAAAGATGGCTGACAGAAATTTCCTTGGACATTCTTAACGAGAGACCAGAATACATATGTTCCCGAAGGAAGGCGAACTAGCTTCTCGTCAATTCTGCCGACGTGCTCAGACCTTGTCTTTTTTAAAGAATAAAGTGACAAACGAGCACACAGTCCACGTGATGGTAAGTGGATGCTGTGGCCAATAGGCATCTACATTTACCTTCAATTAGGAATCAAAATGCAGATGCGTTGTCCCCTGAGGACTGAGATGGAACGCCTCATTTCCAGTAAAAAGGGTCACCGGTTCTCTACACTCACCATACGAAACACAGAAGCATTAAGCTGCTATTTTACGCTGGTATTCTGTGAGAGCGTGGTCCTACCCCGGTCGAGCGGACCAATTCGTGCTGCAACCCCAATAACAGCATGGCTCTACCACGTCTTGACAATGTCTCTTTTGTAGGACCTTCTTTTTAAGAGCGCTGGTATTTACATCCCGAGACGTTGATGCGTCAGCCCAGGCCTGGTAGCATTCCTGCTTTTAGCGTGATGCTTACAGGAGCGGCCAAACCATGGATGAGACCTGCTTACGATGGGCACCACAGCGGATCGAATAAAAAGTTTCATACCCTGAAGTACCACATCAGCAACAGAATCAGCAACAACGCTGGGATCGTCCGGCGAGAAGCGAACTCGCCCCAAGGGTAGGATGCAAAAAAAGACCGCATCCTATTTCAATCGGCCGGCCTATAATGCCAAACACGGCGGTAGCGTGCAGAATGAAACTGCGACGTTAGTGTGAGTGGCACCTCACTCCGAATAAGATAATAGTTCTACGAGCCTAGAGAGGCCTCGACGCACTCTATATATAACTATATACGGATCTCTGTCTGGGTGTGAGGTCAGCAGAAGGTCCAACAGGGAAGGTGCATGATCCTCCACACCTGGAATCCGCGTAGGCGAAGTAACCAGTTGTGTAAGACCATATGCAAATGGAAAGTCATGATCTGTGAACAGAGCTATTCGGCGTGGTGGGTGTTAAAATCGCTAAGGATCACGATCTCTGCGGATGGGATCTGCTGTAGCAAAGAATCTGTAGCCATTGGATGTGATCGAGTCATGAACGGACCGTTCTAGCATCATCCTTATGGACCTATGAAAGCATCCGTAGACGCGTGGATGGTCGTCGCTGTCGACGCGTAGCTAAAGGATGGACAGGTTCGAACTTTCAAGACTGCCGAGACGTCGAGAACAGATGTCTTCTCTGACGTATACGCAAACTCCAGTCCGGGGAAAAAAGGAGTGTTCTTATTTGTATATTATTTGGATAGGAGAGAGATATGCAGTATCAACCGGAGAGGACACCTGAGTATTGGTTAAAAAGAGCAAGGCCGGCTTCCGTGTTTAGGGTAGAGGGGGGGGGGGATTAGGCCTCCGACCACCTCGAGGGACGAACCGATACGCAGAGGTAAACCTCTAGTTCACGCTTTTATTCTGTGAGGTCGTGGTACCACTCCGGTTCGAGCCGGACCTTCCGTGCGATAATAGCAAAAGCTGCCGCGTGGCTCTATCACTGGTAAAGTTTGGATGGTATTCTCCTTTTGAATGTGCCTACTGTCTTTGTTAGTGTTCCTTTTTTTATAGAATTAGGGAACATATGAGCACACGGTCCATCTATGGTAAGTGGGTGTTATGGCCTTTATAGACATCTACATCTATCCACAGTTAAGAATCAAAGTGCAGATACGTACTCACCTTTGTGGACTAAGATGGAATGCCTTGTTTCTAGTAAAAAGGGTTTCCTATTCTTTACACTCACCATATAAAACACAATAGCATAAAATGCTATTTTACGCTGGTATTCTGTGCGAGCGTGCTCCTTCCTCGGTCCAGTCAATCAATTCGTGCTACAAGCATAGTAATAGCTGCAGCACGAGTCTACCACGTACAACGAACTGGGGATAGAGTGCAACTGGGGACGGCAGTGTGTGTACAGGTTTAATTGTTATTTATGTGTATATTGTAGAACGAAGTATTGTGAACGGTCTACTAATAATACCTTTTAATGTTTGAAGCTGATTGTACGAGCTGCTCGTAATTTTTCGTTGTTATTAAGTAAAAATTCGTAAGCGTTATACTTGTATCGCGCCCCGTGTTATAAACGCTGCAAAATTGTTAATGGTTTATTTTCATAAAATTAGTGTGCGCTTAACACTCCATGGAATCGGTATCATTTTATTTATCATTTATTGTCAATATAATCTTAAATTATCATTTTAAAATACTAAAATTGTTGACAACTCCTACACTGGTTTTAAAATTTACTTGCATGTTAAACACGTGTTAATGTATTAGTCTACTGTGCCTAATCTATACATGTACAGGGTGGGCCAGAAAGAATTGCGAATTTGAAAAAATCATTAAAAAAAAACTAAGTACAATTCACATACAATTTTTATTTCTACAAAAATTTACATCTGGGAAATTCATTTCTTAAAAATAACATCATCCAGATATGCACCATCGCGCTGCAAACATTCTTCGAATCTGAACCTCAAATTGGTAAAAACTCGCTGGCACATTGCACGGGGAATATCTGCCATTTATTTCCGGATATTGGTCTTCAACTGGCCAATTGTGGCTGGGTTATTGGAGTAGACTCTACTTTTTAGGTATCCCCACAAAAAAAAGTCCAGTGGTGTAAGATCCGGACTTCTAGGAGGCCATTCAATGTCACCTCGGCGCGATATCAGTTTCTCACCAAACATCTCGTTTACGACCGTCAAAGAGGCATTAGCTGTGTGGCATGTCGCGCCATCTTGTTGAAACCATGTCGCACGATTATAGGCTTCAAACTGTTGCAGTTGTGGAAAGAAAAAATCCCTTAACATGGCTATGTATCGGTCAGAATTTACAGCGACAGATTGGCCTTGTCGATTTTCGAAGAAGTGGGGTCCGATAATTCCGTGCACTGACATGGCCGCCCAAACGGTTACTTTCGGCGAATGTAGAGGCTTTTGATGTTTTGCACGTGGGTTCTCTGCAGCCCAGTAACGGCAATTCTGTTTATTCACCTGCCCATTTATGTGAAAATGGGCTTCGTCGGAGAACAGAATATTGTTGAAACTCCGAAAGCGTTCCAGCATCGTTTCAACAAAAGCTCTCCTTAAAATTTGATCATTTGGCTTTAATTCCTGCACAAGTTGAATTTTATACGGATGCAATTTCAGATCTTTCAACAAAATGCGACGCAAAGATGTTCTGGACACCACAAGTTCGGCTGAACGCTTTCGAGTCGATAGAACAGGATTACGTTGAACTGAAGCTCTAACTTGTTCAATTGTCTTTCGTTCTTGTTGACCTTGGGCGTCCCGCAGGCTTCTGTTTGAGAGTCGAACCAGTAGCTTCGAAATTACTGACCCACGATCGAATCACGCTTTCCTTCGGACACTGATTTAGGTCATGTAATCCAAACTCACGTCGAAATAAACGCCGAACAATAGCGCACGAATCGTGATTTTTATAATAATGTTTAACGCTGAAAGCACGTTGCGCTCCCGTGAAGTGATCCATCGCGACTAAATTTCCGAGAACCGAGCTACTTAACCCCACCACCCGCGCAGTCCCCTCTCTAAAGCTTCAAACGCAAGAGTGTTTTTAAAATCGTACTCCTTTCTGGCCCACTCGTTATATATCATCATCATCATTATCATCATCATTACAGCCTTTCACAAGTTCATTGCTGAACATAGGCCTCCCCCAAGGTACGCCATAGCAAGATCCTGAGTCACCTGCATCCATCGACTTTTGTATGTCTCAGGTTGTCACTCCATCTAGTGGGGGGCATCCGTATACCTCGCTTACTGGTACGTGGCTGCCACTAGAAAACGTTCCCCGTTCCCCGTCGGTTGTCGGTTCTTCGAGCTATATGGCTGGCCCATTGCCACTTAGTTCACTAATCATCAGTGCATTTATACATATAAACAAAATTGCAGCTGAGGGGGTTTGTTTGCATGCGATTGATACATGAATAACCATTTTAATTTTTGTCTGTCTGTCCGGCCTAATTTGTGGATAGGCCTAAGCGATTGTGAGGAAACTTTACAAACAGATAAAGCGCTAATGCCCGGAAGGATCTAGTCTAAATTTTATTAGAAAATCTAGAAGTTTTATTTTTGAAAAATTGAAAATTGAAAAAATAAGTTTTCTTTTGTATGTTGAATCTAAAAAACGGCACATTAATGGATTGTACATAGGCGAAGCTACGGCGGATCGCTAATATGTAATAAAGTCATTAAAGACGTTTTTTACGATTCCTTGGATTTTACATAGTTAACATAATTAACACGTACTCGTGTTTCCGGACTGATCGCATCGCAACATTTGCATTGCACAGGAATTGAATTATTTGTTGAGTGCATTATAATAGTTCTATTAACAGGCGACAGCGACATTCATATACAACGTGTAAGAAAAACCCTGTGGTTCTTGTTAAGTGCGTTATCAGAATCTGTATTCAAACGTATGGAATTAACTTTACTGTGGAGTGTAAGTTCGTATATTTTTATGAAAAAAAGGAGATAATATTTTCTTTGATATGGACTCGTACGGTTGTACTTTTGTCAGTATCAAGTGTAATGAGAAATTATCATTTATAATAATTTGTTTGAAAACTTATTCACAATACGATGCTTCACATTAAGTAGTTTTCGAGAGATTTTAACGGTGCCTTGAGCCAGCAGACAGTCGGAGATGATAGTATCTAAAGGAACCTCAGCAGACACCTTATCATGTTCACATCGCCGTCGTAGCACTTGTTTCATAGATTACACCACATCATACCATTACTATAAATATCCAGACGTTTAATGCAAAATCTACTTTAAATGATTAATAAGACAGCAGCAGCAATCCGACACCAATCAAGTTCCCGCCAATATAATAAAAGAGATTTGTAACTGAGGTGCCATTTTATAAGCAACAATATAATAAAAAGCAATATATTATATAGTCATGTACAACTGTTTCATAGTTTCAGTGAGTGCTTGCCACGTGTGACACGTTTGCCACGAGCGCAGCAATGTGACTAGTACTACCTAGTTGTGGGCGATAAAATCTATACAATATCTGCGCATCAGTATAGTGCCCGATATCTATACGAGGGGTGATCCAAAAGTAATGATAATCGGTTACTTCAGGTCCGCATAAAAATCCAAAAAAAAATTTTTTTTGCTCGCTTATATACTCACTACATCAGCCTAAAAAATCATATAAATAGATCACGATTTAAGGGAGATACATTCATTTGAATACGAACTGTCAAAGAGATAACATCAACATGGAGAAAAACGAAATTAGAGCTGTCATCAAGTACCTCTGTTTGAAAAAAATGTCTTCAAAAGATATACACAGTGACTTAATGGAAACATTGGGGGACTCTGCTCCTCCATATTCTACAGTTGCACGCTGGGCCAAGGAGTTTAAACTGGGCAGAACGTCTACTGAAGATGAACATCGCGAAGGACGCCCATCCACGTCCCTCACTGAAGACAACGTGAAAAAAGTCGAAGATGTTGTGTTGGCAGATCGAAGAGTGACCATCAGGCATGTAGCTGAGGTCACAGGGATCTCATATGGCAGCGTTCAAAGAATCCTTGCGAAAGAGTTGCATTTGAAAAAGCTCTCTGCGCGTTGGGTACCCAGAATGTTAACCGACGAGCAAAAGAAAAATCGAGTTGTCGAGGGTCAATCTCGAAAAGTTTCAAGCAGATCAAGAAAATTTTTTGTTCCGTTTTGTGACTATGGACGAGACCTGGATCCACCATTTTGATCCTGAAACAAAACAACAATGATGACTTGGAAGCGAGCCTCCTCACCGACGCCAAAGAAATTCAAAGTTTCAAGTTCGGCGGGAAAGGTTATTTCATCTGTTTTTTGGGACGCTCAAGGCATAATTACGGTGGAATATTTGGAAAGGGGAGCCACTATTACAGGCTCTTACTACGCAGACCAAATAAGAAGATTACGGGAGGCCATTAAGGAAAAAAGACGCGGCAAACTGCGAGCTGGCGTGCTGTTTCACCAAGACAACGCACCGGCTCACAAAGCCGCAGTTGCGATGGCTGCCATTCAAGAAACGGGATTCGAACTGCTCGAACACTCTCCCTATTCGCCAGATCTAGCTCCTAGTGACTTCTACCTCTTTCCTCGGCTCAAGGGACGCCTCCGAGGCAAGAAATTCGAAGACGATAGCGAAGTAATGGCCGCTGTTGAAGCGTTTTGGGAGGGTCAAGACAAAGATTTTTTTTCAAAGGGAATCCTGGGTTTAGAAAAAAGATATATAGGTGACGCTGTACTACAGCCGTGTCTAATTGGACGGAACACCAAACGTAGCGATTTATGAGGATTTATGTATCTACTGTTTGAGAAAATCTAACATTGAAATTTAAGATATAATATTAACGTAAAATACATATAAGATATCTATAATGTGATACACTGATTCGTATCAAAAACGAATTATGAGCGTGCAAATGAATGTAAGATATGATTATGATATTATATTATTATTATTATTAGTGTTAGCATACTTAGATATTACAAAATATCTTTATAATATCTCTATATATATGCAAATTAAAGGGACACTTGGTAGTTTGCTTCACTGATTTAGGTCTTAGTATGAGACCCCAGGTTGTTGCTGTTGGGGATTTTGAGTCACCCCAGGTTGTTGCTGTTGGGGATTTTGAATCGAGTTTTGAGTTGATGTATATTTTGCATCGTCAGGAGTCCCACAGGGCTCTCATTTTGTTATATTTATTAACGATATAGCGGTTGCACATAAAAAACAGTAAATTCAACCTATTTCCGGATAAATTTAAAATTACACATACACATAAACATGCACCACTAGTATATACAATATGTAATGTAATTAACGCACACCCTCAGACACCCCAATTAGTATATTATGTTATAATCATAATACATACACTGAATTTTTAGTTAAACATTTTTAAGCACAGATTATTTATCAAATTGGTTATATAACATAATTAACGCACTTTGAGAAAGTAGTTTGGTCAGAATCGTTTACTGAATCGATTCCTATCATTTTTAATATAGGTAATTTTTTATACCAAAAATAATTAAAACTACGTAAATTACAGTCACACTAAATCTGTACAGTCAAAACAAACTGAAATGGATCGTAACTTAAGACAATAAGACTTTTAAGAGTGCATTTTTATTTGTATTATTATTACTAATTCTGTCATTCAATAAAAATAAAGAAAAATGAACTTTATTTCAAGAACTTTAAAGTCTTTGCGTTCGTGGATTTGTACTGTGACCACAACATTCTTCCGGAATTAGTATAACTAATTTGATAAATAATCAGTGCATAAAAATGTTTAACTAAAATTCAGTGTATGTATTATGATTATAATATATTATACTAATTGGGGCGTCTGAGGGTGTGCGTTAATTACGTTACATATTGTATATACAGTAGAAGAGGCCCTATATAAAGCCGTTAGAGGCGCAATCAGGGCAGTATTGAATTGGCGACACAAGCGAAGACTTAGGAGTGAAATAAAGTGAACTAAAAGTGTTAAGTGTGATTAATTATTAGTGGTTTTAAGTTTTAATTAAAAACTGTCGATTGACGGTAGTTTTAATTGTCACGAACCTTAAGCTCGTGACAATGAAAACTGCCAATAGGAATGAAAATTAATGTTTATTTTTATTTTCGGCAAGCGAAACGTTATATTTTTAAAATTGCTGTTTAAATAATATTTTTACAGAACTTATGACCTGACTAAGTATATATAATATCAGATATTCAAATGCAATAAATAGATACGATTAAAAATAGGACTAGAGTGGTATCATCCATGTCTAATACTACTGTGTGAGGAGGCTGAGTAACTCACAGCGCGGGCAGTTGTACCGACGGCGTCTCCACGAATTCTGGTCCCAGGCTCAGCACCACGTACTGCGTGATCGCGTACACCAATTTTTCCTCCATCAGACTTTTCAGCAGCATCAGTTTCTCAAACGGCGACAACCTCTGATCCCAGTTTATGTTTGCGCTCCTTGTATCGTTTTTGTCCACGTGAATATCCTGTTTATTGCTGCACTCATAAATTTACAGATTCCTAATGAGTTACAAGTTTTTGTGGTGGTTATTTCCGCCGCCACTGCAGGTTGCTTTTTGTAGCAAGAACTATAGTTACAACGTTTGTTGTTTTTATGGCAGAGGAAGCAAACGCAAATACGGCTCCCCTCACGATAAGTGTCGACCACCGATCATGAACAACTGCAACACTAGACAAATTGCATGTGCATCGCCGGTCTTTTAGAAAGGAGTAAGGCTTTTTTCTTGAAGACATAGATTGTATCGGTCCGGAATAACTGTCGCGTAAATTACAGTATAGTCCCGTATGGTCGTACGAGGTAGAAAATTTCGCGTAAATCGCACGGTAGTAGTCCGCTAGTCATTGAGATGATGAGGATAAAATTTCGAGTTCTGTCGCAATGTAGCTTCAGGTAGACTGTTAGCTCATGTGTGACTTTAACAATGCAACTAGCTTGATATGCGTTAGCCATAATATGAATTCACCGATATCAACAACAGTTTAAAGTTTTGTCATGAAGTACTGAAGTAGTTGTGTAGAGTTTCATCACAACATCGTCCCAACTGGTTTTACTTCCACTGGCGAAATAACCCTTATTTAAGGAAACGTCCGGAAAGCTTTTGACTCGTCTAGATTGGGGTATGTAAAATGATATCATATAAGCAATGAATATAAAGCTTTTAAGGGGTGACGCGTTTGGTACTAAGTTTGATACGACAGAATTTTCGGAAAGGGTTCTTCACCAGCGAATTCCTTACATCTTATGGATAAGAATATTACTTTCATATTTTTTATTTTAGAATATATTAGCAACGCTATTAACATTTACTAATATTCCATTTAACCACTCCTGGTAAGCTCGAAATGCTTGAATTAGGTGACTTGATTCACGATTCGCTTATAAGCGACACTAACTGAATGGATAATTATAACTAAATATAATGTAAATAAAAACTTTGTTTCAATAGTTTTAAATCCTATATCTGAGGCAATCGGTATTTTTTTTATTGATTTGATAACTGATGCAGTCCAATGAGTGGACATAGTGATTGACTTCGTACCGCACTGAAGGAGCCGAGGGTGACGGGGATCCGCTTGAGACAGTCGTCGGCGAGCCCCGCGAACGCTGGCTCGTTACTGTGCAGGTATTGTGCGCACACCCACATCTGTTCCGTCATTGTTTCTACTTCCGGCTTCTTCGGCAGAGCCTAAACAGTTTTTATTGAAATTAAAACTTCTTTAGAATAGTAATTTGAAACTATACGAAACGAAAAAGCGACACTAAAAGAGATACAAATATATAAATCTGTAGGATAGGCCTACGAGAGAACGAGATAGAATCTATGCTTAATATAATAAAGCGAAAGAGGTTTGTTTAAACACGCTAATCTCCAGAACTATCAGTCCGACTAGATAAATTTCTTTTGTATGTGATAGCCATGGTAGCTGCGGGGCAGGGGTGCTCAAAATCTCCGGTGGAGATTCGGTTGCCATCTAAGATTACTCGACCTGGCAACATACAACGCACGCACCCTGAGGACTGACGAGAAGATCCTGGAGCTAGAAGAAGAGGTAGACAAGTTACGCTGGCATATTGTAGGATTATCCGAGGTCTGAAGAGAGAGAGGACACGGTAATCCTTGAATCCTTGCTACATTCTTAAAATTTCAGCGAGTAAAGCGAGCAGTACCTAGTCTAGCTATGTAACTGACATGACTCATTGGTGTTGAGTATTTGGTATTTAGATTAAATAGCTTGTTCCTACACCCAACCAAATCTAACAACGACGTTTCACATAAATCATTGCGCAATAACTTTGTACAAGCGTACTCATGTGAGTATTATATTATGTGAGTATTATTTTGAAATAACCTTAAACCTAAATTTTAATCTATGATAACTGCGGTTAACTATGACATCTGGACGTTGAACATCTCAGTCCCCCCTGTGACCATGGGTGCTGAAAAGCATTCGAAACGTCGGGTATTTAAAAAGTTAAATATACGCGATATATTCCGTAAAAACTAGTATTATTAAAATTACCTTTCTACATACATTCCAATAATTAAGAAGTATTATATATTTCATTACAACATGTATAGTTTTTTATCACTTATTTAAGTTTAAAACATTCAAAACAACCAAAATATTAAAAAATAATCTACAGAAAATATTTTTTGGCTGACGTTGTTTCAACGATATATCGCTATGTACTTTACCGTAGTGTATGGATGATTAAATTCATTGTTATGTGACTAATCATCGAACATAATAATCAGTAAAAATGAAACTAATCGAATCTTTAAATTTTTAAATTTATTATTTGATTATTTTAATTTTTATTTTTAAAATGGTTTAAGTTACATGAATCATGAATTTATGTAACTTAATATTTTTTATAATTTTCTACTTTGTAAAAAAGTATAAATTAATAAATAGTGTAGGCAAAAAAACTCTTATCTAAGGCGGCGCTGAAAAACACTATGTAACTCCAATCTCTACATTAATAATTAACAGTGGTAGAGCCATGCAGCAGCCTTTGCTGTTGCACGTATGGGCTGACCCAAACCGGGGTGGTACCACGACCTCACAGAAGACCAGCGTGAAGTAGAAGCTTTGCTTCTGTATTTCGTCTGGTGAGTGCAGTTGGTTGAAGGCCCAATTCCTCTCCCCCCTTAACATGGTAGCGGAGTTAAGTATAACACTACCCCAGGAGGGTACCAGCACCCCGGTGACGGAGAATCCCTCGCTGAGTATTCACGCCCAAACTACCCTATTCTTCCTGAGCGTGGGTGCTCAGGCTGCCCCTGCACACTGTATTCTGGGTCGGTTGGGGCGTGGAATTCCGCTAGAGACTAAACCTGATCGGGGTAAATGGAGCAATAAGTCAAAGGCGCCCCCCACCACGCTATCCGTGGATTTCTGCAACATCAGGGGACTTCATTCAAACCTTAATGCCGTCTACCACTACCATCTGGAAACGGCGAAGCCGGCCTTACTCTTTCTAACCGAGACACAAACACAAATTTTCCGGCTGACACTTCATATCTCTCCTGTCGACTGATTGACCACGTCCAGATGGCCGCAAACTCCGTGCTACAACAGGTCCCATCCGCAGAGATCGTGATATTTGGTGATTTTAACGCCCACATTGCTGAATGGCTTGGTTCTCGTTTAACCGATCATGCGGGTAGGTCTGTTTATAACTTTGCTTTGGCATATGGTCTGATACAACTGGTTACCTCGCCTACGCGGATCCCAGATGTGGAAGATTATGTACCTTCCCTGTTGGAACTTCTACTTACCTCTCATCCCGACGGATATCAGGTCTCCGTTGATGCCCCTCTTGGCCTATCGCCATCACCTCCTTGTTCTCTAAAATAATGGAATCTATTATTAACAGCCAGCCCATACGATACCTTGAGGATCAGCAGCTGATTAGTGACCGCCAGTACGGTTTCCGTCACGGTCGCTCGGCTGGTGATGTTCTAGGTTACCTAACTCATAAATGGGCGAAGGCAGTAGACTGTGTGAGTGACTACCGCCACCCATGAGCATCTGCAACACCAGGGGAATTGCAGATGCGTTGCCGGCATTTTAAAAAGGAGTAGGCTCTTTTCTTGAAGGTCCCTAAGTCGTTTCGGTCCGGAAAATTTCTGGTGGTAGCCGATTCCACAACGAAGTTGTGCCAGGAAGAAAACTTATTTTAAATCGCACAGTGGTGGACCCTGAGTCATCTAGTTGATATGGATGGTATCGCGAGTTTTGTCGCGATGAGCGATGAAGAAATCGTGCGGCTGGAATAACTCCAAACAATTCGTCAGAGCACTCCCCGTGGTAAATGCGATACAAAATACGCAAAGAGATGCAATATATCTTCGCAGTGCCAGTGAGTCAAACCGATTGGAAAGAGATCGGTCACCGACGGTCACGATCAAATGGCAGGAGTTGGCACTGAGGAGCCCCAACCCAGTAATGGGTACAGTATTTCATGTGCGGCCGAACATGCGCCTTGTATAGTTGCAAGCGGTGTGCCGACATGAAATACTGTCCTGCTTTGCTGAGTACGCCAGGCTTTTTAAGGGCCAATTTGGGCTTCTCTTCCAAGTGACCACGAAACTGCACGTCACTCGATATGTTGACGCCGAGGATTCCGATACTGGCTGAGGCAACAAGGGGAGCGCCCTGAAACTGAGCAGTTACGACGAAGGGATGCTTTTTAGTGGTAAACGCGCAAACTTGTGTCTTCTGGGGATTGAAATTGATTTTAGTCGCTACCAGTCCGAGACTTTTTTTAACAAAGCTTATTAACTCTCGACTTCAGATAAGATAAGAAAAAATAGTTGCTTTATTTGTTAGAATATGGTACATTGCAGTTGTTACAGAATAATTTCGATCTTAAGAGGCCGTTCAGAAAATTTATTCGATAGAGTTTAGGCAAATTCATTGCGGTGCTATCTTTGTATGCATCGTTTACGCACACACGGCTAAAGACCGAGCGCAGTGCTCGCTTAAACAATTTTGATCCTTTAGTTCAGTGATGCACAGACTTATTAAGACTAGGGGCCACTCGGACAAATTATGAACTGATGGCGGGCCGCCAGAAGTATAGGTAATTAAAGACAATAAAGAATTGATAGTAATGTATTAAAATTGATAAAGAATTTATTAATTTGAAGCGTGACACTGCATAGTGCTTACAACCTTTTTTTATATTTGGCTCAAATTTACTTGTAGCAACACGTAAAACTGCTTCCAAACTTTCATTTGCAAGGCGGTTTCGATTTTTCTTTTTATTATTATTTAGTGTTGAAAAGGTTTGTTCACATATATAGGTAGAACCAAATAAGCTGGCACATGCATTTCAGAGCGTTTAGAGAGTTTATGCGCAACTCTTTGTACGTATTTTTATCAATGCAGCGGTAAAAGTTCAGCAAGTCTCCTTCGTTGAATTTGTTGCGTAAATCTTGGTCGTTTTGAATGTCTGCATTGACTCTCGCGCATTTTCAACTGAAATCGTGAAAGGATTGCTGAATTTGTCCAACAGAGGTTTTACTTTTTTAAAGTCCGAAAATCTGTTTTGAAAAGATTGAATCAAAATATCTAGCTTTTCTACATAACTGAAATTAATCGCAGTTTTGTAAAATTTTCATGCCCTTACTTATACGAAATAAGAATAAATTTTTTTTGTTTTAACTGTAAGCGCTAAGTGCGTTCGTCTGTACATGCTAGGTTTGGACCTGCAACCTCATGCTTAAAATGCATGTATACATGCTTTTATATCCCGTTACATAATTCCTGTCCCTACATTTCGGAGACATCATTCGTATTGAATTAACGTAAACATTACAACCTATATGCGTCTCACAACTAGGTAGGCCTCCTCTCATTTCTGAGAGGGTTCGAAAAACACCCTACTCAAAATTATCCCCTCATGGCCAGCTTTACGTTTTGTTCGCGTGCTTTAGAGTCTATTGGTAATCGATCGTACGATAAAACAATGCGATTTCATCGCTCGCTGAAAAACCTCGTGAGATAGTCCAACAGGTGACCTAAGAGCTTTCTTAGATCTCGTTGGGGGATATAGTAAGTCAGCTCACATTCTAATTTCGTCCCACTTGCCCGCGCGTCGTAAGCTATGTACCGACATGTTTGTAATCATTAATACTGTAAGTAGAACGGTCGTTAGACACTTATTTCATTAGGTTTATCATATTTATGCCTGTTTCTTAACGCCAAGCCAGTCGCTTATTATTTTTATTACGGTTATTTCCCATTTTAATTTTACGTCGTCCTGTTGCGTAATGTATATTCTGATCGTAAGCGACACAACCTCCCCCTTCAAAGGCCGAAGCGAAGTGACCGGGAGGCAGGAGTCACGCTTCAAGAGGCCGATAGTTTAGGTAATTTCTTTTTACAGTGAAAATAATGGTATTTTAAAAAAAGTAAATAACATAAGCTCTGCTTTATAGTTAGTTCAGTTAGTATGCAAAGTTTCATGATCTTATTTAAAGTATTTTATGAATAACAGCGGTTTATTGTTTATTTTGGAGGTAACTTTGGATTTTTTTTATCGAGAAAATTTTACGAAATCGTGTTTTCGTCTAACATAATTCTTAACATTAATCCTCAACTTTACCATATATTTATTTCAAAATTTACGCTGCAATATTTTCGGCAAAACGAAGGATCTTGCTAAGCCATTTGAGATTATATTTCCCCTTAGATCTCTACTCGTTTCTAACTCGGCTCATAGGTGACCTTGTGTTGCTGTGCTTGCGCCACCAATTAGACACTCAAAAGAGAGTTGTAGCTTTGACTGTACAATCGTACGATTAAACCTATCGTATGTTCGTTATTAAGTACTTCTTGTGCTCGTGCTATCAGTTTGAAGCTTCAATCAGGACACTCTAAATAAATGTGGATGATTAATCTCGTCGTGCGACGAAATGGCATCGTTTGCTTGTACGATCGTTGCCAATTAGGACCACGTATTATGGTCCCAATCGACTAAAAATAATAATCGACGCTACTATATATATATATATATATATATATATATATATAAATCGGTCGGGAGTTCGTCATTATTATTATTAAATTAAACGACGTAGGTAAACATGTGTTTATAAGATAGGGGTGGCTTTTTGCTCCACCTACGTACTAATTAGATTGCATAAATGATTTTTTTAGACGGGAGTATATTTACTTTTATTGCAAAGACTGAGAAGGTTGCGCGTTTCCGTAATTTGATACATAAATGCGAGCAAGCCTTCTTCTTCAAATTTTAAGTAAATATTCATATTTTTATTTACAGGTGATGAGGTTATCTAGCTTTCATATGATTTTTGAATTTCTAGTTACTATTACTTAATTGTACAATTTTACACCATAAGATTAAGGTAAGGGTAATAGGTGAAGCGTGTGTGCGCTTACCGTGACAGGCGGCGGCGGCAGCAGCAGGAAGCGCCAATGGTGCTGTGGCAGCGTGGCGGAGTGCAGCGCGACCGCTGCGGCCAGCAGCAGCGCCAGCGCGAGGCGGTGACGCGCGAACAGTGCGCGCGCGACGCCGCGCTGCGTTGCGAGTGTAGCGCCGTGCACCAGCGACGCCACGCGTGCCTCCACGCTTGCCTGCGCAGGCGTCGTCTCCACCACGCGGTTGAACACCTGTTGGACCACCACAAGCGTCAGACAACTCTTACGATACACCACAATACACTCCTCCACACGTATTTTACGGGTATTCCACACATGCGAGATCCTTTTCACTAAAAAGTGGCCGAATAGGCCACTCGACCTGCAAAAGACGTCATTTGACTCATAGTCAGGATAAGTGGAGTAGTTTGAACGTAGATGCTCAAGCGCATTCTCTATTATTAGGTGCGCCTTCTTTGGTAATCTTTGATTAAGGGGAACGAAGTTGGGCCTCCATTTCACTCATTAGGCTTTGCGTCCGGTAAGTGCAGGTGGCTACCTGCACTTACCGGACGCAACGCCTAATACACACTGGTATTCCGTGAGTTCGTGGTAATTCCTCGATTCGAATCAGCCCATCTGTCATTCTCAAACAATTTCTTAAGTTTTATTTACAACGTGTTACAAAATACCCCGTAAAAATATAATTAATTATCAAAGCCAAAAATTTTGTCAACCTAGTAAGCTGTCATGTCAGGAACCCAGACTATTTAACAGAAAGGCCTACGTACCTATTTTACCTACTAATTGTCTACTTTAATAGTTTTTATATTTTTCATTCATAAATGTTTGCTACCTGAATACAAGGATGTTTCAAATCTTCTAATCGATATCCTACAACTGTTTCGAGATTTTTTCCAACATTTTTTGCAAAATAACGATGCTTTGTAACTCGCGGTATTATGATATGATGTTATGCGTAGGCCTTGAAGATAGCCATTTAAATCGTGCTCGCGAACTGTATCGGCAACGGTTTATCGATGGTAGACAACCCACTGAACAGCAACGGCTGCCTTCGTACCAGTGTTTTCTGAACATGTCAAGACGACTACACTCCACCAGCGGCACAGTCGATGCCAGGCAGGCCTAATTAGTGTTAGAGTATTTTGAAGAAGAGCCGACTACAAGTACGACGTGAGCCGGAACAGGATTCGGTATAAATCATGTTGCAGCGAATTCTTCGTGACGACAATCGTCACCCTTATCACTATCGCCGTATAAAGGAGTTGATAAGCTCCGATTTTGCACCCAGGAGGAACTTCTGCGAGTAGTACCCCAGGCAGTTAGAGGAAAACTCTAATTAAGTAAACTATGTTCTTTGGACGGACGAGGCAACATTCACGAGGTCAGCACTTTCAAATATGCATAACGATCACGTTTGGGTTCGCGTGAATCCACATGCTTCACGGCAGGGCAAATTCCAACACCAGTGGCGGCTGAACGTGTGGGCTGGCTTTTATGACGGGCATGTCATCGGTCCCGTTATTATGCCATCACGTCTGAACGGTAGCAACTATCTAACGTTTTTACAAACGGTATTTGAAGAGGCGATTAACGATTTTCCTGTGGCTGACTGGGATTAATTTGAGAACCAAAGGAACACGGTGTTTCAGCATAATGGAGCTCCAGCACATTTTGCTCGCAACGTACGAGAACATCTTAACGTTCGCTTTCCGCTAGGATGTATCGGCCGCTGAGGACCGGTGCTATGGCCTGATCATTGCCTGATCACTGAGAACGATCAGGCCATAGCACCGGTCCTTGGACTTCTTTTTGTTGGGTTATGTGAAGGACAGAGTGTATTTCTCCGATTGCCCAATGGTTGCCGAGATTGAGAAGCGTATTAGATCGGTTTTCGCATCAATACATCGACGATGGTGCGAAATGCCATACAAGCCACATTCCGACAAGCAAGGTTGTGTATTGAGCAAGGCAGAGCACACTTTGAGCCGTTTCTGTAAATTTGACGTTTATTATGAAAAAGTAAATGTTCGTTTAGATTGTTTCGTTAGGTTAGGTCTTTTAAAATTTTTGTCGTTCCGCGAATTAGGTAGAAATGTAGGTAAATTCTGCGTAGTTTACTCTTTAATTTTACTGAAATAGGGTTTGCACATCAGTGAAAATAATATTTTTTTTAATTTTTTTGGGGTACGTTATACAGCGTTACTACGGTTCTTAAATACATACATAATACATACATAAACACTCACGCCTGTCACCCAGAGGGGTAGGCAGAGACTATGGACTTCCATTTGACACGATCCTGACATACCTCTTTCGCCTCCTTTACATACATATATCTACATACATGCTCGTCGGTTAAGGGTACTTTTAACGGGGCCCATTTTCAAAATATCGCCAATTTGGTCAATAAACTTTTTTCTAGGGCGTCCCTTCCCGACTCGGCCGTTCACATCTGCCATATAAATTTGCTTTGTCACTCTTTCCTCATTCATTCTTTCTACGTGACCAAACCACCGAAGCATTCTTTCTTAATCCTGGTCACAACATCATCTTGCATACCACATTTATCTCTTATCAAGCAATTTCTCACCCTGTCATTCAGATTCAACCCTAGCATACTCCTTAAAGAACGCATTTCTACAGCATTTATTCTACTTTCGTGCTTCTTCTGCCACACCCAGCTTTCACTACCATACATTAAAGTAGGGACTAACACAGCATTATGAATTACCATACGTGCCTTTTTTGACACATTCTGGTTCTTCATAATAGAGTGTAGTGCCCCATTCACTCTATTCCCTGCATTTACTCGTCGTTCTATATCTTTATCATATCTACCATCCCTGCTAAATACACATCTCAAATACACAAACTCATCCACTTGCTCAATTAACTATCCTTCTATTCTTATTTCACATACCGTTTTGCTTTCCTCTCTTTCAAAAACCATCACTTTCGTCTTACTTGCGTTCACTTTCATTCCCCTTTCTTTTAATGCCCAGTTCATTAATGTAACCATCATTTGCAACTCAGCCGCCGATGACGCCAATATGACTTGAGCATCGGCATACAAAAGGCATTTGACGGTTAACTCGCCCATTCTTAACCCACATTCTTCGTCTTTCAAAGTTTGCAAACACCTGTCCATAAGTAGGTTGAACAGCCAAGGGGAAGCCACACAGCCCTGTCTGACACCTTTTCGGATGCCAAACCAGTCCGAGTAGACCCCATTGATCCTGACACAAGCACTAGAATCCCTATAAAGAGACCTCAATGCCTGTATCAAACCAGCGCTCAACCCATATGAGTTCAGTGTGCCATAACACATTCCTGTCCACTCTGTCATAAGCCTTTTCCAAGTCCATGAACGCACAAAAAACTTTCTGGTTTTTAGCCAAAAACTTCTCCGCAATCATGCGCATGGAAAAGACTTGATCTGTACACCCCATTCCCTTTCGAAAACCCGCTTGCACATACCAAATTTTTCCATCAGTTTCTTTCATAACTCTTTCAATTAACACCTTAGCATACAGTTTACCCACAATACTAAGCAAGCTGATACCTGAAGCAAGTTGATGACCACGGTAGTTTTTGCAGTCCTGTTGTGACCTTTTTCCTTTATATATTGGTACTATAACTGCTTTACACCAGTCATCCGGTACCCGTTTTAATTCCCAACACAAATTAAACAAGGTGTACAGCAGGCCTGCCACCACTCCCTCTCCAGCCCTTAGCATCTCGGGTGATACTCTATCATATCCAGCTGCCTTACCTGCTTTCATGCTTTTCATTGCTTTCATTATTTCATCTCCACATATCTCCATACCCCTTTCCACTTCTTTCAGAATTTCTTGTTCATTTAATTCAGACGACTCTTCACTCATAAACACGCCTTCAAAGTATTCCTTCCATCTGTTTAAATTCGAAACTTCATCATTCAGAATACATCCATTCTCGTCTCTTACAGCATTAATTATAGGCAGCTTTGTATTTCCCCTGGCAGTTCTCACGAGTTTCCAGAACATTTTTATATTAGCCTGGAAATTATCATTCTTATCCATTCTTTCTTTCTTTTTCCTTTCAAGTACTTCTTTTACTCTCTTATTTAGACGTCTGAATTCTGCTTTTTTTCTTTCAATCCCATCATTCATACCCCAGAATTACCAGCTTTAGTTGCTAGTAAATCTAACCATGCTTTCTTCTTTAATTCAACTTCCACCCGTACCTCATCATCCCACCATAACGTATTACTTTTCCTTTCATTTGTTCTCTTACTTACACCACATACTTCCGTGGCTGCATCCACCAAACCTTTCTTAATATTATCCCACACAGTATTCAAGTCTAAATCATTCATACACAACTCATTCAAACACCTAATATTTTCTCTCAGTCAGTCATTTATGCTTCTCTTTCACATCTTCATCTTGTAACTTCTCTATTCTTATACGCTGTAACGCTGTGGTAGACACAGATGTCCGATGCCGCCAACGCTTGAAAAGACCATTAATTCGAAATAAGACCGAGTAATGATCCATCCCTACATTGGACCCTCGGTAAACCCTTGTATCTACGACTGCGCTCCTCATTCTTTCATCCACAGTTACGAAATCTATCATGCTTCTATCATCACCTCTTTCCCATGTATACATGTGAATCTTCTTATGACGAAAAAAGTATTCGTCACAAAGATATTCTTTTCCGCACATACGGTGAGGAGGTCTTCACCATTCTCATTTATACTTTCATCACCAAACGTTCCCAATATCCTTTCATAACCAGACCTCATCACCCCAACCCTTCCATTAAAGTCTCCTAACATAATAATATTTTCATTTTCCTTACATTTTGTCTACACCATCCTTACCATGTCCCAAAACTGCTCTCGGATGTAAGTGGGCTTAGACATGTCTGGAGCGTACACCCCTAGCAAGAACAGCTTCTTTAAGCCCACTTTCACTCGTATCCATAGCAGCCTCGGGCTTACACATTCTTACTCTTTCACACATTGACCCATTCTTTCTGAAAGGATGAAACCGACTCCCTGGCATGACCGTTCGGTCTCGTCTACACCAGACCAATACGCGGTATACGTGACATGTGCAGTGGCATCATTTCCCTTTCGTTTCGTCTCATTTACACGTAACACATCTATTCCTCTGTCATTCATCATTTCGAATACTTCATCCATCTTATCTCCAGCTCCACTTACGTTCAGCGTAGCTGACGGGCTTCCGCAATCCGCTTTTTGCCCCTCCGGGAGACAGAACGTGACGGCTGGCGAACCTCGTCGCAGGTTTTTCTCCCGGAGATTCTTCGCACCCTTGCCCCATTAAAAGGGCGCCGGGAACTCGGGGCCATTTCTTTTGTCTCCTGACTCATGGTGCGAAGAAGGCGTAGTGGTAGGTTTTACGCCGCCACCACACGGCGGGAAGCCAAGTCTATTTTTTCGGCTTTGTCGCTTGTTTAGCACCACCCGGGGGACACGTGTAGGGTGGGCCTAAGGTTTGGTGGTCGAAGCTTACGGACGCGAGCGACTCATCCCCCTTCTTCTTATTATTTGGTTGGTATGGTTGGTTGGTATGGTTCTTAAATATTGTGAATGGACTCATTATAAGGCCCCATTTAACCTCCTTTCGTCTTTACGAGTAGTTTTGTAACAACTGGTATACAAAAACTAAACAAAAATACTTCCGTATAATAACTTCTAAAGTCAGTGCTAAAACCGATAGAAATCAGTGTACAACTAAGAATGATGTACCGTAATAATTAGATGACCCGACTTTAAAAGCTATAATGTGATAACTATTTTTTTTTTTTTTAGAATAATATTTGTGAGTTGTGATAGTAGTATTAATATATTGATATGATATAACAACCTGTAAACACCCTATTTCAATTCTTTAGTATTTAAGCAATCAATCAATTAGCATACATTATTTTACACTAGCATAGTTCATAGACGTGTTATGGAGTGGAGACCGCGTCTAGGCAAACGTAGTGTGGGACGTCCCCTGACTAGATGGAGCGACGATCTGCGCAAGGTGGCTGGTAGAAACTGGATGCGTGTAGCCGAAGATCGGGCTAAGTGGCGCGCCTTGGGAGAGCCCTACGTCCAGCAGTGGACTGCCGCAGGCTGATGATGATGATAGTCTGGACCACCGCGCTGCGTATTACTTATATTACGCCATTTTCTAACTAAACTCAGTGTGTGTATAATAGTATAAATAAAGTAAGTTACTTTATCAGTTTACTTTAAGTAACAGTTCATGCGCTTACTTTATACACCAGTCGTACTGACATACTATTGTCTTAAACTAACTTTGAACTACATAACTATACACTAACTTAACTATCAAAGAACGTGTACGGGCACACATTGATATACTAAGAGTTTGTAGTGCGTGCTTGTTATGTACAAAAAAGTATAGTACTATAGTACCGATAAGCAGGGTGTACAACTAGTATAGATAAGAGCGGCAATAACGGTGTTCAAGGAACAATAGATAAGAGAAAAGGTTGATATAATGATTTCTTAAATTTACGCGAACACTACACATTGAATAAAACTATTATTTACGGATTTTATCGCGTTGTAACGCGATAAAATCCGTAAATAATAGTTTTATTCAATGAAAAGGTTGATTTTAAAATACATGTGCCGCGGATATGTAAAAGAGGTTATGTTGTGAAATGATGACTTAACAATTGTACATTGCATATATATATATATATATATATATATATATACATTATATATATATATATATATATATATATATATATATATATATATATATATATATATATATATATATATATATATATATATGTATGAGTCTGTTTCCCGCGACTTCGACTGCGCGGAGTGTACGATTGAATTTGATTGAATTTAATTTTTTTGCTCGGAACATCAGTTTCGTCAAAATTTGTGATTAGCCGAAGCAAATAAACATGTGTTTTTATTTTAAAAGTATCGTATACACTTTCATTTATGCATTTAGTAAATCTCTCTCTCTAAACTCTTTTGATTTTTCTAGTTTAGAGTGCAATAGAAAATATTTGTACATTTTTCTTGAACGTTATTTAAGCTTGCTGTTATTGCATACATTTGTTGCCAATAAAGTTTATTTTTAAGAGGCTGATTTTTTGATCAGTGCAGTGGCGGTGTAATTCACTACGCCGTATCACCCTGTGGGTGTTTTAGAGGTGACAGGTAAAAAAGCCACGAGATGATCAGCAGCGTCTTGATAATAACGACTAAAAATAAAAATAAATCTCAGCCAACACGCTTTCCAAGCGTGACAATTATGGTAAATATACCCCGTAAAAGGTAATATATAAACCTATGTTCAGTAGATGATTTTAATAGACTGTTACGGTAAACAGACACTTGAATTTTATTTATTTGTATAGAATAGATGTAGTTGTTCTCACCTGGCTGAAGTAGGCGAGCGAGAACTGGTACATGGGGTCGAGGTCAGCGAGCTGCGCGATCGCGAAGTAGAGCAGTGCGCCGCGTGCCGCCGCGCCGCGGTACCGCTCGCGCGCCGCGTCGATGTCGCGCTCCGTCGCCTCCGTGTCGTGCAGCCGCGCGCTGATGATCTCCGACGTTTCCTGCGCACACCGCACACACAACACATAACTTTTTTTTTCTGAACACCAGTAACATTTATACAGTTGCGTGCCTAAGTTGACGACTGGTACCTGGCGCTAGCGCCATCTAGTGTCGGGAGCAGAGCGAGGACGGCTTTCAAGAAAATGCCATTCCTGAACTTCCACCAAAAGCGCCATCTAGTATCGAATAGAAGAACTAAGCTTTCTAGAAAGCCCCAAACTCGAACTTTCTGCACCTGGTCGGTTGGGGCCGGTATTTGCTGGAATATTCTGGATGTTTCAGTGGAAAAGGCCTATAAAGAGCCCTTGCAAGCCGAGATCGGGGCAGCATTGTATTGGCGATACGAGCGAAGCTTTCGGAGTGAAATAAAATGAACTAAAGCGTTAAGTGTGAATAGTTACTAGTGTGATTTAAGTTTTAATTGGTGTTCAGTAATTAAATTGTCAATTTTGGTAATTCAATCAGCAGTTTTTACTGTCACGAACCCTAAGCTCGTAACAATTGGTGTCAGAAGTAGAATCAAATCATGCCGATTTTACCGAAGGACAACACGGAGGGTGTCCGTACCCGAAATCAACGAACGTCAACGAAGTAGGAGACGTACCAGAGAAGATTTGGTGGTGCAACGCCACAGACGTCGGGGGGCCAACTGCCAGCCACGAAGGTTGGCCCATCAGCAGCTCTTACACCTGCAGCACCTGACTTAGGTGCTCTCATGATGTTGCTGCAGGAACAGGCTCGCCGACAGGAGGAACAGGCCCGCCGAAATGAGGAACAGGCCCGTTGGTTGAAAGAGAGGCAGGAGGAACAGGCCCTTTGGTTAAAAGAGCAGCAGGAGGAACAGGCCCGCCAGCAGGCGGAACAGGCATGCCGATTGGAAGAGGAGCTGCGGGGCGGACAAGAGGAACAGGCCCATTGGTTGAAAGAGCAGCAGGAGGAATAGGCCCGCCGACAGGAGGAGCAGGCCCGTCGACAGGAGGAACAGGCCCGTCGATTGGAAGAGGAGATGCTCCTCATGAAGGACCTTCACGCTACCTTTGGGAAAGAGATAAAGGAAGTGAAGGATAGGGTTGCTTAACATCAATCAATCATTCATAAAACAATCAATCATAAAACAATCGCCTGTCGGAAGCTGAAACCCGAATCGACCAAGTGGACAATCTGGTTGACAACTTGATGGCTAACGTGAAGAAAACGCTGGACAACCTTAAACTTGGGAATGGAATAACAGCTCCCGTGGTAGCTGCAACACATTCGCTATGTGGGTTCAAAGTGCCGCCGTTCGACGGGACTTCTTCCTGGTCAGCCTACAAAATCTAGTTCGAGGCTGTCATGGAGGTGAACGGCTGGAATAAAAGTCAGGCAATCACTGCACTCACCCTAGGCCTGCGAGACCAAGCCGTAACTGTGTTGGAAGCTCTCGGTAAGAAAGTGACTTACGAGCAGCCGCTTGAGGCATTGGAAGCGAGATATGGCGACGCTCACCTGGGACACGTCTTTCGTGCGCAGCTTAAAGATCGCGTGCAACCCAGCAACGAAAATCTGCAACTGGTGCGAAAAGCATACCGGTCTGTACCTGCGCTTGTTGCAGCCGCTACAGTTCGTGACCGCAATAATGGATACAGCCCTAGGTGCTATGGCTGTGGAGTAAGGGGCCATCTTCGATTCAGCTGCCATAAGGGAACTGTACAAAGGGAAGGTGATCGATCTCGAGTGGGTAGTGCGGCTAACAGCACCGCCCAGTAGCAGCAGGATTATCATTCTTCTCACGTTAGGGAGGTTGCAGCACCTACAGATTTGACCACAATAAAATTAACAGCTCAAGGTGCTACGGCTGTGGGGAAAGGGGCCATCTTCGACCCAGCTGCCCTAAGCGAACTGTAGAAAGGGAAGGTGATCGATCTCGAGTGGGTAGTGTGGCTTACAGCACCGCCCAGCAGCAGCAGGAATACGACTCGGACACTGCAGCGGGAAATGGCGTGGCAACACAGATGCATTGTCAAGAAGACCTTATCCTGATGATTGCGAGAACAGTACTAGGCAGGGTAAGGAAATGGTATCCGTGAGGATGCTCAGGACAGACCACTTCAGCAACGAGTGGAAGGACCGATTACAACATGCACAGCAGGAAGATCTGGACATCAAGCCGATTCTGGAATGGATGAAGGCCCGTGCTCCCAAGCCCAAGAGGAGCGACGTTTCAACGATGAGTTTAACCACTAAAGGCTATTGGTCCCAATGGGACCGCTTGTTGCTTCAGGATGGAGTTCTGTGCTGTAAATAGGAAAACGGTCGGGGAGACAGCTGTCGTTTGCAAATGGTTGTCCCTAAAGCTAAAGTGCCTGATGTTCTATCGCTGTACCATAATGGTTATTCAGGAGTCCATCTGGGAGTTAAACGAACTCTACTGAAGATCCGAGAACGGTTTTACTGGGTCCATTATCGTGACGATGTTGAGGATTGGTGTCGCAAATGTACAAGTTGTGCGGCTGTCAAGGGACCCCAGACTCATAGTGTGACTCGTAGAGGTGCATTGAAATTGTATAATGTTGGTGCACCCTGGTAGAGGACACTTCTTGACGTTGCGGAGCCGTTTCAGAAAGGTGCGTGAGGTACTCCTAAGATCGTCCATGTGGATTGACTGGCGCGTTTTTATGGGGCCGATAATGCTTGGGACGAGCGTGTCTTAGGAGGGAACAGTGTTGCTCGCCTCATATGATGACTGATACCTGGCACTAGCGCCATATAGTGTCGGAGAACAGAGCGAGGAGAGCTTTCTAAAAAATGCCATTCATGAACTTCCATCAACAGCGCCATCTAGTATCGAATAGAAGAACTAAGCTTTATGGAAGGCCCTACACTCGAACTTTCTGCACCTGGTTAGTCGGGCCCGTATTTGCTGGAATACTCTGGATGTTTAAGTGGAAAAGGCCTATAAAAAGCCCCTGCAAATCGCGATAGGGGCATTATTGAATTGGCGATACAAGCGAAGCTTCGGAGCTCAACACCACTACCCCCAACACCATTATTCTACGAAAGACACACCATCAACGATGATACGACACGTGTTTCGCCTCTACAAGAGGCATCTTCAGATGATGTTGACTCTACGGCGGCTGACCGCTAAGTCAAAGCGTAAGTCTTAGCAGTCAGCCGCCGTAGAGTCAACATGGGAGTAGTGGTGCTTGGATTAGTGGTGACGGGATTGGTGCACGCAATTGAGGGAGGGTGGGAGGTGCACTTCGAACTAGGGAAGACACATCATTTTATTTAATTGAGCGGATGGTTGCAAAGTAACTATTAATATCTTTACTAATTAAAACTATTATTCGTATTGCTAATGTAATCTGGGGCAACTGTATAAAACACGAATACAATTTACATAATAAAAATGCAATAATGCAAGTATAGCGACAATTTTGATACAGAAAATTATTATTTCACCGACCACATTGCAACAGACAATAAATAGTATATTTATGGAGATTTAAATGATGTTATAACTGATAATAGCATGTTTGCCCACTGCGTTGCTTCCTTACCATGGCGTAAAAGTTGACTATCAGATTGTTCATAATTTTCCATCTAATTTAATATTTTTTTGTTTCGTTGCTTTTTGAACTCTGTTTACCCTATCGGAGATTACACGCATAACGCTTTTATGTATTTAAATCATTACGAATACATATTGCTCAAATTATATGCGCCCAAATTTAGCACTGTGAACGGAGTATTGAACGCAGAGCCGTAACTTTACACTAGTGATATCTACTGCTCGACTCGATCGAATATCGATATTTTAACCATGAGACACTAAAGTTATCTCAATCTGGAAATAACCAGCCGACCTTGCTCTCGTTGAGTGTTTCGATAAGTTCCTCGTCGTCGAGGATGTTCCCGGTGGAGGCCTCCAACAGACGCAGGATGCGGTCCTCGATATCCAGGAGTGAAGCGCGGTCGGCCTCGATACGCTGCATTAGCTCGGTGCGCTGCTTCTCCAGCTCGGGACGCTCCAGCCGCACCACGTCCCTGCGTCCAATCACGCACATAACTCAAATGTGGTTTTTTTGTAAGAATAAGAATGACAAACGAGCACATAATCCACCTGGTGCTAAGGGGATACAATGGCCCATAAACATCTACACTTATTCTCGATTAATAATCAAAATAAATGAAGATATGTAGTCACCCCTGAGGACTAAGATGGAATGCCTCGTATGCAGTTAAAAAGAGTCTCCGATTCACTGCATCCACCGAAATACAACTGTATTAAGTTTCTAATTTTACGCTAGTATTCTGTGAGAGCGTAGTTCTTCACCAGCTGTACGACCCATTCGTTCTACAAATCATAATATAGCTTTGGCATGGCTCTAGCACGTATAAAACAACTTGCTTTGTCGTTTGTGACGCGTACATCAAGGCATCGGACTAGTTTTCCGGTGTCTGTTTTTCCATCTAAATATTATCTTCAAGGCAAGATGAAATAGACTTAGACAGTGCAATTTACACCTATAGTATAGCTGTAGCACGATTGGATAGGCTCGACCGGGAAGGACCACGCTCTTACAGAATACCAGCGTAAAATTACAGCTTAATGCTACTGTGTTTCGTGTGGTGAGTGTAGAGAACCGGAGTCCCGTTTTGCTGAAAATGAGGCATTCCATCCTAGTCCTCACGGGTGACAACGCATCTACATTTTGATTCGTATTTAAGGACAGATGTAGATGTCTATGGGGCACAACAACTACTTACGATCAGGTGGACTGTGTGTCCATTTGTTACCCTAACTTATAAAAAAAACTTTTAAATTAAGCCGTATAAAAAATACATTTTTCTAAAGTAATCAAAAAAGGTTATAGAGTTGTAGCAGCCTGGATGTGGGAAACCCACTTTAATGATTTCTTAAATTTACTCGAATACATTAAATGAGACGTATTTTACAGGTTTCATCGCGTTTAATTTTAACTTTGTTATTCCCGACGTTTAACAGATGATTCGCGAGGCTACTGAAATTAAATAAAAAACCTAATTCCAATAGTGAAGGTGCATGTGTGCTACTACTATCTGTTTTGCATTCTATAAATAATACAATTAAATCTAAATATATCACTGCAAGATTGGGCTAAATATGATATAGGGACGTCAAACACCTCGATTCCCTCCGTGACCATGGGTGCTGTAAAGCACTTGAAACGTCGGGTATTATATGCGATAAAATCCGTAAAATGAGTTTCATTTAAATGGAGTTTATTCAGAGAGGAATATATTGTAAGGAAACTTGCATGTCTGAGAAGTAAAAATATTTCCTAGACAATATGAATATCGGCGAAAAGTATTGAAATACCGGCGCCGCCTTTAACTTACTATAAAATTCTTACAGAATTTAGGAACAATGTGTGAACGGTATTTGTGTAAACCTGCTTAATACTACTTTTACAATAATAATAAAACCACAAAAAATATTAAATATCTCACGCGAGCAGTTGGTCCTCCAAGCCAGATTGGGTGACGGTAAAGTTGACCAAAGTAACCTGAATGCAGACCTCAGGCAGGTAGTGCGGGTTGGCAATTTTCGTGGTCATATATAGACGGAAGCTGGGATCGTATTCGATGTCGCTGTCACCAAGGTGGATCAGGAGGCGTCCAGCCTAAATTATATAATGTAAAGAAAATGAACTCATTTTATTAACTTCCATTTATCGTAAAGCACAAAGAAATAACAGTTTGTGGAGTTGTTTATAGTAAGACCATGACACTATTTTGTACCAGGGGTTTTATAAAGGCACTAAAAAGCGTTGAAATTTGGATAATCATCTTAGAAATTTATACAATCAAAATATCCAGACCGTAACACAGAGGTATAAAGGGTCGAGAATTACAATCGTCAATCCGATTAATATGAGTGGTGACTGCGACATCTTTCCACTGGGTGAATTAGTAGGGCCACTTTAATAGGTCACAACTTACACTTCATCAAAGTAAACTTGCAACGGCGGCCATACAATATTGTAATATTAGGATCGTGGGATTAGCAATTGAAAGATACTTAACTCGTTCAGGTCCGTTTATTGAATGTCAGAATAAAAGCCAATTACAATAATATTAATCCCTCAGTCCCCAACTAAAATGAATGACACCGCCCGCTCGCTCCGCGTGACGCGCCGTTGATAAAAATAACCTAACCGTACGAATTTGTCGTACATTTATTTTCTATAAAATTCGTTATAAATTTCAATATAATACATGTTTCTGTTTATTTATTATGTTATATTACTAGTTTTTACCGCCTCGTTGGTCTAGTGGTTGTAGTAGTGTGATTGCTGATCATGAGGTCCTGGGTTCGAATTCCGGGTCGGGCCAAAAAATCAATTATTGAGTTTTTCTGTAAAGATCGTCCACCCGATCCCTAAAAAAGGCGACCGCTCAGACCCGTCCAACTACCGGCCTATCGCCATCACCTCCTTGTTCTCCAAAACAATGGAGTCTATTGTAAACTGCCAGCTCATGAGGTACCTTGAGGATCACCAGCTGATTAATGACCGCCAATACGGTTTTCGCCGTGGTCGGTCAGCTGGTGATCTTCTGGTCTACCTAACTCACAGATGGGTGGAGGCAGTAAAGTCCAAGGGGGAGGCATTGGCCGTTAGTTTGGACAATGCGAAGGCCTTCGACCGGGTTTGGCACAAAGCGCTTCTTTCGAAGCTCCCTTCCTATGAGCTTCCCGAGAAATTATGCTATTGGATCACCAGCTTTCTTGCAGATCGGGCCATTAAGGTCGTTGTAGACGGTGCAAGCTCCGATTGCAAGTCTATTAATGCTGGTTTTCCACAAGGCTGCGTGCTATCGCCAACGCTGTTTCTTCTGCATATTGTGACGGCCCAATATTATTATTAATAATTAAATTCAATATAAAGGGGCGTCAAAAATAGTCTTAAATTATATATATTAAGCAATAAAATTACATTATTAAGCATAAAGTTAATATAAATACATTTCAGACATTAGACCAATAACATAGTAAATTAAAGGCAAAAATATTGTCTTCCATAATAAATAAATTTATTATAAAAACTTGTAAGAATATTTAAAACATGATAAACAATAGAAATACAAGTCGAAAATATAAAAATAAAGATAAATAACGTTTATAAGATAATTATAAAATTTGTTTTTTATTTATTTTGTTAATTAAATTTGTTAATTATAAGAAAGGGGAATGAAAGTGAACGCAAGTAAGACGAAAGTGATGGTTTTTGAAAGAGAAGAAAGCAAAACGGTATGTGGAATAAGAATAGAAGGAGAGTTAATTGAGCATGTGGATGAGTTTGTGTATTTGGGATGTGTATTTAGCAGGGATGGTAGATATGATAGGGATATAGAACGACGAGTAAATGCAGGGAATAGAGTGAATGGGGCACTACACTCTATTATGAAGAACCAGAATGTGTCAAAAAAGGCACGTATGGTAATTCATAATGCTGTGTTAGTCCCTACTTTAATGTATGGTAGTGAAAGCTGGGTGTGGCAGAAGAAGCACGAAAGTAGAATAAATGCTGTAGAAATGCGGTCTTTAAGGAGTATACTAGGGTTGAATCTGGATGACAGGGTGAGAAATTGCGTGATAAGAGATAAATGTGGTATGCAGGATGATGTTGTGACCAGGATTAAGAAAGGAATGCTTCGGTGGTTTGGTCCCGTAGAAAGAATGAATGAGGAAAGAGTGACAAAACAAATTTATATGGCAGATGTGAACGGCCGAGTCGGGAATAGACGCCCTAGAAAAAAGTTTATCGATCAAATTGGCGATATTTTGAAAAGGGGCCACGTCAGAAGTACCCTTAACCGACGAGCATGTATGCGTAGATATATGGATGTAAAGGAGGTGAAAGAGGTATGTCAGGATCGTGCCAAATGGAAGTCCGTAGTCTCTGCCTACCCCTCTGGGTGACAGGCGTGAGTGTTTATGTATTATGTACGTAGAAAATTTGTTAAAAATTGTCTAAGTTGCGGAGGGAGTTCATGTATAAAAGAAAATTTTCCTAAGTTAGGAAGGTGTTCATGTATAGATGTCTTGTATGGAGGATCTGAGGAGACTCTCAAGGCTGCGGCCAAAAGCCGCACAACGTGGGACCCCATTCCCTTGAGGTGAGCGGTAGACTCATGACACGCTCTGCGGCCAGTAGCCGTGCTGATCATGCAACTGGTGGTGATGCCATACACTTACATCACGTCTGCAGGAGCGGCGGTCTGGCAGGTGGTGGCGCTCACGAAGGGTTTACGGCCAGTGTGCCTATTTGCCTAAACCGTGTGACGTACATTCACTGTGGCTGGATTCGTTCGTATTATGTATGGCGTTACACGCATTGACATGCGCGACTTCGGTCGATGTTTGTGCTTACGCACTAACAAGGGGCCAAGCCGCTTTTACTGGTTCGCCAGTTATTTTGCTGTACACTACGGTCCAGTTCCCGAATTAGCGTTCCCTTCGGGGGGAGTGCATCAAAATGGTTGGCGCTCACCACGCACGGCGTGTGTGGAGCCGTGTGCCTCCTGTTTGATGGTGTACGTTCAAAATAAAAAATAATTTCAATTTGTCTAATCATTATCAAGCCGTATGTATGTATGGAAACAAAAAAGTAAAAAAAATAGTATATTAAAAGTTATAAGCGTCGAAAATTCCGAATTTCAACACTAGTTTTAACACATCTTTGGGCGGAAATAAATACCATAAGAAGAACGAAAATTGCAAAACAGTTACCATACAGGGAATAGTTGTTAAAAAATGCAAATAATTTTATTTTAAATAGATACATTCAATAGATTTTTCATGACATCCAGACTACCAAAGGTCTGTTTATAAAATTTCGCGCGCCCGTTTTTGTTATAAAACATCTTGCCTTTCGCTACAAATTGTTTCCCCGATCAGTGGGACGGACGGAGGGGGGGCGCAGCGCGCACTCACTAGGTTAGCCGCTGCTATTTATTTATGGTTGTAATACCTACATATCTACATCTTTATTTAGAAAAATTGCTTCCTATTGTTCGTGACCATAGCTGAAGCCGGGATGAATATAGCTACTAAAATGTGTCCATAAGTTTGTTGAAGCACATTTAGTTAAAATTGAAAACAGGTAGGTACATAATAATGAACTTTCGATACAGGTAGTACATTAGGTACTTAACTACTTTAATTTGCTAACTAACGAAAACATCTCATAGATAAGCACGATTAACGAAAATCTTAAAATTATCTATTAATTTAATTAGAATAGGTAATTTTTAGATTTTCGATAATCGTGCTTACGTATAGGAATCTCATATCCTAATATACCTAATGTAATTTATGTAAGTACATAATAATCTAAGAAGGGCAGTCAATGATAAATAAAATGTGTTTTGTAAGATGTGTTTTTTTTAAAACACTTTAACACAACAAAAACATGAAACTGAGAAGAAGCACCCGATCTGCCGAAACAAACTCAGAGAGGTCAGTCTAGGTATTACATTGGTCATGTCATACGAGAACCAGGCTAATATGGTCCTTTGAAGAAAGAATCATACAGATGTGAGTTGACAACTTAGTACTTTTTAGGATTCCGTACCCGAAGGGTAACCAGCCGGGCCCTATTACGGAGCCTCCGCTGTCCGTGTGTCTGTCTGTCAGCGGGCTGCATCTCATGATCCGTAATAGGTAGATGGTTGTAATTTTCACAGAACGTGTATTTCTGTTGCCGCTATAACAGCAAGTGGTAAAAATAAATTTGAAATTAATGGATTTTCTACTAGAAGAAGAAACGTGTATTTTTAGCATTTTTGATCGATAGTAATATGTATAGGTATTTAAATCTTGTAATCTCGGAAGCCCGGAAGTCCGATTCGCACTTGGCAAAATATTTGTTTATATTTAACCTTACCTCAGACATACTCATATTTTTTTATATATAATTTACTATACTACTATATAAGCTAATACTAAATAAAATAGTAGTAGCTTTGCTATGGTATTATAGTATATTTTGGATTAGATTTAATTTATTACAGAATAATACGAACTATACAAAACTAAGTAGCGCATCAACCTACCTCAGATATTGGGTTATGAATATAGATAAGTACACATAGGATTTAGTTTCTAAGTTGTACATATTTCATAGCCTTCGTTATCAATAGCATAAACAGGCCTAGACACCTAGCCTACAAACGTTTCGTAACGAATCTCTTTCTACAATCGCGCCTTTTATTTGTTTGGACTGACCACCTGACTCGTTCAGTGATGCCATTCCTATACAGTGTTTAGTTTTCTACTAGCGTTATCTATCATAAAATAAATCAAAAAATTTATTCATATTTCGCTAATTGTGTCTGTACTGTAAATTTGATTTATAATCGATCTCTAAATTGTAGTTTTCTTCTAATTACTTACCTTGCCTAGACGTGTTCTTTGGACTTCTGTAAGGAAGTCTGTGCTGTTAGTATTCCGTTTATATACGTTACTATTTTGATAGACATTTGTTCTTGTCCCTGCAGTGACACAATGCCTATTGTTGATAACTTTCTAAGTACCTACTAAGAGAATATTTCAAACCGCTATTGAACACAAACAAGCAATAAACAACTTACAAAGTAACATTTCTTATTTATTTAATTAACCTATATAAAAGCCCCACTCACATCAAAATCGCGCTGTCGAAAAAGCTGTTATCCTGACACTGGCTGACATATACTTCGAGGAGTTGCCTGTGGGCTATTTTAATAGCTAACTAGCTATGGAAAGTAAATACCTATTTAGAATACATAGTATCTACAGTAATATTTGTATAACCTACAGTAAAATACAAAAACATAAAGAAAACATAATTATGTCGCACTTTTTTGTGTTTGTTTTAGAAATTGTTATATTTTTTTCAAAAAAGTTTTTTATGTTACCGTTTTTAGTTTAGAGTTATGTCCCTTTAGTGGGTACAGGCGTGATATTATATTGTGTGATTGTGTAAAGAATGCATAGATAGGCGATAGCAGCAATCGCGGTTGATTTGCTGTCACTTATTGAAGAGTGCCCCCGATTTCTCCAAGATCCCATCATCAGATCCTGATCTGACCATCATCGATTACCGTAGGATTATCTAGAAAATATATCCTTTCAAACAAAAAAATAATTTTCCAAATCGGTTCAGGCTTCGGGCATCTTCGAGAAATCTACATAAATTGGGTTCATAATAATTACGTTTCACACAGCAGATCCTAAGTTATAATAATACCAATTTGTTTTCTCTCTCCTTTCTCTTTTTAAAATACGTTACCCCACAGTAGGATTTTCTCCAGTATCGTGGAGGCAGTTTACAAACATAAATTGCACAAAGACAAACATCCAGACCCGGAACAACTATTTGTAGGCCATACAAATATTTGTACCGTGCGGGATTCGAACCCGCGGCGCCCAGCGCAGCCTCATTGCAAAGCCACTGCGATACGGAGCTCAAATTGCCGTGTTTATGTTATTATTCAAAAATAAATCGCATAGGTAGGTACGCGATGACCCCGTCTCGCATTGCGTCACTCGAGTGCGTATGTGTGTGCGCACTAGCTTCTTATTGCTCATCACAGCGTCTATCCCTTTCGCACGCGATGTTGGCTGAGATAGCATGCATTTTTACCCCGCCCACCACTTAGTTCGTGCCATCGACTAGGGCAACCTTAACCTTTCTCGAGACCTGTCCTCGTGAACGGGGTTCACTTAGCTTATAAGGCACTACCAACAGCTTTTAATTACTCTATTAACTATTCATTCTTCCAAAAGACACCTAAAAGAACTAAGTTACTAAACAAACACAACGTAAATAAGGGTCCTAACTAAGACGATCACGCCAAAAATATTACAAACGGCCTATTATTAAACCTTTTGAAAGATCATTTAGAAAGATCAAAACATATCTTATTTATCTTGGTCATAAATATATTATGTTATTGAAGAGGGGTAAATTTATTATATATTATATATTTAATATGTAATATATTTTTTATTATTAGAGGGGGGAAGCGTTACAATATCAATGATATGTTGCAAACCCGTAACATTCATTGCTATGCAGATGACAGCACTGGTTAAGATGCTCTTTACACCGACCGAGCCAATATTTCTCGGGAAAACGTCTCCGAGTGATGGGACAAACTTGTGTCTGAAGTCGAGTCTTTGCTGAACAGAATCTCGGATTGGGGGCGGCTATATATATCGGCTAAAAAGCTTGGCGTGCTCAGCAGAGCGGAACAGTATTTCATGCCGGCACACCGCCTGCAACTTTACAAGGCGCAGGTCCGGCCGCACATGGATAACGTTCCCATCTCTGGGCTGGGGCTCCCCAGTACCAGCTCCTTCCACTTGACCGCATCCAGCGCAGAGCGGCTCGAATCGTCGACGACCGAGTGCTTTCCGATCGGCTCGATTCACTGGCACTGCGAAGAGATGTTGCATCTCTTTGCATTTTCTTTCGCATGTACCATGGAGAGCGCTCTGAGGAATTGTTTGGATTAATCCCAGCCGCCAAATTTCGTGAACGCACTACGCAGCAAACGTCCCGATACCATCCACACCATCTGGATGCTTGGCGGTCCACCACTGTACGTTTCAAGAGGAGTTTTCTTCCGCGTACAACCTCTCTGTGGAATAGTTTACCACCAGCAATTTTTCCGGACTGATACGACCTGGGGACCTTCAAAAAAGAGCGTACTCCTTTCTAAAGGGCCGGCAACGCACCTGCAATTCCCCTGGTGTTGCGGTTGATCATGGGCGGCGGTAGTCACTTAACATCAGGTGAGCCGCATGCTCGTTTGCCCCCTCTTCTATAAAAAAAAAGAAATTCTCAGTAGCTGCCCGGAGTCAGGAAGTTGGCGGTGTCTCAGCCCCGTGCCTCGGAAAGCACGTAAAGCCGTTGGTCCTGGTTGGTCCTGCGCCTGATCTCTCTCCCGGTCGTGTCGGTTTACCGTCCTATCGGATTACGAGAGTGAGGGAATAAAGAGTGCACCTGTGCTTGCGCATACATTTGGGCACTATAATCCTGTCCTGCGCCGATGGCTAGCCTCCGTTGAGGTAGGCCGCCGTGGCCGAAATTCGGTCTGGAGGACATGGTTTATTTAGTGCTTTTACTTCATTACAACTATATTATAATTGTATTTTCATAGTAAAAAATTTACTTGCCCAGCGCAGGACAGCTGCGTAATTTTCACAATTATTTCTATTACTCGAAATTATTTACGTAAAAAGATAAATTGTAAAAACAATTTCAATAGTAAAACATTATACTAAACACCAATAAAACATTAGAAAAATCCAAAAATCAACACAATAACACGCCACACGAAATAGGCGTACGAAATGAACCTAGATTATAAATAAAAAACCATATACTAATTACGTTTTATTGCATTTGAGGATAGGAAATTTCACATTGAGCCTATAATGCCAAACTTCTTCATGGACAAGTAGTATCTGTTATGTATGTTTTTATGATTTAAAGTTGGGTAAGTGTGGTCAGATCACACCGCTTGGAATTTGACGGAATATCGCCGTGGTCGGATTGCACATTGAGAGGTAGTTGCACTCACCTCATTAATTTGCTTCTTGACCTAACTACTGTTCTGTTAGTACATGCGTATTATTCAACTCATTTATTTCTTCAAAATTAGAACGGCATAATTGGGCTAATGTTTTTAGTTACTAAATATAAATTTATTTTCTTACCTCAACCTTTGATGACACATAAACAATTTTCATTCTAAATAAACTAAACATTGTTAAAGGATAACGACGGTGTAACCACTTCACTGTTTAATAATGTCTAAATTAAAGCATAAAAAAAAGTTAATTACAAAGCATCGATGTTAACTACTATACACAATAACTATGTTACGAGCTTAGAGTTCGAGACAATTAAAACTGCCGAGTGAATTACCAAAATTGACACTTTAATTACAGAACTTAGTGTAAAAACTTAAAACCACACTACGAACAAAACAAAATTGTACTACTGATTACTTTAATTCGCAGTTGTATCGCTTCGAAGTATTCGGAAATACAATACTGCCTCGCGTCGCGGCTAAACCGGTCTTATATAGGGCCTCAGATAGTTCCAGAATCTTCTACTGTAGAAACATCTAGAATGGTCAAGTATATCGGTCCCGACTTATTAGGTGTCGATAGTACTAGAAAGTTTTTCCATGGACATTTTTAGAAGGATCTTGACTTTCCTAGTTCTCTGCTACTCGATGCTAGTGGGAACTAGCGTCGCCATGTATCAGGTATTAATTGTGGCGCGCAACACCGCCCCCTCCTAAGACATGCTCGCCCCGAGCATTATCAGCCCCATAATAACGCGCCAGTCGATCCACATGAACGATCTTAGAAGTACTTCTTGCAACTTTCTGTATCCGGTAGGTTACGTCATTGATCCTTGTCACAATTCGGTACGGTTCGTCCCATTTAGCTTGAAGCTTAGGAGATTTCCCTTTGCTGTGGCTGAATTGTGTGACACACTAGTGAACATTCGTCGAACCATTTGTTGTTAATTTTGCGGCCATACCGGGTTTCATCATTTCTGACATTTGCTGGCTCGATTATTAACGTGCTCATAAATGTCATTCATTTTGTTGCGTAAGTCATTTGCGTAATTGGTTACAATGCGTGGAGCATCAGTTGGTATTCCGGTGATCAAGTAGCCGTAATTCTCTTCCAAAGTTTGCGAAAGCTGGTGTCATTGATGTACTTTCATGAACAGCGCTTCGATATGAGAACAAAACGGTTGTATGTGTTTGTGCCAGTTTTGTTACTGATTTTCTACAACTTTTGTTAGGTATCTTTCCAATGTCTGATTAAATCGTTCTATTATTCCATCAAATTGTAGTTGGTAAGAAGTTGTTCTTGTTTTTGGGTATCCATAACTCAAGTTACCTTACCTCAAGTTTCCTGGTATATTTGAGACTCAAAATTCCTTGCTTAACCCCTGTGAATCTCTAAAGGCACTCCAAAACGACAGAAGACTTCATGAACTAGTCTATCTGCAACTGTTGAAGCTTCTTGATTTCGAATGGTGAAGACTTCTGGACTATTTGTTTAGTTAAGTAATCCATCACAACCATGAAATACTTGTTACCACTTTCGCTTTCCGGAAACGGAAACCTATACCAACATTGTACAATACAGCCGCACAACTTATACATTTGCGACACCTGTTCTCAACATAGTCACAACAGTGGACTCAGTAAAACCGTTCTCGTATCTTCAGTAGAGTTCGTTTAACTCCCAGATGGCCTCTTGAACAATCATTATGGTACAGCTGTAGAACATCCGGTACTTTAGCTTTAGGGACAACCATTTGCAAATGACAGCTATCTTCCTGACCATTTTCCCATTTATGGCACATAACTCCATCTTGAATCAGTGAGCTGTCTCATTGGGCCCAATAGCTTTTGTGTGGTTGAACTCACCATAGCCCTTCATCAATTCCAAAATCGGCTTGATATCTGAATCATCCTGCTGTGCATGTCGTAGGCTGTCCTTCCACTCGTTTCTGGGGTGGTTTGTCCTAAGCATCCTCACAGATACCACTTCCTTACCCTCTTGCCTAAGTACAGTGCTTGAAATCTTTAGGACAAGGTCTTCTTGACAATGCATCTGTGTTGCCATGAGATTTCCCGCTGCGATGTTCGATCACAAAGTCATATTCCTAAAGTAGTTCGATCCCTCTCGCAACTTGTTCTTCTGGATTTTTGAATTGCAATAGCGATTTCAGTGCAGCATGGTCAGTTCGTAAGGGAAATTTCCGCCCCAAGAGATATGTGCTAAAAGCAACAACTTTACCACAGCTAGCAATTCGCGTCTTGTGACACAATAGTTCCTTTCCGGCTTTGACAACGATTTGCTCAAGTACGCTATCACAACCTCCTGATCACCATTCCGTTCAGGTGACAACCCGCCAAGTCCTATATCACTTGCGTCTGTGTCAACTATAAATTCCTTGCCCGCATCAGGGTGTCTCAAAATAGGTTTTTTTGCACAGACGGTCCTTGAGCTCCTGGAATGCGATATCGCAACTTTAATCCCAACAGAAATGTTGCTTTTCTTCGGTTAGCTTGTGCAGAGGTTTGGCCATATCTGCAAAGTTCTTCACAAATTGGCGATAATAGGAGCACAAACCCAAAAAATACTTTACCCTACGTCTTGCCTTTTGAAACTGGCCAATCCTTGACAGCAGCAATTTTCTCTGGATCCCTCGCGGATACCTCATTCCGACACTACAGACTCAAAAAAGTTAACTTCCCGTTTGAATAGTGAATATTTCTACGGACTCAACTTGAGGTTGGCACTCAGGATCTTCATGAGCACGCGTTTCAGGTTTTGAAGGTATTCCTCAAACATACGGCCTACGATGATGATGTCATCCAAGTTGACTAGACAGGCATCGCCAATTAGCACAATAAGTACAAGCTCCATCAACCTTTCAAACGTTGCTGGAGCATTGCGCAATCCATACGGCATAACCACGGACCCTTTCTTGTCGAGAATGCAGTTTTTTTCATGGGAAACCATGATTAAGGGAATGGTTAACTTCTTTTTCACGTGCTCCAGGCAATGTTTTTGGGCGCTGACGAATAATTCTTCTCTTGTGTTTATTTTGTGTTGAACTAAGCCAGCCTTTCCTATGTTAGCATCGTATGACGAGAAAACATCAGCGTACTTGAGTAACAACTTCTTCGCTTTGACCATTTCATTCTACGAGAGAACACTGCGACAGTCCTCTAAAAGTGTGGTCACTCTCGTTTGTGCATCCTTGCTGGAGGTCCAGTCCAGTTGATAGATATTGGCACCGATGCAACCAATCCACTTCCTCACAAGTACCAACCAGTGTGCCTTTTTCTATAATCTGTTCCTGAAGAAAAGGTTCAGCACATGTACTCCAGAGATGTTGTTGGTTCTGAACAAGGTTCGAGCTACTTTCCATGGAAGGTCATTATGCCCTCTATTTGTCATCCCTACTCTTTCCAGATGAGCTTACCCAAGATTTCGAGGAAGACTAACCGGCACAATCGTTTCCGATCTTGGCGGATGAACAATCTTCTCAAGGCTGCACACATTCCCTGGTAACGCCCTTCCTAGAAAAGTTCATTCTGTCCACATTTCAAAACACCTTGCTTAACATAGATCTCACAGAAATGTTTTTTTTAATAGGAGACTGGGCAAACGAGCATACGGCTCACCTGCTGGTAAGTGACTACCGCCGCCCATGAACAACTGCAACATAAAGTAAGTGTTTCTCACCAAGTCTAGGCTCAGGATGCAGTCGTCCATTATACCAGTCATGATGACATTATGCAGGTAGATAATGTTGCCTAGCTTCAACTCCATCTCCTTCTCTCCACGGACGGGTATGCGTTGACCGGTGGCTGTTAACGAAATGAATGCGTTCTCGGTTGTTAGCGGAGTCCCCAAGGAACTGACTTATAAATTAGGAACTGACAACCATACGAGAGGCTCCAGTGTATATGGTCAGTTTACATGGCGCGGCGTTCCGTTGACCTCGTCCTTGATGATTAGACTGTTGCTATGTCGGGTTTGTGAGATCGAAACCCTTGGGGCTCTTTTATCAACAACCAGCACCCGGCGCCAGTTCCGGCTTTTACTTGGTTCCCTGCTGCGGTGCTGTTAGCCACACTAACCTCTCGAGATCGATCACCTTACCTTCTACAGTTCGCTTAGGGCAGCCGGATCAAAGATGGCCCCTTTCCCTACAACCGTAGCTCCTAGGGATGTATCCTTTATTGCGGTCGCGACCTGTGGCTGCTGCAACCTCCCTGACGCGATGGACGATGATCCTGCCACCCAGCTTCCACCTCCAGTGTATGGGCCAAAGTGTCCTTAAGCGTCTTTTGGTGCCCAAGCCTCACAATAGCTCTGACTTCAAGGTCGAGGATGCCGTCAGTAAATGTCTGCACCAGGTTCCCTTCAATGGGCGCAGGTACGGACTGGTATAATTTTCGAACCAGCTTCTCCACCTTAAGGGCCCATTGCTGCAGGTTTTTGTTCCTACGTTGCTCGCTATCTTTGAGCTGCGCACGAAAGAGGTGTTCCAATACCTTAAGGAGCCACTCGTAAGTCACTTCTTTACGAAGAGCTTCCAGGACAGTTAAGGCCTGGTCACGCAGGCCTAGGGTGAGAGCAGTCATGGCCTGACTTTTATTCGAACTGAATTTTGTAGGCCGACCAGGAAGTAGTCCCGTCGAACGGCGGCACCACGTAGCGAAGGTGTTGTAGCTACCACGGGAGCTGTAATTCCATCTCCAAGTTTGAGGTCGTCCAACGTTTTCTTCACGTCAGACATCACGTTGTAAACCGGATTGTTCAATTGGTCGATTCGGGTTTAAGCTTCCGACAGGCGATCGCCATGTTGAAGAACCCTATCCTTTATCTCTCTTATCTCTGTCCCGAAGGTAGCGTGAAGCGTGAAGGTCATTCATGAGGATCATCTGCTCTTCCTTATCGCGTTTGAGCTGCTCTTCCAAACGACGGGCCTGTTCCTCCTATCCGCCCTGCAGCTGCTCTTCCAACGACGAGCCTGTTCCTCCTGTGGGCTGACCTGTTCCTCCTGTGGGCAGACCTGATCCCCCTGTGGGCAGACCTGATCCTCCTGTGGGTGAGCCTGTTCCTGCATCATCATCATCAGAGCACCAAGTCAGGTGCTGCAGATGCAGGAGCTGCTGACGATTCAGCCTCCATGCTCGGCAGCTGACCCTCCGACGTCTGCGGCGTTGCACCACCAAATCATCTCTAGTCCATTTCCAGCTGGTATTGACTTCAAGTACGGATACTCTCCGTGTCGGCTTTAGGAAAAATCGGCATGATTTTATCCCATTTATGACATCAATTGTTACGAGCTTGGGGTTTGAGACAGAAAAAAGTGCCTCAGATAGTTCCAGAACCTTCTACTGTAGAAACATCTAGAATGTTCGAGTACATATCTCTCCCGACTTAGTAGGTGTCGATAGTTCTAGAAAGTTCTTCCATGGAAATTTTTAGAAGTATCTTGACTCTCCTAGTTCTGCTACTCGATACCAGAAGTCACTAGTGGTAACTAGTAACGCCATGTACCAGGCATTAATTGTGGCGCGCAACAACTGCTTTCGATTCACAGATGTTTGAAAACTATATTAATTCATTCAATTCTTCAAAACTTTAAAATAAAAACTCAAATACGAAAAGACAAGGAGTTAAGACTGAAAGCCAAGGCACGATGTTTGTCACAAGCAGTCTAACGGTATACGGACCTGCATGAAGGTCTGTTTAAGTAGCACCGGTGAGAGCGCGGTGTCGAGCTGCTCGCCCAGGTCTTCGAGCAGCAGTGGCCAGCCGAGCCGCACGCAGCTCTCCAGCAGTCGCAGCAGCGCCGGATCTGTGGGCTTGGCAACCTGCAGCCCGTTTTCGCGCTCCATGTTTTTTATCCAACGATTCGCCTACAATGTAAACTGCTGTAGTGTATATAGTCAGGATATTTATATGTACATACATAAGACTATAATATTCGAAAATATAGAAATTTATCAAATTTTTGTCATCGAATATTCTTATCATAGTTTTGGTTTGGTTTCGGTTATTCTTTGTAGGTCTGAGGAATAGGTTTATGAGTAACTTATTAAGAAAAAAAGAGGAAAGAGAGAAATGGGTCACAAAAGCTGATATAGAGATATTGGGTCCTTACATATGAAATTAGCGTTTTGTCGTACTGACAACTTTGATCTGAAGTATCTCCTCTTTGGTTAAGTATTCCAAACTCAAATTTATAAATTCATTTAACTGGTACATTTGAGTTTCGAAACAGTTATTCATTTGTGTTTCCTCATAATTTTTTTCTTCATAATTTTTTTCTTTGGCGTCACTTATTACCGCACAATGGAAAACATGAAATATCGGTATATTTACGAGTAAGAGTTCTACCTGGGCAGCAGTGCTGCAGAAAGATCTCGAAGGATTAATAATGTGTACGGCGCTGGTGTCGCAAAAGAAAGCATAGTCCGTTTTTGGTTTCAACGTTTTCGTTCTGGATATTTCGACTTTCAGTGGACGAAACCCGTGGACGGCCGGAGACCAAAGTGGAAAGTGAAGAATTAAAGGCTATTGTGGAAGCGGATCCATCACAAAATACTTCAGAGATAGCTGCAGGCTTCGAGGTAAGTGATAATACTGTATTAATCCACTAGAAGCAAATCGGTAAAGTAAAAAAAAACTTGAACGATGGGTACTAATGAATTGAGTGTAACCAACTTGCAAACACGCGTCGACTACTGTGTTACTTTGCTCAACCGAGACAAAAATGAAGGGATTTTAATTCGAACTTGTGATGTAAAGTGTATACTTTACGATAATCGGAAGTGCTCATCGCAATGGCTGAACCCTGGAAACCTAGCCAAATCCTGCCCTAAACGAAAATTGACTCAGAAAAAGTTACTTGTGTGTGTTTGGTGGACTAGCGCTGGTGACGTTCACTACAGCTTTTTAAAATCTGGCCAAACGATTACGGTAGATATCTATTGTCAGCAGCTGCAAACCATGAAGTAAGAACTAGTTGCTACACAACCGAGATTGCTAAATCGCTCTTGGCCACTGTTGCTTCACGACAACGCAAGATCACACACTGCACAACAAACAACCACTAAGTTAGATGAGCTACAATTGGAATGTCTGCGATATCCACCGTACTCCCCGGACCTTGCTCCAAATAGATTAACATTTTTTCCGGAATTTGGAAAACTTTTTACAAGAAAAAACTGCGATGCAGCAGTCCAAACCGCCTTCAAAGAGTTTATGAATTCTCGCCCCCTTGTAAACCCCCCCCCCACTAAAAAAGTTTAGTAAAGGGATCAATCAACTACCTATGAGATGGCAAAAGTGAATAGATAACAACGGTGCATACTTTGATTAATTAAATATATTTTACAAAAAAAAAGACTTTATATTCCTCCCGTACAAAACGCCAATTTCATATGTAAGGACCTGTTATTTGGATAGTTTGATTCATTTTTAAATTTTAAAACGTATAGTAATCGCACTCAGTCCAAATCAAACAGTAAATCGGAATTGTACGAGGGCTAATCTACAAGTTTAAGGGCCTATACTACCTCAAATGACTTAGCTTGATCCTCGTTTATCCCCAAAAATTTTGCAGCATTAATTTTGAAATAAATATATGATAGTTGAGGATTAACTTTCAGTACTATGTTAGACGAAAAAACGATTCTGATACATTTTTTTGGTAGAAAAAAATCCAGTTACGCCCGAACCGAACAATAAACCACTGGTCTTCAAAAATACTTTAAATTAGGTCATGAAATTTTGGATACTAACTGAACTAACCATAAAGCGGGGCTTATGTTTTTAATTTTTTTTTAATTATAATAATTTTCACTGTAAAAAGAACCTTTAAAATTAACTAAACTATCGGTGTCCTGATGGTTGTTTCTTGCCGCCCGATCACCCGTTCAGTCTCGCTTCGGCTTTTGAACGGAAAGCTGTGTCGCTTACGATCAGAATACACATTACGCAACTGGAGGACGTGAAATTAAAATGGGAAATAACCGTAAAAATAAGAAGCGACTGTGTTGGCGTAAAAAAACAGGCATAAATATGATAAACCTAATGAAATAAGTGTCTAACGACTTATCTACTTACTTTATTAGTGATTACCAACATGTCAGCAGATAGCATACGAAGCGCGGGGAAGTGGGGGTGAAAATAGAATTTGAGCTGAGGTAGTATATAGGCCCTTAACCGGTCCAGGAAGTTGTTTGTTTGATTTAAGTGTCGCATTTGCGAATGTATTGTTATGAGAAACCACTTCCACGGGGGCCTGTGTTTGGTGAATGTGCAAAATATCAAATTTTTATCTGCCCATCTTGCTTTCTAGGTGATTGTAGGTTCATTTTGAAACATTAGGTTGTCATTTTGTTTCAGGGTTATACTCGTATCCTTATAGTGGCAACAACGAAGATCCATCGCCAGTAATATGACAATTATACGATTTGCTGTATGCTTCTAGTGGCCTTACAATAACAGTTAATAATGATGAATTAATTCTACACAAATCATTATCTAAACTCTAGTGAGACGGTGTGGTATGAACCATTAAACTATCTACAACTTAGGTGTACGTACATTTAAAATCTTGTATCTACTTCCGGAACCCATCGGAAATAGGTGCTTAATGACTTCTTAAATCATATGCCTTTTATCCGATTGCTTCAGAAGGAGGGTAAAGTTTTTTATGTAGTACACACGCATCGTAACGAGGGCGACTGAACCAGTGTGAGATGAAGTGTATCGGTGTGCCGATGTGCATCTGTCGGTCCGCAAGGTTTCAGTGTGTAGGTGTGCAGTCTTTAAATGTGTTGATTTTTTTATAGAAGATGGGGCAAACGAGTGTGGGGCCCGACTCATGGTAATTGATTATCGCTACCAATTAACAACTGCAACACCAGGGAAAAACGGGTGCGCTGCCGAGTTGATCTTTAGAAAAGAGTAAGCTTGTTTCATGAAGGCTCCTAAGTCGTATTTGTTTGAGGAAATCGTCGGCGGTAAACGATTCCACAAATAGGTCGTACGAGGAAGAAAATTCATAGTAAAACGCACAGTTAATATGTCGACATATCGATATGCGAAGTGTCGATGTGTCTATGTATTGTTGTGTTAATGTATCGATGTATCTGTGCGTTGGTGTGCAATGTGTCGGTGTGCGTGCAGTGTATTGGTGTGTCGGTGTGTGGTATGCAATGCAGTGTGCGGTGTATCAGTGTGTCGGTGTGCTGAGCGGAGTATGCTGTGGGGTGTATGATGTGTCGGTGCGTGATGTTTCGGTGTGTTTCACGCGCATGCGCACTTGTGTACAACGCACCTGTTGCTGCGGGTCGATGGCTAGTGGATAGCGCGCGGCCCGACACACGAGAGCGGCGTTTTGTGCGGAAGTGGAGTCACGTGGCAGCCCCTGCGCTTGCCACTTGCGCGCGGCCCCCGCACCCGCCGCCACCGACACCAACCTGCACCCAGCACACACATACACTCTTGCTTTCTCTCTCCTCTCCTTCTCTCTCCCCTCTCCTTCTCTCTCCCCTCTCCCCCCTCTCTATCACCCTCTCTCTCTCTCTCTCACACACACGCACATGCGTTACATATTACCAAAGACTTGTACCAGACAGGCGCTGCGGTACCTACTCGTACTAATTACATTGCACGCTAAGTTACACCACAGAATAAATAATATTACTACGTAGTTACACTCAATATACACTAGATAACGAAAAAATCTGTCTGTTTCCATGAAAACACGTATGAATGTCAAACCTTGTTATGGATACTACCACACGGACACTACGGCACCTAATATATTTCTTACCAAATTATGCTTAATTCTCCGTAACTATAGCTTTATTCGAGTGCGAGCAGGCGAAAAGATTAGTCGTTTGTTTTGCAAGCTGTAAACATTGATTTCGACAAACCAACATTGATTTCGTTTAATATAACTAACAAAACGCTGTCACTATTTATGTGCGCACTTTATCAATGTAATTTAAAGTCCAATTCAGATAAGTTATCATCATTACAGCCCTGCACAAGTCCACTGCTGAACATAGGCCTCCCAAAGGCATGTTACAAAGCACGGTCCTGAGCCACCTGCAACTATCGACTTCCTGCATGTATTACCAGATCATCAGCTTTATCACGCAGAGAAACCCCGAGCATAGCCCTCTCCATAGCTCGCTGAGCGACTTTGAGCGTCCTCATACAGTCAGCAGTTAAGGACCACATCTTACATCCATAAGTAATCACTAATCACTGGCAACATGCAATCTTGTTTCCAGGTTTTGAGGTATACCTGTCGAGAAGTTGTGACGTAATTTCCCGAACGCTGAAGTTGAATCCGTCGATTGACCTCTCTAAAGTTGGAGTCTTGGTTCTTCTTTAATACGAGCTATATTGAAGTTGCTTAAGTCCCGCTGCATGTTTTTGGAAATCTGTCTGTTCAGTTGCCTGTATGCTGTCAAATCTGTTGAAGACTGCAGCTTGATTTCCCGCGTAACAGCCATGAGATTAAATTTAGCGCCATACTTGACGGAAATTCCGTCGCAGATCTTCCGCGGCGGAACGTCAATACATGTTATTTCATATAAATTACAAATAGCGGGCACACTACGCGGAAGATCGGTATTTGTAATTCATATGAAATAACATGTATTGACGTTCCGCCGCGGAAGATCTGCGACGGAATTTCCGTCAAGTGTGGCGCTGGCCTAAGAGTGTGATCGGAGAGTTTTTGTGTTCTTCTGCTACGAATATTACAGGAATTAGTTCCGACCGCATGGACAGTTTCCACGAGCTTGCCATTCATATCATGTCATCATATCGTCATCTAGGCACTGAAAACGGTTTTGTAACCCGAGCGGAAAGTTTTCGAGTCTTTGGATTAGAGCACGAGCGGGACCGATTCAAATAAGTATGTAATTTTATTTCGTGTTTGCCGAAAAACAGTAACTGTCGCCAATGAAAATACTATTTCATGGTATAGTTACCGTGCCAGCTACAAGCCCGCGCGATCTACTTCTGTAACAGGTTTTGCTTTGAAATACCTCTCTATATACTCTATAATAGTATACATATACATAAGTCTTTGCATATTGCTGATACGTTATCATATCACACATACTTCCATTTTATTTATATACACTATGAGATGGCGTTAAATATCACAAAATTATTGGCATTATACTAAACTACTATAATCTTGTCCCATGCTGATGGCTAGTCTCCGTAAAAGTTGGCTGCATTGACCAAACTTCAGTCTGAAGAATATTACAAAGTAATGCTATGGTAGGCTAGGTTGATGCATAAAGCAGCCGCTCCTATACACTGATGGTGATCACCGTGGGGTTTTAACCGGTAGGAAACTGGCATAATGTTTCTGTTGCCCCCGCAGTCGAAGGTATCCATGGTGATTTACTCACGATAAAAAGGTTAGGTTAGTGCGTTGAGGTTGTTGTGTGTGGAGGCATTATTGGTTCGTGTATGAAGAGGAAAAACTCACTCAAAGTGCGCGGAAGCGGGGATACGCAGCTGCGTGCAGTGCTGCACCCACTTGTGCTGTAGCTCACTGCGGTAGTGCGCGGGGAAAGCGCCGAAGTACGCCACGCAGCCCGCCGCCACCAGCACGTCGCCCGTCGCACACTGCAGCTGCACCGACGCCTCCTGCACCGCGCGCCTCTACTCATTATACTCAAAACGCGGTAGAGCCATGTTACATCTATGTAATGGTTGTAGCTCGACTGGGGAGGTACCCTCCCCAGTCGAGCTTTCACAGAACACCATCGTAAAATAGTTATGTTTCGTCTAGTGAGTGTAAACAACCGGAGACTCTTTCCATTTATACTGGAAACGGAGCATTCCATCTTACTCCTAAGTGGTGATAGCGCATCTGCATTTTAATTTTTAATCAAGGATCTAGGTAAAGGTCTAAAGGCCGCAGCACCTACTTATCATCAGGTGTGTGCTCGTTTCTCACGCCGCCTCCGAGGCGTCGGTGTACACTATATACTCATTACTCCATATCCGGATTCTTCGTCTCCCATTCCACTAGACTTTACAAGTACACTGCTTGTCATGCTGCTTCAAACTCTTCCGTTGTAGGAAGGATTTGCCTAATCAGAATTCATAACAGCTTTGTTAGTAAGCTTAACCAACGATTTACGTATTTAAAAGTTAAAGGTGAATGGAATTTTTGGACCTGAAGATAACAATTCGGTTTATACTTTTAAAAAATAGTCAAAATATTATAAGCTATTTGTGTGTTGTTCGAAAATAAAATTTGAGTAAGCCTAGTTTTTTTTTTAATATCTTCATTTGTTGTTATACATTTTTATCCCTCGAACTGGTTAGTTATTAAAATTAAATAAAAATTAGTATTTATCTTACTTTTGCAAACAATAAAAAAACATTAAAATGGATTTATGTCAATGGGAATTTTTAAACAAATTTCTTCGCTTGGCTACATACATGAAGAAGTCGCCACTTGATCGTCGAACTAAAAAATATTATGAGACAAGGTTCCAATTAAATGAAACATATTATACGCAATTTCAAGAAAGTTACAGAAATATAATTCGTAAACATATTAAAACAGAAATGAAAGGTGAGCTTTCATTTCTGATTAGAAACACATACAGTATATCTTTCCAACACTCAGACGGAAGCAACAAGGTTGCCGCCGGTGCAATTACATGTATTCAATGGAAAATATAGCGAATGAATAACTTTTAAGGATGTTTATATATCGCGTATACACAATAATGCTCAGCTCAGAAATGTCGACAAGTTTCAGTATTTGAAGACTTCTTTAAAAGGTGAGGCTAAATAGTTTAATAAGCATATAATAGTTTTGGAAGACAAAAACGATGTAATTTGGAAGTTATTAAATAATCAAAACAATAGTAAAAGATGTGTAGTCAATGCGTATATCAGCAGATTTTTGAACCAACGAAAAATTACGATAGTAAGCACTTAAAATGATTCGAGAATTATTAGATACCACATATGAATGCATGATTTGTCTAAAGAGCTTAGTTGTACCCACAGATCAATGGGATGTAAAAGTGGTTCATGTTGTTCTTTTAAAACTGGACCCTGATTTCCATCAACACTTCGAGCCAACACTAGACCATTCGAAGCTTCCAACTTGGGGGGACTTCTCTGATTTTTTGGAATAAAGATTTGAGCACTAGAGATTATTGGTACAGGAAGGGAACACTTAAGGCTAGCGCAATCTTCTAGTGTTCGCTAATGAAATAAGTCGCAATCATTTAATCGCTTGTAAATTCAACAGAGCTTGTATCTACTGCAAAAAAGATCATTTTATATGTCACTGTAAAACATTATTAAAATTAAATACAGAAGATTGAAGAAACTTTGTATATGAACAATTTTTAATTAATAATTATTTTAATTGCTTACGCAAGGGTCATAGATTTCACTGATCACAGAGACGGCATGTCAAACATTAGTAATGAAAAAAAGTATTCAGCAACTTTTCCGTTGTTGATTCCAAGGTAAATACAGCCAAGTCTATTGTAGAGTTCAAACTTACATAGGTCAAAATTCGAATCCTCTTTTCAATTGTTAAAAAGCATTTGTTTTAAAAAATCATTTCACAACTCCCTACACATAATACATCACAAAACTGGCCTTTATTGCAACTATTAAAACTAGCAGAACCACAATTTTTATAAGCCCAATTAATTTACTTTTGGTGCGTAGGTATTACCGAGCATAATTAAGGAAGTGCTCCAAAAGCATAAAAATCAGCCAATAATTATTTAAAATACGACACTTGGATGGTTTGTGTCAGGACAAGTTAAGGGTTATATTGTTCAAGATAATTTACTTTTATCTTATCACAACATCAAATAACATATGATTTATTAAACACCCACAAAGTAACAAAACAAGCCGTTCTTGCTGATATCCCATATATATTTGATCGTTCTGGAAAATTCTAAAGTTGTAACTACAAAAAATCCTCCAAAAATATGGTTTGTAGACCTATCATGGGATGATTCACCATAAGGTTAGCTAAATAAGGAATATATTATTTATTTACTTACGAGTAGATGGTACGGAACAAGCAGTGAGAATATTAAAAATGAATGTTCAGGTCTGTAGCTCTTCTAGAATTTATTCTAGAATTCTAGAAATAAATTATTATTTATTTATTTATTTAATTGCATGGATTTAGCGAAGTCTCAATACAAGCTTATGCAGCAGTTGTCTACCTAAGGTGCATATCACTAACCGATATTCATGTTTCCATGATAGCCTAAAACCAAAGTTGCGCCAATAAGGAACATAGTATTTCTTCCAAGATTAAAGCTTCTAGGAACTCCATTATTGGCCAATTTATTAGGAAAGATCAAGCAACTCACCGAAAATTCCTAATTATATATATAATTTTAATTAGTAACTACCGTCTTAACATGGTTTCAAGAGGACCCAAACAACTGCGACTTTTGTAAATAGGGTTACGGACGTCATTAATCAAGTAGATAAAAGTAGTTATTTCTTTATTTTCCATTAAATGAACCTAGAATTCCTCTTACAATTACACCTGCTCATTTTATAATAGGAGAATTATTAATTGACAGAACGTTTGAGATTTTCTTTATTAATTTTTCTTCATCATTTGCATAAATTACTTATTCTAAACCTTTTTTGGAAATTTGGCTGCTAGTTGCCAATGGCGTGTTAGTGTCTCTGCTATCAGGTCGTTCGTCGACAACTCCACTGCGGTGTGTGTGTAGTGAGGAGTGGTTGTGTGTCAGTATGGTGGTGGTGTGTTGGTGTGGTGGTGATGACCTGCACGCTGGCCGCCCAGCGCGCCTGCTCGTCAGCGAGCGCCTGTGTGAGGCTGCCGGCGCGCGCGAGCCGTGCAGCTGCCAGCTGAACGTCCGCCTGCAGCCGGTCGCGTTCAGCTTCTACCACCTGAAGCCAAGAATTGAATACAATATATTAGAATTACATTTATTCAATAAAGTTACAAGGATGCTTCCATTATCTAATCATCCATTACATACGTATAAATGTCGACTGCTGAACATAGGCCTTAAACTTTACGATCATCAGTCATCTCCGACAACTGGACAATACCACATCTACAAACACACTGTCTATTTATACCTTACAAATCGGAACGCAAAGGTAGATGCGTTCATTGAAGTTGTATGTACTACGTATTATACACAAAGTCTATGCAGCAGTGCGGGCCGTGTGGTCTGAGGCACATAGTACCATTTTATGGCACAGAGCAAGTGGACTCTAACGTGTACAGACAACCAATTCACGGCGTCTCTTCTAATACGCAGTACAGATTACTTCAGTGGATGAACTTCAGTTTGTGGATTCAAGGATTGATTTATTCACTTAAATCAACTGCCCAGAGCAGCATGGTGGCATAGCTTCCAAGGAATGCTTGCCAGCTGCTGCATTATAGTAGATACATATCCAGAAACGAATTCACAGATCCACGCTGCAGCTAGATTATGGTTGTAGCTCGAATGTGTCATCTTGACCGGGAAAGGACTATGCTCTCACAGAATACTAGCGTAAAATAGCAGTTTAATGTTGCTGTGTTTTGTATACGGAGTGTAGAGAACCGGAGAACCTTTTTACGGGAAATGAGGCATTCCATCCAGTCCTCAAAAGTAATATCGCAGAAGTAGTTTGATTCTTAATCCAGGATAAATGTAGATGTCTATGGGCTACAGCATTCACTTACCAACGGTTTGATGCCCGTTTGTCACCCTTATTCTATAAAAAGGTCAGCGAATCAACTAGTTATAAACAGCAGATATACATATATGTTATCTCACCCGCAACTCCTCAATCATTGCGGCGAGTTGCGCCTCAATGGCCTCTACTTGCTTCTGCTTGCTACGCAGGTCCGCCATCACGCTCTTCAGCACGGCAGCTGCCTCTTTGTGCCTAAGGCGCAAAAACGTAACGTCACCTCACGTCACATCATATTATCCAACCTTGCACTCAATGTCGGCCAACTATGACACAGTACGTGTACAAATGCCACCAAAGTTTTTATTTAAAAAGTGGGACAAAAATAGTAACACTTTTACGTAATGCACCCACACCAATGCCCACAAAGTAATATTTCGCTCATTAAATACAAAAAGGCTACAAATAAAAAATATCAAAATCGTTTTATTGAAAAATATGACCTAAATCGATGATATTTTATGCTGTAAAAAAAAATACCCATCATTTGAGCTTAAATTATTACCAAAACAAATTTTTACATTTTTGTCAGTTGCGATAAACATAGATCAAGATATTTTACGCTAGTATTCTGGAAGAGCATAGTCCCATCCTAGCACAACAAAGGCACCTGACCCGTATTTGCGTAAGTGTGCCTGAGTGACTACCAGTAAAATAGATCTGGACATGGACCTATATCTACTTATATCTTGTTATATATCTTGTAATTATTAACATAATTCTACTAATATAATAGTTTCTTGACTTGATTTTTGTTATCATTTTTGTCGACCACTCTCATATCTCGCTCTAGTTTTGTTAGCGATTTAATTAGGTCAACCTTAAATATGCGTCATTTTTTTTTTTTTTTTTGTGCAGTTCATATATAAACTAATATAATCGGGAGGTGCAGTTCTACATCATCATCGTTTTTGTATGAATAACATTATTCCGTTTAAATTAAATATTTTTTTCTTTTATATCACCGGGTTATTCAGTTTATCCACCCTAAGAAATCCACCCCAGGGTGGATACTCGTAAACGCATCCTCGTTTATCAAGCCCGGACCAAGTGAATAATCGGAATTTGTATATTAGTTTTGTTCCGATTTTCTCCCTCACCTGTAAGTCGTTTAAAACATGATAGCTGTTTGTAAAATCTTTTTTGAATAATGATGATAATATAATGGCGCTTGTGAAATACTATGAAAAGACATGGCTCAAGAAATAAACTTATGTGACTGTTTAGAATTCATTCGTAATGCCTCACAGAACTACAAATTCGTTAAAGTCTTGACATAAAACTATTTTAAATAAAGTTAAATACAAACATATGAATTCAATAAATAATTTGGATTTCTGTTGAAACAAAGAAATTTTGAAAACGTTTGCAAATGTACATTAAAAGAGACGAATTTATCAAGGATATACAATTACGTCTACTCAATAATGAAGTTATTTATAATATATATGTATATATATATATATATATATATATATATATATATATATATATATATATATATATATATATATATATTATATATATGTTTTACTTTATTTTTATGATATTTTAGCAATTTATAATTTCATGTATTAATTATTTGTGTGTTATTATATTGTATGTATTGTCTATAAATCGCGTGTATTAATATTTTATTATGTATATTTATATTACACCACCTTTTTTTAGTCACCACTGTTCTAATCCTTACACCTTTGGTTGCCTGGAAGAGATCGCTATGTAGCGATAAGGCCGCCAAATTGTACTTACATAATATTATAATCTGCTTTGTGTTTTGTTATCTGTGTATTTGTTTCTGGTGTACAATAAAAGTATATTCATTCATTCATTCATTCATTAGTGTTGGTCATTTCCTGGACATATTACAGAATTTATAAATTACTTATTATTATTTAAAACGAGGAAGTTTAATTTGGTGTAAATGCAATACGCAATATGATTTTTGTTTGTTTGTGGTTATTTAAAATTAATCAATAATATAATATAAAGTATGAATATATGTTCTGTTGAACTGTACTTGGGGTAAAAAGGCGGAACAACAATGAAAAAGTGAATTCCGATTTATCCACCCCGTCTGGGGATTATTGACTGCGATTATTGTTTGACTGCGGATATACTCATTTCTAAGTATTCACACATCACGTATAGAAACCCCAAGTATAGCCCACTCCATAGCTTGCTGAGCGAACTTGAGTTTCCTTATACGGCCACATTGAAGGACCACGTTTCGGATTCATAAGTCATCACTAGCAGCACATACTGGTTAAACAATCTAGTTTTCGAGTTTTGAGGTACCTATAACGGACGATAAGATATCTCGTAATCATCCGAACGCTACCTAGCCGAGGTTTGTTTTTTTATAGAAGAGGTGGCAAACGAGCATACGGTTTACCTGATGTTAAGTGACTACCGTCACCCATGAACATCCACAACACCAGAGGAATTGCCGGCCCTTTAGAATGGAGTAAGCTCTTTTCTTGAAGGGTGGATTTTCGTGAAGGTAGCCGAGGTGGATCTAGTCGGATTATTTGTCCCAAATACTTGTTGACAACTTCGAGCGTAATGCTTCCAAAATTACTGGTATGGCTGTGATATGGACATTAAACGTTACCTTAGTTTTACATAACGGTTGGGACACTATTGAGGTCTATGAGTATAGTGCTTAGGTATTCAGTCGGCAAATTGAAAATCAGTGATGTACACGCCGTTGATGTTAATACCGTTTCCTTTCCAGTTCAGTAGCTTGAAAACGTCTTTCAATGCAGCGGTGAACAGTTTCGGGGATATAACGTCACCCTATCTTACATTTCTTTGCAGTTGTATAGGTTTCGTACCCTGGTTCTGTACTCGGATAGCCGTCGTAGCCCTACAAACACTATAGTACTTCGATATATCGACAGTCAACTTGCCATATTTCATTTTAATTCCTTTTTGTATTTAATGGAGTTGTGATTTACGTATTATCTTTCTTGTCCTATTTAATTTGTGTGCGTAATAATTTTTGAAAACTTTTTATTTTTAAATTTTAATCACTTTTTTATTCCACTGCAGGTTAATGGGGCCTGCTACAGTGGAATGAAAATCAAAGTGAGCCCAACCCAGACCTTTTGGTGTGGAATCTCAATCATTCAGCCATCATAATATCCTCATACGTTCATCAAAATCCAACAATTCAAGTGTTAAAACCTTTTGTTCAGGTCTTCCTGTAAAAAATGCAGTTTTTGATTTGTGTACTTTTTGTATTTAATGAGCGATTTCTGCAAAATAGCAAATTATCAGCTTTTTCGATTGATAGTATTTTGACTACCTCCTCATCTCTGGTTCTCCACCTAAACTATCGCATACGCTTTCCTCTAAACTCCAACCAGGGTAACGCATGCATTTGCTTGCGGTACTATAACGTCTACTACGCTGTTGATAGCTATATTATTCAGTATTACTACTACTACTATTATTCACAAGTTGGCGCCGTTGAGGAAAATTTAAATTTGCTTCCCCTATAACTGACACACGCATCAGTAAGGCGGAGTCTTTGACAATCCTCTTACTCACCGGCAATGCAGAGGTAAAAAAACCACATACAATTTGCAAATAAAAATTAATTACATTTAATGAAGTTTTTACTGTCGATTATTGAACTACAAAACCACACGATATTACATTAAACTATGATTTTTCATTCCGTAGAAATCTGACATTTCATAAGTGTTGCTACTAAAAAAGTTCTCCATAGAAAAAGCGATAAATTTGACCCATTTGAGGGCAATAAAAAATAAAGTTCTATGTTTTACCTACAAAAAGGTAAACCTCAATATTTACTTACACAAGTGACCTAATACAAAAATAAAAAATATTTCAATATCACGAACAATATATTGAATTAACTTTAACTTTAATTACTTTATTTTATTCTTTAGGTGGCGTCACTGCCTACTAATTCCAGGTTTAGTAAACTTTAAAAAAATGTTAGCTTTCACGTCGCGTCTGTTACATTGATTGATTTTCATTCGACTTCTTTGAATGCTCGAATGCGCTCATGTGTTCTCGATGTTTGCTGCTATTTGTTGTTATTATTTTGTTATATTTGTTAAGTTTCTGTTAGTGTTTTCTTGTTGAATTTTCGTGTTGTGATCGTTTGTTGATTTTTATAAAGGTTGTGGAGTCACAACCTGGGTACCATCCCAGGAAGCATGCCCCATCTGACAGAGCACAAGACTCATACTTTCTTTCTCCCAGAAAGAAGCGTGATCTTGGTGCTTTTTCGCCCAACGAAAAGACCATTATTCTAAATATTTACAAATATAGAACATTGGCCGCAAACAACTGATTGGAGTGCAACGGAATGTGCTAAAGACTTCTGAGATGACTGGCGTGGGTCTGTCAAGTGTGTATAAAATTACCAAAGAAAATATAAAGACACAAAAGAGTTTCAAAAGCCGAAAAAGAGTGGACTTCCACTATCTTTTATACAAAATTTGACGAAAGGTTCACGCGTTTTTCTGTAGGAAGAAAAGGTAAAGTTATTGCTAATTCTTTAACCCCTCGTTGTGGACATCCCCCATTGTTTTAAAACTAAACTAAACTTAAAGTATAACCTGTGTTGCCTGTCTACATATTAACTGTATGTAAATGCTTATTTCAGATTCACCAAGAGAAAAGAGATCCAGACATGCCTGTTATGTCGAAATCAACATTAAGAAAAGTATTGAAGCATTTAAATTTTAAATACGCAAGTCGCAAACGTAGAAGTGCGCTAACAAATCGCAAGGAGATAGTACTATGGCGTCTCTTAAATATATATAAATTACGTGTCACGTTGTTTGTCGGACCATAAACAATAATTAAAAAAGCTGAAGGTACTCCGGGTTTAACAATGACATCGGGACGTCAGTCATCTCAGTCCCCCGTGACCATGGGTGCTGGAAAGCGCCCGAAACGTCGGGAATTAAAAATAAAAGTAATTAAAAGCAAAAATAAACGCGATAAAATCCGTAAAAGTAGTTTTAATCATGTGTAGGGTTCGCGTAAATATAAAAAATTTGAATTTTGAAGAACAAATCCTAAAAGTTAATTTATTGAAAATTGTGAGTCAGGAGAAACAAATACCAGCAGTGTATTGTAGACAAGATGGCCGCAGTCTGAGCACAGTAATGCCTTGTCATTACTGTGCTTAGACTGCCCCCATATCATTGTGAGCTCAACCCTATTGAATTGGTGTGGGCTCAAACGAAGGGGCATGTCGTAGACACAACAGAAGTTTTAAAATGGCGGAAGTTAAAAAATGATTACTGGAAAGTATAAGTAATGTTACTCCTGATAAATGACAAGAATATATTAGTCGGTTGATCATGGGCGGCGGTAGTCACTTAACATCAGGTGAGCCGCATGCTCGTTTGCCCCTTCTTCTATAAAAAAAATACAATCAAAGAAGAAGATAAGATGTGCGCTCTCAACGATTTGATTGACACAGTCGCAGACTTTTTAATAATTCATGTCAGCGATGATGATGATGATGATGATGATGAAAATAGTGATATGAGTATTAATGATGATTAATGATTTTAATAAAAATATGTTATCTTTACTTGTGCGTTTTTTACTGTTTGTGATGAAAAGGGACGTAATTATCACTCGCCGTAAAACCACTTTTATTGTGGAGCACCGCACTTAATAAAATGGATACATTCACTAACAATTAAAATGTATGTATAGACTCAGATGCTTAGACTCGTATTGAAATTTAAAAATGTGCCCGGCCAAAAAGATTTGTAATCTCTGACATGTCAAAAATTATAGCTGTCAGAATTCTACGGAATGAAAAATCAGACATGAGTAGACTCACTTGATGATTTTGGGCTCCACGACGCGAAACACCTTGGCGTACATGTCGATGGCCTGCACCCACAGCACCATGGACCGGCACACCTATCACCACCAGGTGATTACTTTTAGATGAATCAGTAAACTTAACTCGGAAATAAAGTGCAACAGTTGATGATAAAAGTCGAATAACCAACTAATAAAATAGCAAAACAGACTTCAAAAAACAAAAAAATATTAAAATTATTTTCACCGTATACATAACAGGTTCTGAAGTCGTGGGGATTTAAAATTATTCGATGTAAAATGCATTCCAGTCTTAGCGCCGCTATCGGCAACCATTACATTACTTCATTCTCAGGTTTTTGAAGGTAGTTTGTACTTTTATATTTTGTTTTAGTTGTTATGACCTTCAAAAATAGAATAAACAACATCACACGCTCGAGGCAACAACTGAAGTGCCGTCTAGTTACATCCCTCATTATTTCTTAGAAATTTAATGGATCTACCCTTAAGGTATAAATAGACTAGTTATACCTATATACAACAAAAAGAGGAAATTAAAACAGGTTTAAAATTATCATCATCATCATTACAGCCCAAGGAATTTCATTAAGTACGGTCCTCAACCATCGACTTCCTGCATTACTCAACAGATCGTCACTCCATCTAGTAGGGGGATGCCCTACACCTAAACTGCCAGTACGAGGCTGCCACTCGAGAAACTTTTTCCCCATTGGTTATTGGATCTTCGAGCTATGTGGCCGGCCCATTGCCACTTCAGTTTTCTAATCCATAGGGCTATGTCAATTACTATGGTCCTACTGTTGATATCCTCATTCCTAAGTTTATCACGCAGAGTAACACCAAGCACAGCTCTCTCCATAGCTCGCTGAGTGACTTTGAGCTTCCTCATACGGCCGACAGTGAAGGACCACGTCTCAGATTCATAGGTCGTCACTATCAACACGCACTGGTCGTACAATCTAGTTTTGAGATTTTGTAGTATACCTGACGAGAAGATGTATCGCAATCTCCTGAACGATGCCCAGCCGAGTTGAATACGTCGATTGACCTCCCGGTCGATGTTAGACTTACCTAGTCAGTCTACTGTTGTCTCAGGTAAACATACTCGTCAACAACTTTGAGCTTAGAGCTCCGAACAACCACCGGCATTAGTGTGGCATGGGCATTACACATTACTTTTGTTTTGTCCATGTCCATGTTCATATTGTTGCGCGCTATAATTAGCGCCTGGTGTGTGGCGGCTGATTATTAGCGCTATCTGGTATCAAGCAGCAGAAATAGGAGCGTCAAGATCTTTTTAGAACTTTCCCACTACTGCCATCTAGCAGCTGAAAGCTTTCTAGAAAGCCCCACACTCGAACTTTCTGCACCTCGTTGGTCGGGGCTGGTGTTTTCTGGAATATTCTGAATGTTTCAGTGGAAAAAGCCTGTATAAAGCCGTTGAAAGCCGCGATCGGGGCAGTATTGAATTGGCGATACGAGCGAAGCTTTCGGAGCGAAATAAAGTGAACTAAAGTGTTAAGTGTGATTAATTATTATTGTGACTTAAGTTTTAATTTTCTAGCAGTTTTTATTGTTATGAACCCTAAGCTCGTAACAATATCATCTATAAGTTGGGAGACACTGTTGAGGTCATTGAGCATAGTGCTTAGGTCCTTCAGCGATTGTGCCATAAGAAATTTATCGTCGGCAAATCGAAGGTGAGTGATGTGCTCGCCATAGACGTTAATACCATTTCAGTCCAGTAGTTGAAACATGTCTTCCAATGCAGTGGTGAAGAGTTTCGGGGATTGTGTTCCACCTCTCTTCAATTGGATAGGTTTCGTACTTTGGTTCTGTACTTGGATAGCCCTCGTAGCCCTGCTTTACAAGCACTTCAGCACTTGGATATATCGACAGTCCACTTGGCACCGCTGAAGGGACTGCAGTACCGCCCAAATTTCGACAGAATCAAAGAGTTCATCATAAAATCGGCCATATGCTGGCCCCTTGGGTTTTGTTGCCCTATTCGGAATTTTCCTACTTTCAGCTCACCGTTCTCTTTTGTGCCTAGTTTTACTTTGAAGTCTCCTATCGCTATATAGTGGGTTTTGGAGGAATGTATATATCTAAAGATATCCTCATACATTTCCTCCATGACTGTATGACCTTCATACTCAGTACCTGATACTTCATAACATTTTTTTAAAGAAAATATTAGTAATCCTATTAACTAACATTACTAATATTCTAATAATAAAACATACTTAATATTTTAACCACTCCTGGTAAGCTGAAAATGCTTGTGTTAGGAGTGGTTCACGACAGTAGTCGAATGGTGGATTCGAACATATCTGTATCACTTCAATACCGCATGGCGATTTTGAGTATAAGGTACGCAACCCACTTCAACACACTCCCATTTTTTACAACTGTTAACGAGAGACCTGTGGACGATAAATCCGACACCTCCTTGGGACAGGTGTTCGAACTCCCGGTGATAGAACAAGTTGCCGGATTCGAGGATTAAAGTGTCCTTCCCCACTCTTCAGACCTCGGATAATCCTACAATATCCCAGCGCAACTTGTCTATCTCTTCTTCCAGCTCCAGGATCTTCTCGCCAGTCCTCAGGGTTTAAAATAAATAATAAAAATATATATATATAAACAGAGTATGCCTTGCCCGGTTAATTTTTAAATTAGTAAATTCTCACCAATGTTCAACATGACAAAGGTAAGTTAATGAGCTAACCTTGGACACTCTCACGACGGTGTCGGGGTTGAAGTCCTTGTGAGTGAGGTAAGTCTTTAACTTCTTCAGCATGGCGTCAGGGATGTGGTCCTTGTCGTACTCCTGCAGGTTGCGAATGAAGTTTACGTCCGCCAAAAGTTTCTTGGTCGAATCCCAATCCGGTCTGTACATGAGAGAAATGTGAATATTTTGGTAAATTTAATAACTGAATAAAATACTGACTACGAGTGTGGTGGCAAAATATTTTATACTAGCGACCCACCCCTGCGTTGCCTGGTTGGTATTGCTGAATGTCATTTATGCCATCATTCACATTTCAGGTTGCCGTGTAGTGGCGGTAAAAGAATATCCACTACCCCATATCATTCCGTGGGTGTCGTAATAAGAGACGACAGACTTCCTTCTGTCGAAAAGGAGATGAGCATCAGCGTCTTCCTAATAACGAAAAAGAAGTCTGTTTTCATTTCTACCATTCTATTGATTCGCATAAATCATAGCAGAAATCATTTTCCATCGTTCTATGAGTACATCATAGAATGATGGTTTCATGGGTACGTCATGTCAAGGTAGACTTAGAATCAGGGTGTAAAATGCTTTGTTTTTTATATGGCAATAAATATGTACTAAATTGAGTGAAACTGGTTTTTATCGCGTTTAATTAACTAATGATATATTCCCGACGTTTCGAGTACTTTACAGCACCCATGGTCACGATCGTGTCCCGTGTGCAATTATTATATACCAGAATCTCTTGTCAATTATAATAAATCGGGGGATAAGTGCAAGAGATAGAGAGAATTTTTAGTTTTGTATTTGAAAGGCTCTGACTTGGCTCCGAGCAGAATGCAGACGGGCTCCATGACGAAGCGGACGAGCTGCGGCGGCTTCTGGAAGGCTTTGAGCTCGTTGATGTCACTCTTGTTGAGCGCCTTAAGTGCTTCCTGCGCTGCCTCCATTGCTGGCATTGCCAGAGCTAGATCTGCTTTAGCTTCTTCTGCGATTTGCTTTACCTCTTCAGCTTTTGTCTATGAAAGGCAAATGTGTCGTAGAGTGTAATTAATAATAATGTACTTATTGCATCTACAGCAGTGGAAAACACTATACAGTTTTAACTATGCCGTTTGTTGTTTAGTTTTATTTGATTTTCGGCTAACTATCGTTGTAGCTGTTCCCATAAATATTGGAGTGCCAGTCAGAAGTAATAATAATAATAATAAATAATAAGTGCTCTATTTACCATGAATCGTCAAAGAAATAAATGGAACCCTGGCTTCAAAACTAGTTGTAAAAACTGTATCTTAGAAATCAGTCTCTTCTCCTTTTAAAGATATAAGTACAATAGATTCGGATGATTAAAAAAAATTAAGAAACCAATGTTTAGTGGTAGCAGGTACTTAGGCAGGTAAATGGCAATAAGACTGACTCACCTTTCTTGAGTTAGTTTGTAGGGATCTGAACAAATATCTCATTTTGAATGTTTTATTAATTCTAAAAAGATTAATTCTTAATAATTCTAATTTTAAAAAGATTTATCTCAGTGAATAAATAAGACCGCGGAGGGGGACGAGATCTATATAAATTCAAATGTAATTAGACAAACTGGTTTTTTTCTGAAGTAACAAACGAAATCGAACAGATGATCTACTTGATAGTAAGTGGCTAATGTATTTAAATGGATACCTGCAATTAAGAGGTAATAAACATAAAAACTCACGCTTGGTACCCAGAAGAGTTAGCAGAGACTAAGAACTTCCGTTTGATATTATCCTGACACACCTCTCTTGCATCCTTTACATCCATATACCTACGTATACATGCTCATGGGTTGGGTACTCTTAATCCAGCCTAGTCGATAAACTTTCGTTTAGCGCTTCCTTTGTTGACTTTTTTGCAACATAAATTTGCAACATAATTTTTTTTATAACTGATTTTTAAGAATATTGAATCAATTTGTTAATTTTTTGTTTTAATAATTAATAAATATATTGCGAGGTGCTCATAGTAACCATATTATGGTCTTCTAGCAAAAACACACTCTTCCAATTACAAGACTAAAGGGTTTTGTCTGTTTCTCGGGTTTAAGGCAACCGGCTGCCAACCTACTGTAACCGTTTAGCGTATAAAACGTATTATGCGAATATAATTTATTTCTTATAATGGATCCTTGGGCATACTTAAAGGAATATTTTTCTAATGTATACATTTGTTGTCAGAACAAGAATGTAGGTTATTTATATACAAACCTATTCACGTCATGCACGCATGGTGTGGCGAGGTGCGGTGCGGGTGAATGTTTCTCTTTCTATTTTTTATGATGTTAACACTTTTAGCCAGGTGGTGATTTTTACACCTTCATTGTACTCAGCTATAGAGCTGTATGAGGATACCGATTATGTCTAAACGTTAGTTTTCCAATATGGTGTTCACGTATACGCAAATCAGTGTACAGAATCAGTTATCTAACAGTTGTCTGAGCAGGGGTGGTGACTCCCGGCATTGGCGGTTAACTTGGATCTTTCGACGTTAGCGTATGCTTGTGTACGGTGTGTACGTAGCGTAGAGGGGTGTGCGTGTCCCATCTGTTCAGCTATCTGTGCTCGTTACATTGGGTGAGTGTGTAATGTTAGTGTGTGACGGGCTACCGACATTGGCGACGTGTGCGTGTGCGGTGCGTACCCTGGCTACTGTCTCATTGGTCTAGCGGTTGTATACGCGGTCGAATGTCGGGTCGGTCCAAAATCGATTATTGGTTTTTTCTTTATAAGAAATTCTCTGAAGCAGTTCGTAGTCAGGAAGTCGGTGGTATTTTACCTTCGTGCCTAGGAGAGCTCGTAAAATCATTGGCCCTACGTCTGACCTTTCAACGATTGTACCAGTTAACCGACCTATCGAACTATTAAAGTGAGGGAATACAGAGGCACCTATAATCGTGTTTTGCTCAGATGGCTACTCTTTATTCAGATGGCTGTCATGATCACGGCGTGACCGGAATTCGGTGTGGAGAATCTAGTATTAGTGCGATGAGTGCGTGTGCGCGAGTGTGTGTGCCATACCTTGGCGGCTGCCTCGTCGGCGAGTAGCGCGTTGCGTACGTGGTCGGCAGCACGCTGCTCATCGCGCAGGCGCGCCGCCAGCTCCGTGGCCTCGCTCGCCTTGCGCGCCAGCAGTGGCTCCATCTCACGCACCGCCGCCTCCATCACGCCCACCGACGAGAACGCGTCTAGCAGTTTCTGCACCCACATACACAACCGTTATCATCTACTGACACACACTACTCTACATTATACACAGCTACTGCTCTCAGTATTGTAGCATCGGCATGACAATATATATATTAGCCCATTTCAATTCTTATGTTTCGTAAAAAGTGCCAAAGGAAAACTATAACAGAAGTTGAGCAGCAACGTCTTCTAACATATAATAACTCAAAGGATTAATATAAAAAGGCATTCTAAAAGACTCGATGAATTACCTACGTGACATTGTATTGTTTGCTGACAATACATCTCGAGAAAAACGTCTGGAATTATCAACTGATGCATTTCTTAAACTTGAATAACATCGTTTCAAGCGTACAATCTGGTTTTAGAAAACAGTATACAGTAAATAGTAAAACAAGTTGCAGCGTGGCTCTAACACGTAACATATTATCCTATTAGTATTGCAAGAGGCGAAAAAGGGAACCCGAAATAGGATATGGGCAGTAGTATGTTCCAGATAATTGCTCAAAGTTATAAAAAAATTTCGATTGCCAATCGAAAGTGATAACCATGGCAAATATAGTGTTACGAGCTTGAGGTTCCAGACAATTAATGTGAATTACCAAAATTGACACTTCAATTTCAGAACACTAATTACAACTTAAAACCTCACTAATAACGAAACGCAATTGTACTAATGATCACTTCAGTTCGCAGTTGTATCGCTTCGATGTAATCGCTTGAATCGCTGTTGTATCGCTTTGAAGTAATATGACCATCTTCAGTGTACCTTAACAATAAATATTTAATTTAATATCATTTCATCGCCAATTCAACACTGACCCGTGTCGCGGTCTATGGCCTTATATAGGGCCTCGGATAATTCCAGAACCTTCTACTGTAGAAACATCTAGAATGTTTGAGCACATACTGGCCCCGACTGAATAAATAAGTGTTGATAGTTCTAGAAAGTTCTTCCATGGAAATTTTCAGAAGGATCTTGACTCTCCTAGTTCTGCTACTCGATACTAGATGGCGCTAATGGTAACTAGTGTCGCCATGTACCAGGCATTAATTGTGGCGCGCGACAATACTTACTATGAGCGAGGCTTCTACGGGCGAGGTCTATATTCAGCAGTGGAATTTTGATAGCTCTCATCAGTTCGCCTCTCTATGTGAAGTTGCTATTTGAGTACTTTTGCTAATGTCGCATTTATAGATGAATACCGTTACCCCGATAATAGTAACAACCACTAGTTTAAAAGACAATCTGGTTAGACATGGTGGCTCAGGAACGTGCTTTGTGACATTACTTTATGTTCAACAGTGGACTTGTGAAAGGTTGTAATGATGATGATGATGAGTAATACTTATATAAAGATCGTTTAAAAGATGTGTTGAAGACACAAGTGAGAAGAGAGTGAACAGCCACGCACCTCTAGTCCGCAGGAGATGCGGTCGCGTCCGCAGATGATCTCATGACGCTTAGTGTCGAGCAACGACATGTAGAGCTGTAGCAGATCCAGGTAGCTGCTGGGCGTAGAGTAGAAGTGGCGCCGCAGCTCCGCGAATAGCCGCTCCGACATCACGTCCACGTCCTCGTAAGCAAAACAATACGCTACATTATATTACACCACAGAAGATACTATAACACTATTGTATAAAACTATTATTACGGATTTAATCACGTTTAATATTACTAATTTTTATTTTTTAGACGTTTTCACGACGATGTCGCGAACATGGTGTAGCCATTATGGGTGCTGCAAAGTACCCGAAATGTCGGAAATTAAATATAAATAAAATTAAACGCAATAAAATCCGTTATAATAGTTTCTATTCAATGCGTAATTTCCACGTAAATTTAAGAATTCCTTATTAAAATTCTATTGTTAAAATTTTTAATGTAAATATGTCTTTAAATTTGCTTCGATAGTGGGAGGCAATTTAGAAAACTGGTGATGACAAAATCCGTGGATACGGTTTGTTATAGAAGTTACACATCTATTATTTGCATCCAAAATTTAATTACACCACTCGATAGCTAAAAAAATCAAACAATTTACGTAACGTTGAGTGGGAAGAGAACGCTGCCATTTTAAGGTCGTTTTGCTGCTTCACATAATTTTCGTTTAGTTCACGTAAAATACACAGCCACATAATACACAATAGAATGGCTGTTAACCTTATTTTGTACGAGAACCAGCGTCACCAGCAGCACACATACAAGTAATTACGTCGTATTATAACTACCACTAATCCGATTCGCTGTGTTGAATGAAAATGAAATACTGAGTAAATTTAAATATTTTAGACTTTTGATTAATGTTCGAAATCATCATTAAAAATCGTTTAAATTTTAATACATATTTATATGTAAATAGTGTACAATTTGGTACTTTCTAAATAAATTGCACGCGAAATATGGAAACGATTGTTACGTCAAAATACATCTCGTGTTGACATTTATACGTGTGAATTGACATTTTGGTGGCTTCACGGGCTCCGCCCACTCCCCCGTTCTATTATGTATGTATTGTAGTATTCTATGATGTGCACACAGCTACACAGAGCTACATCACAATTTTTTAAATATCGATAAACAATCCATCCACCCATAATGACCTATAAAAATCCAATGCTTATCGTAGGCCTCCCCATGGCTGCTACGTTTGACAAACGATTTGGCAACCGCAGATTTTTATTAATTCCAGTTGTTTTTAGGAGTATGCTGCTGCCCATTTCGTGGTTTGTTTCCATGTGTCACTTCTTACAACACCCACGGGACGATATGGTGGGATGGTAGATACACCGCCATTACAGTACATACCACTATCGATAAGCAATACTAGGATAATGATGGTGATGGTGAATACTGTCAGTTGTTCACTGGTTATAAAACTCGCAATCAACATTATATTAAAACAGAAAGTGTACACACGGAATCAATATTTCACTCTTACCAACTCATTGCTGATGAAACACTTAATAACAAAAGCACGATAAGAAATCTCAACCAAACTTGGAAACAGACAACCTGTGTTTCATTTACAAATAAGGCCGGTCACATACGGAATTCCGTTTCGAGATTCCATTTTGGAATTCCGATTCGGGATTCCGAACGCAACAAGTCCATATAAAATCAATGACCCATCACACACCTACGGTATTTTTAAGTTCGAAATTTTGCGGACAAAACGGGATTCGGTATGTATATGGCCGGCCCGTTCGTTTCGTTTCGGAATCCGGAACGAAATCACAAGACGGAATTTCATATGTAAGTGGCCGGCCTTATAGTGCCGGCTTTAATTTGAATCCACGACCACGGCTGCAACTAGGGAATGCAATCCAGCACCCATAAGATAATCTTGCAATTCCGCAAGATTGAGACCATCAGTCCCGCGGATCCGCAAGATTTGTGGGATTGTACATATTCTTATATAGAATAAGGCTTATTTTGATGATAGAAGGACAACGCTTATACTGAGCAGAAAGGCCATCTTCCGATATAGATTATAAATTACTTTGGCGCTCATGTTGAAGTTCTGGATTCCAACTTTACAGTTATTAATTTTATTTAGATAAAATGTTGCTGTTCAAATATAAAAATAAACCGTTTGTTTTAATTTAAAACGCATGTCACAAACTACGCATGGTACGTCACGAACTCACGAGTCACGGCTCACGACTGAAATTATGAAATAGTGCAAGTATTAGCAGAGTATAAAATCACGCGACAGATTTTTTAGGGAATCCCCTTAAAAAGAAGAATACCCATTCACTCGTACGAGATACGACTCAGACACAGATACGTACTTCGATTTGGGGCGCCCCCTGTTATCATGCATTCGTGTCGTACATGATGTTATGCGAATTCAGGCCGGAAAAAATAAGATATTGCAAATCTAGCGGATTCCGCACGTGTTACCCTGCTAATTTAATGCGGCATCCAGATTTGCGGATCCGCGAGATTGCATTCCCTACTTGCAACGTAACATTGTATAGTGATGGAGAAAACCCTCACACATGTGTACTACAACTAAATAAATTATAAGGTTATTGATCTAAGTTCAAATAAAGTAAAATTAAAAATTTTGATAAAATCGTGATTAAATTTAGGACAAATGAGACTCGTGTAAGGATGCGGGTAAGCTGTGATGTGAGACCTGATGCATGGCGACGCAGACAGTTGCGATGTTCTCGATGAGAGCAGAGTCTTCGAGTGGCGCGAGGCTCTGACGCGCCACCGACAGCAGTGCTTCGGGAGGCCACTTTGTGAACCAGTCAATCGTACAGCAGTTCACCAGGGACGGGAACATGCGGCACCGACGCCTTTAATTATTTTTTATTTTTTTATTTTATAGGATATGGTGACACACAGTCCACCTGATGGTAAGTGATTGCTGTGGCTTATGGACATCTACATCTATCCTAGATTACGAATCAAAATGCAGATGCGTTGTCACCCGTGAGGACTAAGATGGAATGCCTCGTTTCCAGTAAAAAGGGTCTCCGGTTCTCTACACTCACCATACGAAACACAGCAGCATTAAGCTAAAATTTTACGCTGGCATTATGTGAGAGCGTAGTCCTTCACCGGTCGAGCATATCCATTCGTGCTACAACTGTACTACTATTAGAACTGCAGCATGGCTCTACCACGAAAAATTTACTCGTTCAGGAACAAATAATTAGAAAATATAGAATAAAATAACAATCTGTTTAGTTAAATCTTTTTTGTTAAATAATTACTTTAAAATATGTTTTCTAGTTCTTGCTCACAAGATGCAAGGTTTGCAAATATTGACAATATCTGGTCTAATCGTAAGAAAGGATGATGTTTTTAAAAGTCTCTAGATATCTCGAAAGGACTCGGATATGATGGATTAGCACCTGCATTTTTACGAAACTGTTCTGAATTATTAGCTTATTCTATTTGTTTATTATTTAATAATAGATAATAAGGGTATTATTCTATTGTAATAATCAGATTATCTTTTTGTTGGTTTTGGTGTATTGTGCCTATACCAAACGTCTTCAACACTAACATTGGACCGTACATCTTTAATATCTAAGGTAAATCTATAAAGATTGCGAGTGTATACATCCAACAGTATAGAGATTGATAATAGAATAATAATAATAATAATAATGTCCTCCCGACCGAATTTCGGTCACAGCGGTCAGTCTCAACGGAGTCTAGTCATCTACGCAGTTCAGGATTATAGTGTCATGCACAAGCACAAGTGCACTCTCTACTCCCTGCCTCTCATAATTCGATGATATGGTATTCCAAGAAGACCGGAGAGATCAGGTGCAAGATCTACGGCTTTACCCGCTTTTCTAGGAACGCTGGTGAAATACCGTCAACTTCCTGACACCAGGCTACTACCGAAAAAATTTATGAAACAGAACCCTTTGAAACTGACTCCACTCGAGATTAGAACCTAGGACCTCTAGCTTACTTCTATAGTTAGCAATCGCGTTTACGACTACTGAACTAACGAGGCAGTCAGCAGTGATAATAGAAGGAAACTATCAAACGTGTTATTGTATAGTGATCGTAGTGCATTAGGGATCGGCAGGCACCTGAAGCCGTCTCCAACGGGGCTCATGCAGATGGCGAGATGCAGACGCGCGCGCGCGCGCGTGATGAAAAAGCGGTAAACCGCGTCGCGGTCGGAGGAGTTCACGCCGGCACGCACAGCCTCTGCGCTGCACGCGGCCACCACTTGCTCCAGCGGCTCCCCCTCGAACAGGTTGTTCACCTCGCCTGCCATACAAAAGCCCCCTCGACTTCACTACGTACGTTTTATATTTTTTTAAGAATGTTACTCTCATACTTTAAGACAACACATCGAAAAAGTGACTACAGGCTATCGCCGTACTGATTCGAGTGAATACATAATTTCTATAAAAACTTGAAAAAATGCCGTCATAAGGTCTAAAATTACGTTGCGCCCGCGACGAATGAAACCGCTTAGAAATTGTCAGAATATTAAAATATTTTTTTATAAAATTATCGATTTAAGTAATCAAAATTGCCGGCAGCGCGAGGAGCAGTGGCAGGGGCTGAATGTAAATGAGGCTTAATTAGTTGCAACGTGGCTCTACCACGTATAAAAAATGAACCACCCCTGTAATTTTAATTCATTAATGATGATTTGGATTAATCACAATATTCGACAGATTCTAATGTACGAGTACTATTAGACCTCCTTCAATCTAGCACATTTATCACTGTTTCATACAGTAGTAAGATAGTATAGTAAAAAGTAGACGTGGTGGCAGACAAAAGCTCTAAAAAGGCCAACTACACATCACACACGTCAACACATCGACGACTGCAGTCGACACGACAACGCGTGACAGATGACGGTTTCAACCATAATACAAAGTAAGGAAAAACGGTTCGTTAACTGAGTTCTATATAGCTCACATAGTCTTTTCTTAATGAGATATTAGCGAACAAGAGAACAAAGTAGCCAATGATATAACACTCCCATTCACAAAGAAATTTTGATGATTTTTATAATTATTTTCAAATTTATACCGTTGGCGGACTGTGGTCTGTTTATAAGTGCTATAATACTGACCGGAGTTAAGCATGTTGTTGATATCCTCCAGGAAATCATCACGTGAGAGCTGCGTGTCGGTGCACAGAAACACGGTGTCCCGCAGCGCCACGCCCGCACTCATGTACATTTTCACCAGGTCCTCGTGGAATTCTGGGACACCGTAGTTACGCTTGAGTTCCATCCCCATACATCTGTCGTGAAAGTGAGAAATGTAATTCCATCCAAGTCGCCAAAGCACCTGCAGTTCCCCTGGTTGTGCAGTTGTTAACGGGTGGCGGTCAACACTAACCGTGAACCGCGTGCTCCTTTGCACCCTATTTTATATAAAAATAACAACTATTCTCTTTCAAGAAAATACACCGAAAAATAATATTTAACATAATAACATAATAATTATTCTATGTTGAAGTAAATATTTAACCAGTGTTTTGTGGTTTTGGGGGTGGAAAAACCAGGAAAATTGTACTTTACGTGATGCTATAAACATTCCTAAAGTGGTAAGCCTAAATATGTTTAGCTATTTTTACCCCACAAAACTTAAGTCAATAGCGGCGTTCCACGTCTAACCCAGGAAAGGTACACAGTTAATAACTGTTGTTTCAAATTTAAATTTCTTGTTTTTTTTTTTTAGAAAATATTCTGTTTAAGGGAAAATATTAAACATATTACCTCAAATGGCTTAGCAAGATCCTCCGTTATGCCGAAAATATTGCAGCATTAATTTTGAAATAAATATAGGGTAAAGTTGAGGATTAATGTAAAGTACTATGTTAGACGAAAACATGATTCCGTAAAATTTTCTCGATAGGAAAAAAAACCAAAGCTATCTGCAAACTGAACAATAAACCACTGCTATTCATAAAATACTTTCAATTAGATCATGAAACTTTGCATACTAACTGAAATAACTATAAAGCAGGGCTCATGTTTTTTTTTAATTATCATTATTTTCACTGTAAAAAGAAATCACTAGATAATTAGCTTGTTTCCTGCCACCCGGTCAGTGTCGCTTCGGCCTTTGAAGGGGGAAGATGTGTCGTTTACTATCAGGATACACATTACGCAACAGGACGACGTAAAATTAAAATGGGAAATAACCGTGATAAAAATAAGAAGCGACTGGGTCGGCGTAAAGAAACAGGCATAAATATGATAAACCTAATGAAATAAGTATCTAACGACCTATCTACTTACAGTATTAGTGATTAAAAATGTTACGAGCTTGAGGTTCGTGACAATAAAAAATGCCGATAGAATTACCTAAATTAACACTTTAATTCACTTTACACTATTAAAGTTAAAAACACTAATAATTAATCACACTGATTCACTTTATTCCGCTCCGAAGCTTCGCTTGTCTCGCCAACTCCAATACTTCCCCGATCGCATCTTGCAGCGCCTATAAATATAAATTAGCAGCGAAATATCCAGAATATTCAAGTAAACACGCGCAAGGTACCGAGAGTTCGAGTTTAAACTTCAAGAAGTTTAGTTCTTCGGTTCGAGACTAGATCGCGCTAGTGCCGTCGACTTAAGCGCGTAACACTGCCCCGTCCTAAGACATGTTCGTCCCGAGCATTTTCGGCCCCATAATAACGCGCCAAGCGATCCACATGGACGATCTTAGAAGTCCCTCTTGCGCCTTTCTGTATTCGGTAGGTTACATCGTTGATCCTGGCGCACGGCTTCCACCTCCAGTGCATGGGCCAAGGCGTCCTTAAGCGTCTCGTGGTGCCCGAGCCTCACAGCAGCTCTGACTTCCAGGTCGCGGATGCCGTCGATGAATGTCTGCACCAGGTTCCCTTTAATGAGCGCAGGTACAAACCGGTATGCTTTTTGCACCAGCTTCTCCACCTCTAGAGCCCACTGCTGGAGGTTTTCGTTGATGCGCTGCACGCGATCTCTAAGCTGCGCACGAAAGACGTGTTCCGGGTGAGCGTCGCCATATCTCGCCTCAAATGCCCCAAGGAGTTGCTCATAAGTCACTTTCTCACCGAAGGCTTCCAGAACTGTTAAGGCCTGGTCACGCAGGCCTAGTGTGAGAGCAGTCATGGCCTGACTTTTACTCCAGACGTTCGCCTTCATAACAGCCTCGAACTGGATTCTGTAGGCTGACCAGGAAGAAGTCCCGTCGAACGGTGGCACTTTGAACCCACATAGCGAAGGTGTAGTAGCTATTACGGGAGCTGTAGTTCCTTCATCCAGTTTCAGGTCGTCCAGCGTTTTCTTCACGTCAGCCACCACGTAATCAACCCGATTGTTCACTTGGTCGATTTGGGTTTTAGCTTCCTTGATTTGGGTTTCAGCTTCCGACAGGCGGTTGTCATATTGAGCAACCCTATCCTTCACCTCCCTTATCTCTTTCCCAAAGGTAGCATGAGGGTCCTTAATGAGGAGCATCTGCTCTTCCGACCGACGGGCCTGTTCCTCCTGTCGGCGGGCCTGTTCATCCTGTCCGCCCCGCAGCTGCTCTTCCAACCGACGGACCTGTTCCTCCTGTCGGCGAGCCTGTTCCTCCTGTCGGCGAGCCTGTTCCTCCTGTCGGCGAGCCTGTTTCTCCTGTCGGCGAGCCTGCTACTGCAGCATCACCATCAGAGCACCTAAGTCAGGTGATGCAGATGTAGGAGGTACTGACGGGCCTGCAGCCGGCGGCTGTCCCTCCGAAGTCTGCGACGTTGCACCACCAAATCTTCTTTGGTCCGTCTCCTGCTGGCGTTGACTTCGGGTACGGACACCCTCCGTTTCCTACTTAGGTAAAATCGGCATAGTGCTACCAAGCCTGGGTTGATGCATCAGCGTCCCGGGATGTAAACACCAGCGCTCTAAAAAAGAAGTATAATTCCGCCTCTAGGTCCTTCAAAAGAGTCATTGCTAAGGCAAAGTCGGAGCACATAGGCAGAATTGGCGAGAAACTAGTTCGCCTTCCTTCTGGAACCCGTGCATTCTGGTCTCTCGCCAAGGCTGTCCAGGGGAATTTCAGTCAGCCATATCTTCCATCTCTGCACAGGGAGGACGACTTACTGGCCCATACTGCAAAGGAGAAAGCCGATCTTCTAGGCTCTTTCTTTGCGTCTAACTCGACTCTCGATGACGGGGGGAGTACGCCGCCGACCATCCCGCGGTGTGAGTGCTCCATGCCGGAAGTGCAGTTCACACAGCGCTCGGTTCGCAAAACACTCCTCTCCCTGGACATCCACAAGTCGAGTGGGCCTGACGGAATCCTCCGAATTGTGCTGAGGACGTGTGCTCCAGAGTTGGCACCGGTTTTAACGCGTCTTTTCCGGTACTCCTACTCCCTAGGCGTAGTCCCAAAATCATGGAAGACGGCTTTCGTCCACCCGATCCCTAAAAAAGGCGACCGCCCAGACCCGCCCAACTACCGGCCAATCGCCATCACCTCCTTGTTCTCCAAAACAATGGAGTCCATTGTAAACTGCCAGCTCATGAGGTACCTTGAGCATCACCAGCTGATTAGTGACCGCCAATACGGTTTTCGCCGTGGTCGGTCAGCTGGTGATCTTCTGGTCTACCTCACTCACAGATGGGCGGAGGCAGTAGAGTTCAAGGGAGAGGCATTGGCCGTTAGTTTGGACATTGCGAAGGCCTTCGATCGGGTTTGGCACAAAGCGCTTCTTTCGAAGCTCCCTTCCTATGGGCTTCCCGAGAAATTGTGCGATTGGATCACCAGCTTTCTTGCAGATCGGAGCATCAAGGTCGTTGTAGACGGTGCAAGCTCCGATTGCAAGCCTATTAATGCTACTGTTCCACAGGGCTGCGTGCTATCGCCAACGCTGTTTCTTCTGCATATCAATGATATGTTGCATACCCGTAACATTCATTGCTATGCAGATGACAGCACTGGTGATGCTCTTTACACCGGCCGAGCCAATATTTCTCGGGAAAACGTCTCCGAGTGCCGGGACAAACTTGTGTCAGAAGTCGAGTCTTTGCTGAACAGAGTCTCGGATTGGGGACGACTAAATCTAGTCCAGTTTAACCCCCAGAAGACACAAGTTTGCGCGTTAACCGCTAAAAAGAACCCATTTGTCGTATCCCCTCAGTTTCAAGGCACTCCCCTTGTTGCCTCAGCCAGTATCGGAATCCTCGGCGTCGACATATCGAGTGACGTGCAGTTTCGTGGTCACTTGGAAGGGAAGGCCAAATTGGCCTCTAAAAAGCTTGGCGTGCTCAGCAGAGCGGGACAGTATTTCATGCCGGCACACCGCCTGCAACTTTACAAGGCGCAGGTTCGGCCGCACATGGAATACTGTTCCCATCTCTGGGCTGGGGCTCCCCAGTACCAGCTCCTTCCACTTGACCGCATCCAGCGCAGAGCGGCTCGAATCGTCGACGACCGAGTGCTTTCCGATCGGCTCGATTCACTGGCGCTGCGAAGAGATGTTGCATCTCTTTGCGTATTTTATCGCATCTATCACGGGGAGTGCTCTGAGGAATTGTTCGGATTAATCCCAGTCGCCAAATTTCGTGAACGCACTACACGGCAAACGTCCCGATACCATCCACACCATCTGGATGCTTGGCGGTCCACCACTGTACGTTTCACAAGGAGTTTTCTTCCACGTACAACCTCTCTGTGGAATAGTTTACCACCGGCGATTTTTCCGGACCGATACGACCTGGGGACCTTCAAGAAAAGAGCTTACTCCTTTCTAAAGGGCCGGCAACGCACCCGCAATTCTCCTGGTGTTGCGGTTGATCATGGGCGGTGGTAGTCACTTAACATCAGGTGAGCCGCATGCTCGTTTGCCCCCTCTTCTATAAAAAAAAAGTTAAAAACACTAATAATTAATCACACTGATTCACTTTGTTCCGCTCCGAAGCTTCGCTTGTCTCGCCAACTCCAATACTTCCCCGATCGCATCTTGCAGCGCCTATAAATATAAATTAGCAGCGAAATATCCAGAATATTCAAGTAAACACGCGCAAGGTACCGAGAGTTCGAGTTTAAACTTCAAGAAGTTTAGTTCTTCGGTTTGAGACTAGATGGCGCTAGTGCCGTCGACTTAAGCGCGTAACACAAACATGTCGGTACATAGCATACGACGCGTGGGGAAGTGGGGGCGAAATTAGAATTTGAGCCGAGTACTATACCCCCTTAACAGTAGACCGTTATTGTTGACGTATTTATGCTATTTTATTGCAAATTCAATGGACGGCTGACAAGCACTAATTTTATAAAAATAATTAATGTTTCTTAATTAGTGGTACTAGTATCCCCAGGGCTACGTTAGGTTGTCAAAATGGTTAAACTCTTGAATAAGGTAGGGTAAGGACAATTACTTGTCTACGTGCAATTTTTTCCATTGAATTGAAATAACTGATGTGAATTTTATTAATGGTACGTAAGAAAAAGTAAAATTGAAATGTTTATAGTGGTAGAGCCACGCTGCAGCTTTTGGTGTTGCACGTATGGGCCGGCTCGAAGTGGGGTGGTACCACGACCTCAAAGAAGATCAGCGTGAAGTAAGCTCTGCTTCCGCATTCGTCTGATGAGTGCAGGCTGGAGGCCCAATTCCCCTTCCCTTCTTAACATGGTAGCGGAGTTAAATAAAACATTACCCCAGGAGGGTACTAGCACCCCTGGTGACGAAGAATCCCTCGCTGAGCATCCACACCCAAGTTACCCAATAAGTCAAAAGCACCCCCTTCCACGCTATCCGTCAATTTCTGCAACATCAGGGGACTTCAATCAAATTTTAATGCCGTCCACTACCATCTGGAATAGGCGAAGCCGGCCTTGCTCTTTCTAACCGTGACACAGGTGTCCTCTCCAGCTGATGCTTCGTATCTCTCCTGCCTAGGGTACAAATTAGAACACTCCTTTGAGTGTGGAATTTGTGTGTACGTCAAAGAGGACTTCTGTTTTCGACGCTTTAGCAGCCTTGAAGGTACAAACCTGTCCATCGTATGGCTGCGCGTAGACAACTACGTCCATCCCCGCGTATACGGGTGCCTCTATAGGTCCCATTGCGGTAATGCCGACATAGACCAACTCATCGGTCACGTCTAAATGGCTATCCGTGCTACAACAGGTCCCATCCGCAGAGATCGTGATGCTTGGTGATTTTAACGCCCACCACGTTGAATAGCTTGGTTCTCTTTTAACTGCTAAAGTATGTAGATCTTTTTATGACTATGCTTTGGCATATGGTCTGACACAACTGGTCACCTCGCCTACGCGGATCACAGATGTGGAAGATAATGTACCTTCCTTGTCGGACCTTCTGCTGATCTCTCATACGGACGGATATTAGGTCTCCGTCAGTGCCCCTCTTGGCTCCTCAGACCATTGTCTGATTCGAAATACGGTGCTCAATTTCCCATTGTGGTTGCGTCCTACAGGTTGGTTGCTGATGTGGTGCTACAGGGAATGGAACTTTTTATTCCATCATCTATTGTACCTATCGGAGGTAAAATCCAGCAATGATTTCGTCGCTCCTGCAAAATTACATTTCGCCATAATTAATAGTGCCACCAGGCCCGGGCTTACGCATCGACGTCTCGGGATGAAAATATCAGCGCTTTTAAAAAGAAGTATAATTCCGCCTCCAGGTCCACGTCCAAGTGTCATTGTCAATGCAAAGTCAGACCACATCAGCAGAATTATCGAGCAGCTAGTTCGTCTTCCTTCGGAAACACGTGCATTCTGGTCTCTTGCCAACGCTGTGCCAGAGAATTTCTGTCTCATGCCGCCACAAAGCCGATCTGCTAGGCTCTCTCTTTGCATCCAACTCGACTCTTGATTACGGGGAGAACACACCGCCACCATCCCGCGGTGTGAGTGCTCAATACAGGATGTGCTGTTTACCCAGCGCTTGGTTCGCAGAGCACTCCTCTCCCTAGACGTCAACAAGTCGAGTGAGCAAGTAGAGTGAGGAGTTGGCATCGGTTTTAACGCGTCTTTTCGGTACTCCTGCTCCCTAGGCATAGTCCCCAACTCATGGAAGACAGTTTTGGTGCACCCGATCCCTAAAAAAGGCGACCGCTCAGATCCGTCAAAAATAAGCTTATAGCTTGCACCTCTTTGTACTCCAAAATGATGGAGTCTATTATTAACAACCAGCTCATGTAGTATCCTGAGGATCACCAGCTGATTAGTGACCGCTAGTACGGTTTCAGTCGCGGTCGCTCGCCTGGTAATTTTCTGGGTTACCTAACTCATAAATGGGCGGAGGCAGTAGAGTGGAAGGGGGAGGCGTTGGCCGTTAGTTTGAACATAGCGAAGGTCTTCGAACGGATTTGGCACAAAGCATGGCTCTACCACTTATAAAAAATGATAAATTTGACTCGAATTGATGAATTTAATTTATTGACATGTTTTAACTAAAAATATTATGAATTGATTGATGTTCTTATTTTATATAGATTTAGTTTCCCTAAGTATTGCTATAACTATCTTTATATTAAATAAGAATTAATGTCTTAATTTTCTACAATATCATTAAATAATCTATCTGAAAATATTTGTACGCCGGAAACGGCAGAATATTTAGGATAATTCTTCTGTAACAACTGTAATGTACCATATTCTAATAAATAAAGCACCTTATTTTATCTTATCTGAAGACGAGCATTTGTTGAACAAAGTCTCGGACTGGGGGCGACTAAATCTAGTCCAGTTCAATCCCCAGAAGACACAAGTTTGCGCTTTTACCACTAAAAAGCATCCTTTAGTCGTGCCTACTCAGTTTCAAGGCGCTCCCCTTGTTGCCTCAGCCAGTATCGGAATCCTCGGCGTCGACATATCGAGTGACGTGCAGTTTCGCGGTCACTTGGAAGAGAAGGCCAAATTGACCTTTGAAAATCTTGGCGTGCTCAGCAGACTGGGACAGTATTTCATGCCGACACACCGCCTGCAACTTTACAAGGCGCTAGTTCGGCCGCACATGGAATAATGTTCCCATCCCTGGGCTGGAATTCCCCAGTGCCACCTTCTTCCACTTGATCGCATCCGGCGCAGAGCTGTTCAAATTGTCCGCGACCGAGCTCTTTCCGATCGGCTTGACTCACTGGCACTACGTATCGATGTTGCATCTCTTTACGTATTTTATCGTATTTACCGCGGGCAGCGCTCTGAGGAATTGTTCGGACTAGTTCCAGTCGCACAATTTCGCCATCGCACATTGCGACACAAATCGTCGTACCATCTGGATGACTGGCCGTCCACCACTGTTCGATTTATAAGAAGTTTTTTTCTCCTACAACTTCCTTGTGGAATCGACTACAATTAGAGATTCTTCCGGACCGATACGACTTGCTTGCTTGCTAGGCCGGCAATGCTTCTGCAATTCCCCTGGTGTTGCAGTTGTTCATGGGCGGCGGTAATCACTTAGCATCAGGTGAGCCATATGCTCGGTTTACCCTCTCTTATAAAAAATGTGCTGCCTTATAGGACATGTAGCATTAAAAGTTATCGCAATTTGAAGAAAATGGGTGAAAAAAGTGGTGGGAAAAAAGAAAACGACGGATGTTATCACTTCCGATTTTGATATTACAATTTTTTTTACTCTTAAATAAAGAATTAAGTACCGACTGTGTACACCTAGAATATATATTTGAAATAATATACTGATTATATGCAACACATACGTAATATTAGCCCAGATACTCAAACGCTACTACTCAAACTTCAGATGCTGTTGTCTCGTGCTGTCTCTTTTACTATAAGTCAAAATGACTGTGACACGACTAGACTTAATATCCTTTCAGCTGCGGAGACTCTAACCGTAATACTCCGTTGACTGCGGAGCTGTTTAATAAAATGGACGGCTGATTGGGCCCAATCCGTTTAAACGAAAATATCTTGATTTTGGTATATCGAATACTATAATATGTATACATTTCTGAATTCTCTATGAAATTTCCTATAAACGAGTACATATATTTAATAAATTTTAAAGTAGTTAGTATAACTAAATATTGAATAAAGTCAAAACTATCATATTTCTCAATGACACAAAGTTTTTTAATAGTTCAATTTTATTTTATTTTAATCTTACGTCTATTGTTTACAATATTTTATGTGCAAAATCGTAGGCTACAATACAATTTTTTATCGTAAAACGCATTAATAATAAGCTTACAAGAACCCACAATCAATTTACACCGATGTAGCATGTATTTCGGACCAGATGCGGCATAATACGGCGTAATGCTTTAGTCAATAAATATAGTTTTTTTTTTATTTCATTACAATGATTCAGTCTTGAATTTCTCTTTTTCTTTACATGATTCAGTCGTCTTTCAATAGGTCTTGCTAAGTTTTAGAAATCCGATAAAGTATTTCATAAGTACTCTTAATGCCGATATCAAAATTTTAGTCGTAAGTGCCATATTTATTGAAAAATTAATTACTTTATTTCAGCAAACAAACTTTAACAGCACTTGTACATAAATAAAGATTCATTCATTCCTTTAAAAACCATAAAACCACTCAAGAGTCACTCCCGCTGATGTAGAGTTATAAATAACGTTTTTTGTAAACAATACCCAATGCACCATAATATTATGTGTCGAGTGACAGAGGCGCCGCGAGGTGCGCAGCGGTTATGTTACATTTTCAATAACCAATAACATTATTTCTCCAAAAGGTAACATATTTCCTTTAACACAAATAATAGCTACGAAATAATAAAATTTAAAATTAATATATCTCTTTCTGAAATAAAAAAAATATTATTTATGTATATTTTTAAAGAACCCACTTCTTATGCATTATACAAAAATATGCCACAATTAAAGTTCGATTCTGCACTTTTTTGTGCATCATGTACTAGTTCATTAAAACATTTTTTATACGTGGTAGAGCCATGCTGCAGTTATATTTGTAGTATAGTTGTGGCACGAATAGGCCGACTCGACCGGGGAAGGACCACGCTCTCACAGAATACCAGCGTGAAATAATAGCTTAATGCTTCTGTGTTTCGTATGGTGAGTGTAGAGAACCGGAGAGCCTTTTTGCTGGAAACAAGGCGTTCCATCTTAGTCCTCACGGGTGACACGCATTTTTGCATTTTGATTTGTAATCGAGGATAGATGTAGATGTCTATGGGCCGCAGCAACCACCACAGGTGGACTGCGTGCTCGTTTGTCACCCTATCCTATAGAAAAAAAAACATACAAAATAAAGAGGTGTATTCATTTCAACGATGAGAGCCGTGGTGGCTCAGAAGAGCCGTGGTAGCTCAGATGGTTAGCTCTCGCTGTAAATTTCACAGTACGCTAGCAAGCCGGGTTCGATCCCGGCTAACAATAATGAAATTGTTAATTGCAATTTTAAGTGCTGATCTACCACGTGCTCGGCGGTGAAGAAAGACATTGTGAGGAAACCTGCACGTCTGTGAAATAAGAAAAAAAAATATTTCGAAGACATGTGAAGCTCGCCAACACGCATTGGAGCAGCGCGACGGAAACTTCTTTGCGTTTGCCCAGCTGTGGGGCGTAAAAAGGCTGTACCTTAACTAACTTAAGTATTCATTTCGACGATGAGAGAGCCCTGGTAGCTCAGATTGTTAGCTCTCGCGTTAAATTTCACAGTACGCTAGCACACCGGGTTCGATCCCCGCCGGCATCAATGAAATTATTAATTGCAATTTTAAGTGCTGATTTACCTTTGCTCGGCGGTGAAGAAAAACATCATGAGGAAGTCTGACTGTCTGAGAAATAAAAAAAAATATTTCCAAGGCATGTGGAGTTCGCCAACACACATATGGGCAGTGCGGTGGATACTTCTTTGCCGTAAAACAATTTCAGAAGTGGGGGAAGGCCCAGCAGTGGGACGGAAATAGGCTGTGTAACTTAACTAACTTAACAATTCTGACGATGATAGTCTGAAATAATTAGCTGAACAAATTATAGCTAGGCAACAATAAAAACTAAATGGATGGATGGACATAAGTATAAAATTGAATAAATATATAACATAGGTACTTATTTCCTTAAAAGGCTCCTGGTGCTTGTTGGATTTACTGTATCTACAGTACAATTCATTTACGAATGGTACTGTAGGTAGCAGCAATCTTGCTCTAGGTTGAAACATAACGCAACGTTACACGATTTGCAAAGTACATACAGATAAAATGTACATTAAAAAAACCAGTATAAGAAATATGTGTCTGAGGTGACCTTAAAAACCACAACCTGTTCAAATTAAATTAAAAAATAAAAATTTCAAATATTAAATATTAAAAAATATTAAAATAAAAGTATTAAAAAGCATATTATGTAAATATTATCTAACTTTCTGTTTTCATAAATTGTTTAAAAAATTCCGAAGTCTTGTGTTAACATACATGACATATCCAAATGCCACATTCAACTTTTTATAAATCATCGAATAATCGTGGAGTCAACCAAGCTCCATTTCTCTGCTCGAGGGCGCTAGATTCCTTACCATTCTAACCATTCAACCGAATTTGAACTTGATGCAGTATGGCAAACTTTAGTTCCTTTTTTCGCCACCCGCAAAACACAGAACTAGAATTCACTTCTACGGACGTCTCAAAAATGGACACTATTGCACCTATTGCGTATATACATAAAAATTTTGAAAATATTGCACTTTATCCACATTTTGATGTACTAAAACTGTGAACGATGAACAATTATACATATTTTAACACAAAACTGACAGTCAACACTAAAATTTTACGTACATTTCAAGTCAACTTTCCTCAACCAGCATGTTAGTTTTAAGATAGCAGTTTGCTTCATACATATTAAAAAACGATTTACACGTACTTAATAAGATAAAACACAAAATGAGATTACAAATAAGAAGATTACTTACCCAGGCATTGTTTTAACACAATTCACCACACAATGAATATAAATTAATACAAAATAATTACAAACAACTTCGTTGTTAGCGCGCGTCAATCACACTAATGGCTGACTCAAGGAACGGACGACATTTAAGAATGATTTAAATAAAGTATACTACTAAAGTGTATAAGCTGTAGGGTTTTTATGCTAGCCTTTTTTATCCTGTACACATCGACATATGGTAGAATGAGTTAGAAATAGCGCATAATGCTTTGTTTCTTCATTAAAAGAGCGGGTAAAAAATGTCTAACACTTGGACGCCCGCAGTCAACGGAGATATTTTCGTGTCCAAGTCTTGGACATCCGCAGTTGAGAGGATATCTTAGAATTGAGTAGCTTTTGAGTATTGGGCCAATAATACTATATTATTTTACTATTATAACATTAAGTTTTAAAAACATCATTAGAACGATGCACATTTTGACAGACACTAAACGTAGCTGATGATGGAGCCTAGTATACGCGATTCAGTGCGTCACCAAGTAAAGCGCGAGTGCACCGCAAGCGCAATATGTGAAGTTAATGTGTGAAGAGGATGTGTGTGTGTGTGTGTGTGTGTGTGTGTGTGTGTGTGTGTGTGTGTGTGAACGTACTTGCAGTCGTTGAGATGCGCTGCGAGGGTGGCGACGCTGCGGCGGCCGGAGCCGGCCGGCCCCACGAGCAGCGCGTGCCCGCGTTCCGCACGCAGCACGCGCGCCACGCGCACCGCATGCTCCGCCATCTCACGGAACACCACCAGCCGCATCTCGGCGCGCGCCGTTGCGTTGTACTCTTCCAGGTATTCCTGCAGCACGAGGGCATCCACCACTTTTAATACCACCAGGGCGGCGCCACGTAGGAATGGGGTGAATTATTTAACAGATTTCACGACAGAGGAATTTAGAATTCGGAAGTTAGAAATTCGAATGAAATGCTATTTATTCGTTGTATGTATTCATACACTAGAAACGGAATTTTTAAAATTTAAAACACAACTTTTCAATGATTATAACATTGTGCAACCATTCCCGTAACAAATAAGTCATATTAGTCCCCGCTGGCAACATCTGGTAAACGTAATATTATAAGCCCTCACTATTAGCACAGCAACCAAGTCCTTACCTATATGACAACTATGTTTTTAATCATAGAATACTACAATACTCAAAAGAATTGCTGGCAACCTTATTTTGTACGAGGATCGACGTCACCAGGAGCACACATACAGGCAATTACGTCATATTATTACTACTACAAACACGATTCGCTGTGTTGACAGACTTAGTAAATTTACACATTTTAGACTTTTGACTAATGTTCAAGATCATCATTATAGTACGTGCCAAATCGATTGAGAAAAACCTTTCGGTCGTTTAACCAGGGGCTGTCTGCCTAAACCTTCAATATATAGGCACTTTTTATATCTTTTTATATGTAGTACTTTCTTCATTTATAATGATTGATATAATATAATATATTTATTAACTATTATTAAAAAGTTATGTAAAAGATCGCTGTAGAAGTAAAATCATCTATTGTTATACAGCACTTTATTCATTTAACAATAAAACGTATTAATTTATAACACATATAAAGATTCAAGTGATAACGACACCGAATAAATACGTACTTATTCAAAAAATAAAACTTTATTTTCAATATTATATAAGAACTTTATTTTTATTTAGTGCATGCGGACCGGCCCAGAAAGTGACGCATCTCTGGCTGCCATTTTTGTCACTTTTCTTTTAGAACGAACTGACGTAACATGCGTTTTGTTTATTTTAAAGGGATTAATTTGCAAAAGCTCAATATGGTGATTATATTGCTTCAAATTTTTTTAATATGTAACTGTAATTAAGTTATTTTCTGCGTTACTTACCATAAATTGAAATATAAAATAAAACATATTTTTTGCGACATGCCGTAAGATTTTACTATGTTTATAGAAACCACAGACAATATTATTTAAGAAACAAGAAACAAAACATATGTGCTGACCTAGAAGTGAGTAGACCGTTTTTTTTGAAATTTTGAAATTACATTAAGATACAAATTACATACTAATGAAACATCAATAATATTTTTTGATCTTATTTTAATTACAATTTTCGTATTTTTAAAAAAATACTAAAAAAGGGCTCGAAATTATAGATTTTCTCACAAAAGAAGGGAACTTAAAAAAAAAGGAAACACGTTGGACCGAAGACAGGATGCGAACCAAGGCATTACGATTATGCGACCGCTCGATATCCACTTGAGCTACTACGATCATTATCACAGTGCCAAAATTTACCTTCTCATATTGTAGCAGTTTTTCATTGCCTGAAAACACGGACAAAAATACATATTCTAAAAATAAATCCTAGCTAGATCGATTTATTGCCCCCGAAACTCCCTAGACACTAAATTTTATGGAAAATCGTTGGAGCCGTTTCAGAGATATTTTAACAATATTTAAATCCTTCCATAGGATTTAAGTATTGTTATCACATCTAAATTGAGATTTTGTAAGTTACCCCTTTTGACACTCGGATCATATCTGAGGTCATTGTCCGTTTTTCTCAATCGATTTGGCAAATACTTTAAAAAAATCGTTTAGATTTTAATAGTGGCCACACGGGCGCCTCCCACTCCCCCATTCTATTATGTATGTATTCTATGTTTGTAATTAACCACTGATGTTTGTAAAATTTCTTCCAACAGATAATAATTTTCTTTTAATTACAATTACAAAAATTAATTACAGAAAAACGAGCACACAATCCACATTTATCCGCCACTGAGGACTAACGATAAAATGCCCCGTATCCATAACAAATGATCTCGGAAGCATTGACCTGCTACCTTACCATATTATTATATAAAACCGCGGTTTTTCTCTGATATAGCCGACCGATTCGCATTAAAACCATAACATAGCCTCACCTATCAATCTAAATATTAATAACCGCTAATATTTGTAAAATTTTCATATAAAAAGGAGAAAATTTCTTTTTGTATGGAGAGTTGTGGTGTAAATTAATAAAATGTATGTCAATTTATTCCTTATAGGTTCTCTATTGATTACAATAGGGATATTCGTTTTACCGCATATAACAAGAATACTGAGAAATTAACAATAGTGCAATATTCAATAATTAATAGTATAAAACGAAGTTGTAGTTTAATGGACAGATAAATAAACGTGGTGTAGTAACTATTTTTTATATGTATTGATTGATTAGGGAGTAGTAACCCCACACCATTACAGTAATTAAAGAAATATTAATCATATTTCATGCCAAGATGACTATAAGGCATAATGTCTCCATTATAATATAACCTATACATACTAATTGATGAAGATGATGAGTAAATAAATACAAAAGAGCAACAACGTGACAAAAAACGTCAATGCCGTATAATAAAACTCATACCCGGAGGTCAATGACAAAATGGGTATTAATACATTTCGTTCCACTGTCACTTTGAACCATATTATATGATAACTTTTAGAAAATAGGATAAAAAAATAAGTTTTTAGAGGCATCTCATTTCACTAACAAATATATTATATACAAATACATACATAATATATGTATATGATAAGTTATCGTTTACAAAAATATATTTATCTTTTTATTATACACGTGTTTTTATTTACGCATGTTTTTTTTTCATATAACATTAGCCGAAGACGAATGTCAAAACAATTCTTTATTTTTTCAGGTTTCGTGATTCCGGTTAGATTTTCATAAAATCTTTAAGTAGTTTACTTTAATAAATTAGTACCTTTTTATGTGTAATACCATTAAATTACGTAAAAATTTCTTGTGGGCCCAATAACGATTGTCTTCTTTGTGTAAAATTTTTGCAACAGAAAATTTTTGTATGGTTAATCTCTGCATTTTCTCTAATTTTTGTCCTTATAAGCATACTACATACGAGTATTTTATCTACATGCTATTAAATCTTAATAAGAAACTATAGTAAACATGTAAACTTAGAAAGTGCCTATCCTGTACTTGCCTTCCTTACTTTTCTATCACATCCATCTATCCAATTAATCGGAAAACAAAACTTATGGCGCCATCTGTTGACCCACAACAAAAGCGTCTGTAAAAGAAGTCGACACGATCGATACCCACATGTAATCAGGACTCAAGAGACTCAAGTAATGGCTGTTGTGGTCTAAACCTTCCAAGATAAAATTCATTGTAATAAGCGTTAGTGAGTGTGCCGGGTCGACCCAAAGGTGTGCATAGACTATATAATCACGTAGGAGTGTAGTCAAGGAAAAACTGATGCCTTCCACATCTGAAGATATTGTTGAAGCCAAGTTGGAATTGAAAACAAGTTGGAGTTGAAAAAGTTCAATCCGCGCATTTTCTATTCTAACCTTTGACCATATCCAAACTTATCTTCAAGGTTTTAAAATTGTAGTGGATTGAAAACCAATTTCCATACCATTTAATTCGCACACAAACATTAAAAAATATGTACACATTGCAGCAGTAAAATTTCGCAATGGTAAAATTGTACAAAGTAAATCGGCATTGAAAATTTTACAATCACATGCAAACCTTGAGTACTGCCATAAGTTTTTCTATATCTGGTATCTCCTGATAAACTCGGTTCTCCTTGGGTAAGGAAGGATTCATAAAATCTCCAAACAGCAACAACGGAGGCTGTTCGATGAGTTCACCTTCTGGCAGTTCCAGCACCGGTGTTTGGAAGTGTCTTTCGCATACTTCGTGCATTAGTTTATAGAAGTAGGTTTTATCTTCTATGCTAATGAGGCGGTCGTGGAACACACGTAAGCATTCATGATAGAACAATCTAGAAAAAAAAGAGAAGTAAGAAATAAGGAAAGTTAAATGATTAAATGATGAGAAGAAGTAGTTACTATTAGCATTAAAATGACAAATGACTCTTTTCCTATATTACTTAATGTTGGAAAAGAGTCATTTGTTGTTAAATATAGGTAATTTAAAATAACTAAAAGATTGAATAAAATGTTTACAAGATGTCTTAAGCGTAAACAAATGTGAGTATACACCACTGATATATATATATATATATATATATATATATATATATAAATAGAAGCAAGTAGTGTACATCTATATGATAGAAATAGTTTGATGTAAGAACGAAATGAAAGATGAAGTAACACATATTACAACTAACGTTGTAGAATTTTATGAAGTGAAACAAAATTAGGATATAAATGTATGGTTTCGTTCGTAGTATGCAATTGTGCATATTACGTGCATCATTAGAGTAAACTCTTGTGGATTAATAAAAAAGTTAACATGAGAAAATGGACAGAGCGTAAGATTTAAAAATGTGACGATAAGTAATAATAATTAATAAATAACTTATTATATATAGGTATGTAATAAATACTACATTTATTAATTGATTACATTAAAACTTTACATTCCAGTTGATTGACGATAAATGTATTGACCTCGATGTTACAGACTATTAAAGAACAATTTCAAATAATTTACAAAACAAACTAGCGTAATATGAAATAGTTGTGTTTTTCATAGAAAATTCTTTTGTACCAAGTCTATTTTAAATTTACCACTAATAATGTTTCATTGTTTGGAGGAGAAATTGTAAAAGAAACTTATTTTTTTAAACTATTTTACGTTAGCAGGAGACTTTTTTATAGGGTAAGGGTGACAAACGAGCACACAGTCCACCTAATGGTAAGTGACCGCTGTGGCCCATAGACATTTACATCTATCTTAGATTACAAATCAAAATGCAGATACGTTGTCAGCCATGAGGACTAAGATGGGATGCCTCGTTTCCAGTAAAAAGGGTATAATAAAACATAGGAGTAGGGTTGTTATTTCCTTACAACAATAATAACAAATGCTTAGTAAACAACACAAATCACTGTAGAATATTGTTGCAAGCTATAATTAATGCCACTAGCGTCATCTAGTATCGAGTATCAAAATTAGGAGAAATCTCTAGAAAATTTAATACTAGAACTTTCTTACTAGCGCTATCTAGTATCGTTTGGCAGAACGAGGAGAGAACATTCTACACCTAGTCGGTCGGGACCGGTACGTGCTTGAACACTCTAGATGCTTTAGTGGAAAAAGCCCTATTATGGCCAGTAAGGACCGCGACCGAGTCAGTTTTGAATTAGCGATACAATCGAAAACTTCGAAGCAATATAACTGCGAACTTATTTGTTAAGTTCGATTAATTAATAGTATGTTTTATGTTGTAAATGGTGTTCGGTAATTAAAGTTGCCAAGTTTTGGTAATTCAATCGGCAGTTTTTATTGTCACGAACACTAAGCTCGTAACAATATATTTATTGTTACTATTGTTAGCACATTCAATATATTTTTTACTCCAGTGACTAACGTATTTACAGTTTGCCTGATGGTATGTGGTCACAATATCGCAGTCTTTTTTTAGATGTTCCTTTTTAGCGACCTCAAACGAAGAACGGTGGAGTGGGGTTGTATTATTGTCACTATACGGTGAATGTATGTAAGTACGTATGTATATTATTGTATAACATGACATGATGTATGACTGCCTCGTTGGTATAATGGTCGTAAAACGCGATTACTGATCATGAGGTCCCGAGTTCGAATCCCAGATTGCTCGTCGTTGCATTTGTTTTCCGACAACCAGGCTTCGTTTAAACTGGCCGCTGTGACTGAAATGTGATATCGACGACATTATTATTATTAATGAATAACAATGCGCGTGTTGTGGTACCTAAGAATGTCCCGCGACGTACGAACGTAGGCCGGGTGCGCCTGCAGCGCGCCCTGCACGCACTTGGAGAGGTCGCGCAAATTGAACGAGTAGTGCGCGCGCGCGGGCGTCGGACGTAGCGCGCCGCGCACCCGCTCGTACACTGACACGCACGCGCGCACCAGCGCCTCGCCCAGAGACTGCACCTCACCCATGAAGTCCTCCAGGTGCCCGCACAGGATCGCCTGCGCAACGCACAACACACCCACCCGTCATTACCGTTCACCATTACCTATTACACAAATATGTTATTTGTTTTCTGCATTCTATACTTCGGGAAGCTTCGCCAAGTATTCTCATCGCCCATCACTAGAAAACGTAAATTTTCGACCCGTAAGTCGTTCCTATACATAGATCCTAATTTATAGAATAACTTGACTTTGGAATAGATCTCAAAGAGATTAAAGGAAATGATTTCCCTGAATACCTATATCTACTCGTATTAATACACTTTTTTTAAGCAAACAGATATTAATTCTTATCTGATATAAAACATTAATGTTGTGTACGACAAAACGCACGTATTTCGCTATTAATTTTATTTCATTTTGTGTACTTAGCATTTTTTTTAATTCAGCAGTTTCATGTGCAATACTCATCAATCACTGCATCAAAAGCATTCATATCAAGATATAATTTTCTTATCATACTAATATCATATTAGTCTTCATATCATAGCCACCTTTATATTATCACCATTATCATTACAACCCTTCCACTGTTGAACATATAGGTACCTCCCCCAAAAATGCAACAAAACAATCCTGGGTCATCTACATCCATTAATTTACTGCATGTCTTATCAGGTTGTCCATCCTTTATAGAATAAAGGTAAAAATAAGCACACAGTCCACATGACGCTAAGTGAACGTCCATAGAAATCTAAATTAACTTGGCTTAGGAATAAAAATGCAGATGCGTTATCATCCTTTAGGACTAAGATCTCTACACTCACCATACGCGTGAGAGCGTGAACCCACCCCGACCAAGCGGACTCATTCGTGTTACAACTAATAAAGCTGCAACAAAAACCTAATGATGGGATGCCCTACACTTCTCCTATCAGTACAAAACTGCCACCCAAGAACCTATCTTCTTCATCGTTTGGCGATGCTTTGAGCTATATGGCCCGCCCGTTGCTACTTCAGCTTATTAATACCTCGGGCTATGTCGATTACTCTGGTTCTACAGCAGATACCCTTATTTTTAAATGTATTACGCTGAGAAACCCCGAGCAAAGCCCACTTCATAACTCGCTGAGTAACCTCGAACTTCCTCATACGGCCAACCAGTAAAGGACGATATGTCAGATTCATAAGTCATCACTGGCAACATGCACTGGTTGTACAATAGATATAACTTTTAAGAATCTTGATTCCATCTTACATCATCCATCAACAAGTGTGGGAATTAGACATCAACAGTTTGTTTTTATTATTAACTTTTATCAACTGTAATTAGTTCAAAGTTTTCAAGTAAATGATACTTTAAAAAAATAGAATGAGGGTGACAAACATTCACGCAATCCACCCGATGGTAAGTGGATACTTTGGCCTTTACACATCTACATTTATTCTCAAAGAAAAATCAAATTACAGATGTCGCCCCTGGGTACTAAGAAGGAATGCCTCGTTTCCAGTAAAAAGTGTCTTCTGTTTGCACACTCTTCATACGAAACACAGCAGTATTAAGCTGCTACTTCACGCTGGTATTTTGTGACAGCGTAGTCTTTCTACGGTCGAGTTGACCCATTCGTGCTACAACTATAATATAATAATAAATAATAATAATGAATATATATATATATATATATATATATATATATATATATATATATATATATATATATATATATATATATATATATATATAGAGCCATGCTGCAGTTATATTAGTAGTATAGTTGTAACACGAATGGGTCGGCTCGGCCGGGGAAGGACCACGCTCTCACAGAATACCAGCGTGAAATAGTAGCTTAATGCTGCTGTATTTCGTATGGTGAGTGTGGAGTACCGGAGACCCTTTTTACTGGAAAAGAGGCATTCCATCTTAGTCCTCACGGGTGAGAACGCGTCTGCATTTTGATTTGTAATCGAGGATAGATGTAGATGTCTACGGGCCGCAGCAACCACTTACCATCAGGTGGACTGTGTGCCCGTTTGTCACCCTATCCTATATAAAAAAATATACATATATATATATATATATATATATATATATATATATATATATATATATATATATATAGCGCGCTTATTTAATATAATATCTATTAATGCATTTTGTAAAGCACAGATATTGGGTATGCTATGTATTTAATTATTTTTTAACTTCCTGTACTGCACTTAGTTTAAATTGGTGAAGTAAATGGTAGTATAAGTGTGTTAAGTACTATGAGGGGGGGGGGGGGGCGTACCTTGAATATGGCGTTCATGTTGTGCGTGTCTGGTGGTGCGAGATGCAGCATTGCGAAGTGGCGCATGAAGCGCGCGCTGAGCGCGCTGCGGCCGCCGCCGGGCGGCGCGCACGCACACACCACCACCACGTCCAGCACGCGCCGCCACTGCAGCTTGTCGCGCTCGTACCACCCGCCGTACTCCACCAGCTGTCTGCACCCACCGACATTACACCTTCTTACCGCTTTGCAATTAAAATTATCATATGCAAAATGTTTAACATAAATCTTCCAAAACCACAAACAAATACGGCTAAAACAAAATGTACAATAAATAACCTTTACATATAAAAATATCCAATAAAATTACGGTGTTTTAAAAACAAACTAAAACAATATCTAATCGACAACGTTAAATTACATTAATTTTAACTGAATCCATTCGAGCCATAGTTTATAGCGTAGCATTGTTCAAATTCAAATTTATTTATTTGTGAATACAGGTATGATACAGAATAGATCTTATATACTCGTATACTCGCATGTTATATAAATATCTTCGCTGCATTCAACCCTTAGGTAATATTACAGTTACAATTAAATATATTACATTTCCACAATAATTTCATTTTATTATATAAATTATAATTATATAAGAAAATTCAACAATGATGTAATAATTAATTAGAATGAGATATTTACAATAAAATATAGTCTAATCGAATGTCAAATGAATTTATTTTATGCAATGTAATTATAATACGCCTACTGATGCGTTACTTAAATATTCATTGATTGAGTAGTAGCATTTCTCAATTAGAAATGTTTTAAATTCTTTTTTTAAATATATGAATGTTTTCCATTTCATGAAACATAGATGAAGCCTTATTATAGATTTTAGATAATATACCGATAATATTATAGATAATCGTTATTAATCTCGACTCACATTATTTTTTTATTTTTTATTCTAGTTTCTTTGCAAATAAATTACGTGGCAATTACGGAAAGATTTCTTCTATGAGGCAATCTATAGCAATCATTCAAAATATCTACACACACACAATGCAACAGCGTTATGTTAATTTTAATACAATTATTAGTCGCTTTTAAGGTTGTTCTGTATCATAAGATGCAACTATTAGATATGTCAGTCAGAATCATCATTACATAACTTCACAAGTCCAATTCTGAATATATGTCACCCTGCATCCACCGACCTCCTGAATGCCTTACCAGGCCATACCATCTAGTGGCAGGACGTCGTACACTTCGCCTGCCAGTACGAGGCTACCGCTCGAGAACGTTTCCTCCCCATCGGTTGCAGGTTCTTCGATCTATACGGCCGGGCCATTGCCACTTTAGCTTACCAATGCGTTGGTCTATATCGGTATATATAACAATAGTATGGGATAATCTTTACAATGTTTGTGATATGAGCGTCAAAATAGAGAAAGAAAGAAAGAAAGAGATATTTATTTGGCCATTTCTTAACAAATTAGCAGTAAATACGAAAAACAAACATTATTTCTTTTTTTTTTTTTTTTTTTATTTCATTAGGTATTCTTATAGGTAGACTTAATTATACACTTACAATTAAAAATAACACTTTTTTTAGTGGGAAAGTCCAAATAGGACTGCCACTCAGGAAACACTAAGATGTGTCATCCTAGCCCTGATTTTCAGTGGCTACCTTAAGTACATTACATACATACACACACATATTATATATATATATATATATATATATATATATATATATATATATATATGCGTATATATATATATATATACATAGATATGACACAGATTGTACAGAAGACTGAAGAGTACAATCTGCCACTTTGCCTGGCGTATGTGAACTATGAGAAAGCCTTTGATTCCGTCGAAATTTGGGCGGTGCTACAGTCCCTTCAGCGGTGCCAAGTTGACTGTCGGTATATCGAAGTGCTGAAGTATTTGTACAATAGGGCTACGATGGCTATCCGAGTACAGAACCAGAGCTCGAAACCTATCCAACTGCAGAGAGGTGTAAAATAGGGTGACGTTATATCCGCGAAACTCTTCACCGCTGCATTGGAAGACATTTTCATGCTACTGGACTGGAAAGGATACGGTATTAACATCAATGGCGAGTACATCACTCACCTTCGATTTGCCGACGATATAGTCCTTATGGCAGAATCGCTGGAGGACTTAAGCACTAAGCTCAATGACCTCAATAGTGCCTCCCAACGGATAGGTCTTAAGATGAACACGGACAAAACAAAGATCATGTTTAATGTCCATATCACACCTATGCCGGTAGTTGTTGGGAGCACTAAGCTCGAAGTTGTTGACGAGTACGTTTACCTGGGACAAATAGTCCGACTAGGTAAGTCCAACTTCGACCGAGAGGTCAACCGACGGATTCAACTCGGCTGGGCAGCGTTCGGGAAATTACGACATATCTTCTCGTCAGGTATACCTCAATCTCTAAAAACTAGATTGTACAAGCAGTGCGTGTTGCCAGTGATGACTTACGGATCTGAGACGTGGTCCTTAACTGCTGGCCGTATGAGGACGCTCAAGGTCGCTCAGCGAGCTATGGAGAGGGCTATACTCGGAGTTTCTCTGCGTGATAGACTCAGAAATGAGGATATCCGCATAGCCCAACGGATTAGTAAGCTGAAGTGGCAATGGGCCGGCCATATAGCTCGAAGAACCGATAACCGATGGGGAAGAAAGATTCTCGAGTGGCAGCCCCGTACCGGTAGGCGTAGTGTAGGGCGACCCCTCACTAGATGGAGTACCGACCTGGATTAGATTGTACACCTGTGATGTATGAAGGAGAAAAAAAAAAGATAATTATAACCATAGTGGAACATCCTATTGGTAGTGCGACGGTACGGTACGACCGTGTGATGGTGTCAATGTAACACTGTGACGGTGTGTCAGTATGTAATAATGTGTTAGCATAAAAGTGTAACGATGCGACGATGCGACGGTGCGTCGGTGTGATAATGAGACGGTGTAACATTGTGCTGGTGTGACAATGCAACGGTGTTACCTGAGCAACTCGATGACTGGCTGCGAGCCGTACTGGTCTGGTCGCGGCAGGTTGACGTCGTCCACGAACAACAGCAGTCGGCGCCCGCCCGCAGCACCCAGAGCCAAACGTCCGCGACGCTCCAGCCGCCGCTCCACGCTCTCCTGCCGAGCGCGCACAAACACATCGCATAATACGTAAAGTTCTTCACACCGATTTTGGTCACGGCGACTGGTCTTAACAGAGACCGATTTTGGTCACGGCGACTGGTCTTAACAGAGACAGAGATCTTTTTTATACAGAACAAGGATGACAAAAGAGCACAAAGTCCATTTAATGATAAGTAGATGCTGTGGCCCATACACAACTGCTCTTACATCTATCCTCGATTTGAGCTGCTATTTTAAGGCGATATTCTATGAGAGCGATTCACGAATCTCACCGCTATGTATATATGTAACATATAATTGTCGCTTGAACAAATTAATATGTCATTGGTGATATTCATATTGCCCACGTCTCTCAGTAAGTATGTACAAACATAAGGTTTTTAGGTGTTTTATTGGTGATTTATAGGTGTTAAATTTCAATTAAAGTGCTAATATATACTTAAAAGTGATAAAATAACTGTCACACAAACACAGCTAGGACACCTGGTATGTGTATTGAGCTATTTTTCATGGGATTTACGGGTGTTAAATTTCAATTAAAGTGCTAATATGTACTTAAAAGTGATAAAATAACTGTCACACAAACACAACTAGGACACCTGGTATGTGCATTGAGCTATTTTTCATGGGATTTACAGGTGTTAAATTTCAATTAAAGTGCTAATATGTACTTAAAAGTGATAAAATAACTGTCACACAAACACAACTAGGACACCTGGTATGTGCATTGAGCTTATTTTTCATGGGATTTACAGGTGTTAAATTTCAATTAAAGTGCTAATATGTACTTAAAAGTGATAAAATAACTGTCACACAAACACAACTAGGACACCTGGTATGTGCATTGAGCTATTTTTCATGGGATTTACAGGTGTTAAATTTCAATTAAAGTGCTAATATATACTTAAAAGAGATAAAATAACTGTCACACAAACACAACTAGGACACCTGGTATGTGTATTGAGCTATTTTTCATGGGATTTACAGGTGTTAAATTTCAATTAAAGTGCTAATATTGAAATAATACTAGTTTTTACGGAATTTATCGCGTATATTTGACTTTTTAAATACCCGACGTCTCGAACGCTTTACGCTTTTTGCTACCATCTGCTTGGGATCCTATGATAAATAAAATTAAATCCCAACCCAAGCATACAACTGCAAGACTTCAAGATACCATAAGTTCATACTGCATAGATCGGAACAAAAGTTAAATTTTAATCTATGGTAAACGCGGTTAACTATGACATATGGACGTTGAACATCTCAGTCCCGCCCGTGACCATGAGTGCTGTAAAGCGTTCGAAACGTCGGGTATTTAAAAAGTCAAATATACGCGATAAATTCCGTAAAAACTAGTATTATTTCAATGTGTAGTGTTCGCGTAAATATAAGAAATCATTAGAAAGTGCTAATATATACTTAAAAGTGATAAAATACCTGTCACGCATACACAACTAGGACACCTGGTATGTGCATTGAGTTATTTTTCAGGACATTAAATTTACAAGATTTTCAGGCGTTAAATTTTAACTAGTGAGCTAATCTGCTCAGGGAAACATGTTATGGATACTTTTATATCTAATCATTCATCATCATCATTACAGCCCTTCACAAGTCCACTGCTGAACATAGGCCTCCCCCAAGTAATGCCACAAAGCACGGTCCTGAGCCACCTGCATCCATCGACTTCCTGCATATCTTACCAGGTCGTCACTCCATCTAGTGGGGGGTCGCCCTATACTACGCCTACCGGTACGAGGCTGCCACTCGAGAACCTTTCTTCCCCATCGGTTATCGGTCCTTCGAGCTATATGGCCGGCCCATTGCCACTTCAGCTTACTAATCCGTTGGGCTATGTCGGTCACTCTGGTTTTACTGCGGATATCCTCATTTCTGAGTCTATCACGCAGAGAAACTCCGAGCATAGCCCTCTCCATAGCTCGCTGAGCGACCTTGAGCGTCCTCATACGGCCAGCAGTGAAGGACCACGTCTCAGATCCGTAAGTCATCACTGGCAACACGCACTGGTTGTACAATCTAGTTTTTAGAGATTGAGGTATACCTGACGAGAAGATATGTCGTAATTTCCCGAACGCTGCCCAGCCGAGTTGAATCCGTCGATTGACCTCTCGGTCGAAGTTGGACTTACCTAGTCGGACAATTTGTCCCAGGTAAACGTACTCGTCAACAACTTCGAGCATAGTGCTCCCAACAACTACCGGCATAGGTGTGACATGGACATTAAACATGATCTTTGTTTTGTCCATGTTCATCTTAAGACCTATCCGTTGGGAGGCACTATTGAGGTCATTGAGCATAGTGCTTAAGTCCTCCAGCGATTCTGCCATAAGGACTATATCGTCGGCAAATCGAAGGTGAGTGATGTACGCGCCATTGATGTTAATACCGTATCCTTTCCAGTCCAGTAGCTTGAAAACGTCTTCCAAAGCAGCGGTGAAGAGTTTCGGGGATATAACGTCACCCTGTCTTACACCTCTCTGCAGTTGGATAGGTTTCGAGGTCTGGTTCTGTACTCGGATAGCCATCGTAGCCCTACCGTACAAACACTTCAGCACTTCGATATACCGACAGTCAACTTGGCACCGCTGAAGGGACTGCAGCACCGCCCAAATTTCGACGGAATCAAAGGCTTTCTCATAGTCCACATACGCCAGGCAAAGTGGCAAATTGTACTCTTCAGTCTTCTGTACAATCTGCCGCAGGGTATGTCTATGGTCTATGGTACTGAAGCCTTTTCGGAAACCGGCTTGTTCGGGAGGCTGGAAGTCGTCGAGTCTGCATGCGAGACGATTCGTAATGACTCTCGAAAACAGCACGTAGACGCAGCTCAGAAGGGAAATCGGTCTGTAGTTCTTCAAGAGAGCGTTGTCGCCTTTCTTAAAGAACAAGACCACCGCACTTCTGCTCCACGCCTCTGGAGTAGTGCCACCATGGAGGACGGAATTGAAGAGCTTCTGAAGGACTTCAAGTACCGGTGTTCCACCCACTTTCAGAAGCTCCACTGTAATTCCATCCTCGCCTGGCGCCCTGCCGTTTTTAAGGTGCTGGAGAGCCATTCTAATCTCGCTTAGACTGACGTCCGGGATATCATCGGAATAGTGTCGGATAAGACTTGCTCTTGGATCGTTACTCACACTTGCGTGTGGCTCCAACGATGATGTGTACAGCTGCCCATAGAACCTCTCAATCTCACTCAGAATCTCAGGTGTCGGAGTCGGAAACGATGATGCCACACTCAGTCTTCAGGTTTGACAGTTGGCCCTTACTGGCAGACAGATCTCTGGCAAAGACTTTGGAGCCCTGGTTCTGCTCGATCGCTTCTTTAATACGAGCAGTATTAAAGTTGCGTAAGTCTCGCCGCATGCATTTGGAGATCTGTCTGTTCAGTTGCCTGTATGCTGTCAAATCTGTTGACGATTGCAGCCTCATCTCCCGTCTAACAGTCATGAGATTAAGAGTGTGATCGGAGAGTTTTTGTGTTCTTCTGCGGCGGGTCTCGCAGAACTTAGCTCCGACCGCATGGACAGTTTCCACGAGCTTGTCATTCATATCGTCCACTGCATTGCAATCTTGTAGGCACTGAAAGCGGTTGTGTAACTCGAGCTGAAAGTTTTCGGGATTCTGGATTAGAACACGAGGGGGACGGAGTGTTGACTTCATTAGACGAGACCTCTCCAAATTAACGTTTAGGTTCAGTGTGCCTCTAACCATTCGGTGATCGCTGCCAGTTTTCACCGTTGCGATCACTGAGAAATCACTGAACAGTTGGCGTCTGGTCGTCATAATGAAGTCAATCATTTTTTGTCGAACCGTCGGGGCTCGACCAGGTCCACTTCCTGTGGGGCCGCTTCTGGAAGAAAGAGTTCATCATAAAGAGTCCCTCTTTCTCCATAAAGTCGGCCAGCTGCTGGCCCCTGCGGTTCCGTTGCCCTACTCCAAATTTCCCTAACTTCAGCTTACCGCTTTCTCTTGTGCCTAGTTTTGCGTTGAAGTCTCCCATCAACACCGTGTAGTGGGTTTTGGAGGAATGCATGGCTTTGGAAATATCCTCATACATTTCCTCCACCTCCTCATCGGGATGTGCCGAGGTTGGTGCGTAAACCTGTATGACCTTCAGCGAATACCGTTTGGTGATTCTGAGTATCAGGTACGCGACCCTCGTCGACACACTCCCAATCTTTACAACGTTGTTGACGAGAGACTTGTGGACGATAAATCCGACACCTCCTTGGGACAGATGGTCGCCCTCCCGGTGATAGAACAAGTTGCCGGATTCGAGAATAACCGTGTCCTCCCCCTCTCTTCGGACCTCGGATAATCCTATAATACTCCAGCGCAACTTGTCTATCTCTTCTTCCAGCTCCAGGATCTTCTCGTCAGTCCTCAGTGTGCGTGCGTTAAATGTTGCCAGGTCGAGTCGTCGTAGGTGGCAACCGAACCTCCACCGGAGATTCTTAGCACCCCCTGCCCCACCGTTACCATGGTCGCCACCGTAGCCAGGAATAGCGGGGCCTCCGGGGACTGGGGGCCGTCTATTTGTGTGATTGTTCATGGGGGGTATATTGCCATAGTTGCCACGCTAAGCGAGCGGGTTGGCAACCGCAGTTTTTTTTTTCGTACAGTTGCTGTTATCAGGAAGATGCTGCTGCCCATCTCCTGCCTGTTTCCCTCTGTCGCCTTTTACGACACCCACGGGAAGATATGGGGTAGTGGATATTCTTAACCGCCACTACACGGCGAACACGGTTTATATCTAAACCAAGTCCTTTTTTCACTTTTAAGTATATTAATATATACTTTTATAGTGTTCGCGTAAATATAAGAAATCATTAGAAAGTGCTAATATATACTTAAAAGTGATAAAATAACTGTCACGCATACACAACTACGACACCTGGTATGTGCATTGAGTTATTTTTCAGGACATTACATTTACAAGATTTTCAGGCGTTAAATTTCAACTAGTGAGCTAATCTGCTCAGGGAAACATGTTATGGATACTTTTATATCTAAACCAAGTCCTTTTTTCACTTTTAAGTATATTAATATATACTTTTATATCTAAACCAAGTCCTTTTTTTCACTTTTAAGTATATTAATATATACTTAAAAGTGAATAAAGGACTTGGTTTAGATATAAAAGTATCCATAACATGTTTCCCTGAGCAGATGCACAGCATTTCTGATAGCATCACATCAGATAGTGAGAGGAGGTGCAAGATAAAGCGTGAGAGATGCGCACCTGCGTGCTGCGGCTTCCGGTCTGTGCGGAGAAGTTGAGCGTGAGCGGCGTGCAGCCTCCCGCTGTCTCCATCTGCTGTAGTACGTCCAGCACGATGCACGTCTTGCCTACGCCTGCGAACCGACCGAGTCTCGTTTTTTATATGAGTGGGGGCGTACGAGCATGCGGCTCACCTGCTGGTAAGTGACTGCCGCCGCCCATGAATAACTGCAACGCCATGGAAACTGCAGGTGCCTTGCTGGCCTCTTTTTCTTGCCTACGACGTTGATGTTGGCGGCTTTCTACCAGTGTTGTGGTTGCTGGGTTGGAATCTTTGATCAACAATACCAAGTAGATAACAGGTCACGTACAAAATCATAGCTAAATACTGTCCGCATGAATATAAACTATAAAATACATAAATTAAATAACATTTAGTGTGAAATCAACCTTAAATTATAACAAATAAAGTTCTTTTTGCCGTTATTGCCTTGCGAGCTACGCTCTCACGTGCAAGAGCTCACGTCTCATGTGCGCTCTTATTTACTGAGATTTCTTGCGCCGAGCCGACATCTAGTGGTATTGTTGATCGAAGGTTGGAATCACACACGAAACCAACGTTTGACGTCCTTACTGTGTGATAGAAACCGACTAAGATATTATCATTATCTTGGAACACATAATATTTCTATACCCTGTGATAGAGACGGATAAAAAAAAATTAAAAATAGTTTATTTCTTTAACTTTGGTAAGTATTTAAAAGTAAGTAAGTAGTAAGTATTTATAACATTGGTAAGATTTTAGACTTTTACTCCGCTCCGTTTATGATGCTGGTAATAGGTTGGACTTTTGCATCTGCATCGGCCTTAGTATTATTAATGTTAAGTGATAGCATGTATAATAAAGTATGTGTTAAGTGTGTGTGCAGTCCGTAAGGGTTAAGAATGGGATTAGAAATGGCGGCTAATCGATCCGGTACCGTCAACATGCAAAGTGATACTTTGCATGTCGACGATATACCGTTATTAGCGTAAACCCGCTAATAACGGTATATCGTCAAATGTTATTCAGTAACAGGGAGATTTTATACTATAAAAAAATAAAATATTTCAAAAGAATGGCTTACACCAACATATGTTATTTTGACAATAAAACCATTAATTACCAGATTTAAAGCTATGTTTATGAAAATAACAATAGTTTTTGTTTCGTCGAAATTGTATGTTTTCAAGTGCCTTCTTTAACATGGGGAAATGCTTACACATTCGCTTTGCTTCGTACTATATATTTGCAGACATACGGGAACGCTTTCGTACACATACGCGGCCCCACCAGCGCTGTAGGCATCTTCGACCTTGTCAATTCGCAGGGCTAGGGTGGATATGATTTGAATTTCGATGAATTTTAATTAATTAATTTATTCTACTTGTTCACATTTTATACCCTTTATATATATATATATATATATATATATATATATATATATATATATATATATAATGTAATTTTTTAACCCTTTCTATTTTGATTATAGTTGCACCGCCTCTTACCTTAGTACTCTTATTAGTTTGTGGTTTAGCCTAATGGCAGACTGGGTGAGAACGCCCTATGACAACATTTAGAGTCCATATGTGCTATTTTGATGATATTGACAGATCTGGATCTCGCTATCTATAAGACCTAAGAGTTTTTATTTAAACACATTAAACTCGGACTTATAATCTTCAAATCTGTTGACAAGAAAACACGATTCAATAAAAAAATTCTCGATTAAAAAAAACGAAAAAACCTCGTTTTGCACTTATTTTGAGTTAGATCTCTGAAACTATGGAATTGAATGATAATTTTTAACGTAATAGATAGATAATAAAATTATCTCAAATCGTGAAGATTTATTTTTTTACTTTTAATTTTTTTCTCGTAATTAGCAATTATGTGATTTGGCACTTTCGTTATTTTATTCTAAGCGAGCACACTCTTTCTATATCTCGTTTTGCACGCGGTAGGGAATAGCGCTATCCTTTTCTATTTGTTTAATGATTCAATCAATTCAATTTGTTGCGGGACGAACCTACTCGTATGTTTGACGATATTACAGAGAGACGATTTCCAGTATAAGCTGATCTCGCATTGTAGGCTTTCCGTACGATGAGTGGTCAACTTATACTAGAAAATTTAGCTTGAGTAGCCGTTAGTATGATTATGAAAGGGTAAGTGTAGTAAGGTAAGTAAGGGTAGTGGAGGCAAAATTAAAATTTGCGAGAGCTGATGTAGAATGGGCTCTTAAGTGCGCCATATGTATTAGTTTGTGCATGGAAGCATAAATAAATTCAATTATTGCCAACATTTCTATTTCTTCTACAATATTACACATAGACACTCTTAAGAAAAACCGTCCTCTCAGGCAGTCCGGTATAAAAAATGTGTGGCAGTTCATACGCGGTAATTCACGAAATTTCCAGTAAAATTGCTTGTTATAGCGCCATCTGTTTCATTCTATCTACAAAGTGATTTTATTACATTGTTACGTAAAATAGACGCTAAATGGCCTAAAAACGACATATTTAATATAATATTCTATCTCATTTTCTTGCAGGCCGAACGCTATAGATGTAATATATGTTGATATTGATAATAAAGACAATAAAATGAAAATAACCGATTCCCTGGTGGTTATTATCATTTTATTGCCTTAATTTTATTGTTTAATAATAATTTATAAAAGCATTTACAAAACGCGGCGCGTTACAACGCTTACGTATTTTTACTTAAAATCAATATAATATTCGAGTAGTGCCTGTCTCTTTTTAGTGTCGCATTTTCATTTCATTGAATTATAAATCACGAAGGTTCTAAAGAAGTTTTCACTTCAAAGAGCAAGACGAAGCGGTACGCACCCGTGTCTCCGGTGAGCAGTACTGGCTGGTTGGCAGCAAGCCAGCGGTGCAGCAGGTGGGCGTGGCACGTGGTGTCGTCAGTGGGCACGACTGTCTCAAAGAACGCGCGTTCAGGTTTGTATATGAAGTGCGGCGTCACTTCCGCCCAGGGTCTCGCCCGCCTCGCCTTCGTGTCCACGTACACCTCCAGCAGGTTCACGCCATGCGGACAGCTGGGCACACACAATCACATCATGTACTTTTTTTTCGTTTTTCCAAAATACTACACACACAAAGTATCATTACACATCTCTCACTTTGATTACGACCGCGCAATAAATGCCACGTGGTTGAAAAATTATCAGGTAAGAAACTTCAGCCACGCTGCTTCATAATGCTTTATACGTGGTAGAGCCATGCTGCAGTTATATTAGAAGTATAGTTGTAGCACGAATGGGTCGTCTCGACCGGGGAAGGACCACGCTTTCACAATACCAGCGTGAAATAGTAGCTTAATGCCGCTGTATTTCGTATGGTGAGTGTAGAGACCGGAGACCCTTTTTATTGGAAACGAGGCATTCCATCTAAGTCCTAACGGGTGCAACGCATCTGCATTTCGATTCGTAATCGAAGATAGATGTAGATGTCTACGGGCCACAGCAGCCACTTACCATCAGGTGGACTGTGTGCTCGTTTGTCACCCCATCCTACAAAAAAAAAAGTAGAGGGGCTATCACAGATATCGCGATTAATATATGTTTGACAAAAAAAGAGTGTACTTACAATATTTATAATGACTTCATTATATTATACAACAGAAAATATTGTTCAAGCCCCTATTACCTCGTTTAGGCGTAAACGGCATACATCGAGGGAAAACGGGAGCGGAAGTATATTCAGTGCGGATATAGATTAGATGCCATATAACAATTCTGAAGAAGAATTACTGTACGGTGCGAGTTTTGAACATTTACTGCAGTAAAAAATTTAGTTTTACATTATTAAATAACGGCAGCTCACTACATACTACAAATATGTGCTCTGACGTTAATCAAGTTATTACGAATACGCACAATATTCTGCGCCAGAAATTGGATATTAATGCACACTGTGACTAAATCGAATCCAGGCCAAACCCAAAAACTTCTTCAGCTACTTAAGAAACAAGTTTATGTTTTTAGAACCATCATCTCGACCCAAGCAAAACATCAAAAAGCACCATCAATGTCCAAACTCTATAAAATAATGATCAAATAAACTGTACCCAAATCAGATCATTTATTTAATCGGAATAAATCTAAACATCATTCTAGCAACAAAATTTCCAATGTCGTAGCACAAAATATGTTAAATGTAAAAAGAAAACTCGAATAATTGATTTTTAAAATAAATTGTGTCATCATCGTTGGATGCAGTTGGCTCAGGGCCGTGCTTTGTGACATTCCTCGGGGGAGGCCTATGTTCAGCAGTGGACTTGTGAAGGGCTGTAATGATGATGATGAAGATCATGCTAAGCAGTGTTTTCCGACAAAAGGTGGCAAAGATTGTCATAATACATTATTGCACAAAAGCGCTAATATTCGGAACTTTAAGGACTAAAAATATGGATGGGTTTTGATCACACAAACTTTGAATTAAAATTTCATTAATGATAAAGAGCCAGAGAATTTAGCTAGAATAATAATTTATTGATAAATTATGAGATGGGATTTATGATAAGATTTGTGTGAGTACACGCTGCCGCGCCGTAGTATGTAGTGGGCTGGCAGACAGCTTTCTTTTATAACGTAATGTTATAAAATAATGCTATCTCTGGTATATAGTGTATTTATGGAATGTTTCTCGCACAATTACAATTAACTACTAATACTAGTACCAAATACTAGAATAGAGAGTCAAGTACCAACTTACTTAAAGAAATTTAAGTAAGCGACTACCAACAAACAGTTCCGACTAGTCGGCGCGATCATCGTCATTTATACTTTAACAGAACTTGTTAATTTGATAAAATACAATAGACTATAAGTTACACACAATTCTACATAAAAATACACATAGAAGGAATTTGGTTTAAATGGAATTACCAATTTAAATGATGTCGATAAAACCATTACTTTAAAATAAAAATAGTTAAAATATATATGTAATAGAGAACTCACTATTCGCCTTCTTCAAACTGCTCGAACTGTCTCTTAACAAACTGCTCGAAGGCTCTGCGGTGATCATGCAGCAGGTTCCCCCCCACGGCCCAGACGTAACTGAAGAGGAAACAGAGCGCCAGGTAGCTGCGCAGCGCCGCGCGCTCCGTCAGCCTCTCGCCCGGCTCCGCCAGCACGCTGCCCAGAAGACTACACATCGCCGCCACCTTGCTCGCCTCCACCTGGATCATAACCCTGGCCGTACACACCACGTTCTACAGGAGGGGAGGACAGGAAAAAAATGTGCAGGTGTGCATGCGCATGTACACCGGGGGCGTATATTGGAATTAGGTCCACCTTCCTTATAGAATAAGAGTGCAAACGAACACACAGTCCACCTTGATAGTAAATGGATGCTGTGTGACCCATACACATATAAATCTATCGTCAGTTGAGAATCAACACTCACGACTTCTAAGATGGAACTTGTTATTAGTAAAAAGGATCTCCGGTTCTCTACACTCACTTGAGTTGCTATTTTACACTGGTATTCTGTGAGAGCGACAACCGGAAAAATATAGTTACAACATAGCTCAACTATGGCCGCGAAATGATGCTTGCCATGGCTGAGGTCTACTGAAGGGATACACCAGTGCATGTGTGCAAGCGCTCGTACACTGGACCGTGTATTGGAATGAGGGTTGCTAGCTCCTGTTCTACATTGTAGGGGATTAGATAAGATTAAATAAGGGACGTAGTGAGTAGGCTCTTTTCTCGAAGTTCCCTAAGTCGCTAAAGTAGTTCTCTAGTCCCTAAGTAAGTATTGGTCAGGAGCAATTGCTGGTGGTACTCGATTCCACAAGGAAGTTGTGCGGGGAAATATCGCTGTATGTATGTGTAAATGTATGGTGTCACGTGCTTTGTCACTATTATGTAACTAAGCGGCTGGAAATAGTCCGAACAATTCCTCTAGGCAGTGCGCCAGTGCGTCAAGCCGATCATTCGGTCGCCGACGATGCGAACCGCTTAGGTCATAATTACTTGTTTAAAATTATTTTTAGAATTAAGGTGAAGTTAAACATTAAAATTAATTAAATAAATTATGCCGGTTCCGTGGCGCATTATCTTAGCAATGAGGTACGGCGCAAATAGGTGCGCATTCGAATCCTGCATAGCAAAGTGTTGAATATTGATATACTTAGGGAGTGACAAAGGCGATACGTCAATTAGACAAGCTAGTTAATTGCACACTGGTTGGTTTAATGAGACAGCGACCGTTCGGTGGGGGACGCAGCCCGCACACCCTTACACACATAGACATACACAACACAAAGTATTTTTATGGCCAACAAGTTATTGTTTCGGGTTTGGATTTTTGTTCTTGTGAAATTTATGTATGTAAACTGCCTCCACGATACAAGCGATGTTAACCTTAACTTTAAAAAAATATCTTCTTAATATACTATGACTACTTCAGTTACCTGATGTATTCCGAAGGCGCAGTTGTTGTTGACATAGTCCAGGCCTTCCGGCAGCAGCAGGAACATGTCGCGTAGAAAGTCTGCCGAGTCGGGGGAGCAGAGACCCTGTGTGGTGGCATAGTTCAGCCAGGAGCGCGCGTACGGCAGCACACCCAGCTCACGCGGGTCCACGTACACCATTCCGCACCGCGACACCGTCGCCGGGGATGCTTGCGACAGTTCACCCACCTGCCGCCACCACCAACATCGATACCACACGTTTTCTTAGCAGTTTTCTTATAAAACGAGCACACAGTCTATATGGCGATAAATGGATGTTATGGTTCCTACACATCTACATTTATCTTCGATTAAGAATCAAAATGCGAATGCGGTGTCACCCCAAAGAACTAAGGTGGAATGTCTTATTTTCCAGAAGGGTTTCTGGTTCTCTGCACAGAAGCATTTAGATTACATTTAAAGCTGGTATTCTGTGAGAGCGTGTTCCTTAGCATATATTCATTCGTGTTCAACTGCAACATGGTGGCAGCGTGCTTCTATCACATCAACCAATAAGCTTCAAAGAAAGTCCACTGTTGAATGTACGCCTCCCCCATAGATTTCGTCATAGGGGACATATGTGCCATAATTGCCACACTTGGCAAGCGGGTTGACAACTACAGTTTTTTTAATATTTAGTCAATATTTGGAACATGCTGCTGCTATCTCCTGAATTGTTTCTCTCTGTCACGTCTTACGATAATTATAATATCGAGAAATACATGATTGAAAGTATATATATATATATATATATATATATATATATATATATATATATATATATATATATATATATATATATATATATATATATATATATATATATATATATATATATATTCTTCAAGTTGGGTGTGGCAGAAGAGGAACGAGAGTAGAATGAACGCAGTAGAAATGCGGTCGTTAAGGAGTATGTTAGGGCTGAATCTTAAAATCTCTTAATGACAGGGTAAGGAATTGTGTAATAAGAGAAGAGTGTGGTTTGCAAGATGATGTTGTGACCAGGAGTAAGAAAGAAATGCTTCGGAAGTTTGGTCATGTGGAAAGAATAAATGAGGAAAGAGTGACTAAGAAAATTTATGTTGCAGAAGTGAATGGCAGAGTCGGAAAGGGACGTCCTAGGCGAAAATTTATCGACCAATTTGGCGATTTATTGAAAACGGGCCAAATTAGGAGTACCCTTAACCGACGAGCATGTATGCGGAGGTGTATGGATGTGAAGGAGGCGAGAGAGGTGTGCCAGGATCGTGCCAAATGGAAGTCTGTAGTCTCTGCCTACCCCTCTGGGTGACAGGCGTGAGTGTTTATGTATTTATGTATGTATATTCTTCAAATGCGTGTTCTTCGTGATCATCCGGATGTAACTGAAACCGGGACTCATCGGTGAACAGCTTCGAAGACCATTGTTCGTCACTCCATGGTAAATCCTCCCGAGCCCACGAAATCCACCGAATGCGATTGCAACACGTAGCGGTATTCGAGCACCAAGACCAAGTTCATGCAATCTCCTTCACACGGTTCCGTAGTAGCACAGGAGCTTTCGTAGTAGTTATATCGCTGTGATATTGGGTTGTATTCTGGTGGTCATTTGGAGAAATCGATCCTGTCTCTGCGTAGTAACACAATATCTACCCGTGTACCGTCTAGCCACACCCTCAGAACAGCGATAACGTGACCACAACCTTGATATCACGTTTTTGATCGTGTGTATGGCCTCAGCAACGACACATTAAATAGCGCCATTGTCTAACGTGTCCACGGGTCGTAACATTTCATCTCGACTCAAATGACGACGTGACGTGACCCTTAAAGCTCACACGGCACGTTAAATTAAAAAATAAAAACAATCTAATCCCTTTTCATTAATAATATCAGTAGAACAAAAACATTTTCCGTGATGTAAGGAATTACTAAAAATTTCGTCGCCGTATTTTATTTTTTTTGGTTTTTTTTATTTAAATTTTATTCATCACCATCATCATCATTGCAGCGCTTCACAATTTTACTGCTGAACGTAGGTTTCCTCCATGGAATGCACAAAGCAGTCCTGAGCCACCTAAATTTATCGACTTCCTACATGTCGGGGACGCCTTACACTTTGTTTACCAGTACGAGGCTGCCACTCGAGAACCTTTCTTCCCCATCGGTTGTCGGTTAACTGGCCGGCCCATTGCCACTTTAGTGTACTAATCCGTATACACCATTAGTGTCACATTTTAACTACAACAGCCATGCTGCCGCACGAATGGCCCAGCTTGACCGAGTGGGGAACCACACTTGCACATAATGCTTGCATGAATTAACAGAAAACACCGGCGACCCTTTTAACTATAAACGAAGCTTGGAGAACGAACGAAACGAGGAAATGTGTGCGCGCCTTACCTCGAACAGCATGTGCACATATGGCGTAAGCTTGATGCGCTCTGAGTTAGCGAGGCAGAGCATCTTGTTGTCGTCGAGCACGGTGTTCATGTTCTCAATCCAGACGGCGTCCACGGGCCCGTCGCACACGATCCACTGGTGGTCTTCGGAGCCACTCTGCACGGCCGCCCGGAGTCCAAGAGGCAGCACGCCGTCGTGCCACTCCAGCGTCGCCAGCTCCACCTCGCCGTACAGCTCACCGATGCTCAGGCTCTTGGGGTTCAGCGTGTACATGTGTACCGCGCGGTACTGCGGGCCCTCAACACCACGGGTGTACAGCTGCGTGTACGTGTCGCCCAGCACCTGAACAATTCATTCCATCCGTCCATCTAATCCGTAGAATATTAGATAAAAATTAAAAATTTACTTTTCAACTTTCCATATACATACTATGTCTTACTAGCTGTTCACCGTAACTTCATCAGCATTGATTTTTTTTATAGGATTGGATGGCAAACGAGCACACAATCCACCTGATGGTAAGTGGTTGCTGTGGCCCATAGACATCTATATCTATTCTCGATTATGAATTAAAATGTAGATGCGTTGTCATCCGTAAGGACTTAGGTGATAAGCCTTGTTTCCAGTAAAAAGGGTCACCGGTTCTCTACACTCACCATACGAAATACAGCAGCATTAAGCTACTATTTCACGCTGGTTTTCTGTGAGAGCGTGGTCCCTCCCCGGTCGAGGTGACCCATTCATGCTACAACTATACTTCTAATATAACCGCAGCATGGCTCTACCACGTTTATTACGATATGTGCAGTTTTGACCCAGAGCCCTAATTATTTTTGTAGATATAAGTAACCTTAATTTAATCCTTTTAAAATCAGCTATCTATCGGTGGAAGTTCCATCAAAATCGGTCAAGCTATTTCTGATATCCAGTACCAACTGAGAAACAGACAAAAATTTCAAAGATAAACAGCAGCATTTTTCTGATTACAATTCAACATTATTAAAAAAATTGCAGCAATCCGCCAGTTTGCCTAACAAGCAATCTATATGGAGGCATATATTCAGCAGCTTCAATAGAATGTAACCATAACGAAAACGTTGTAGTAAATGAGTAAATGATGACGTTATATACATAGAACTAGTTGGCTCGGCCATCTGCCATGTAAACATCATTATCATACAACCATACCTCTCTAAAAATCTTGGTTCTTGATTCCTGTCACACTGCGCACACATAAATTTAATATTCAATATCTGATTCTTTTTACAAATATATGTTTATTACAGGTTTTACAGACAGGCCCAGATGCAGGACGTACATGGGATAATAGGAAACATTGGTTCACATTTGACTGGTTTGTCAACAAGCTAAGATAAAATTCTCTGTTTTGCTAGACTTGCACGTGGAGAAGGGATAATCATAGAAAAGACATACGTCAAACGAGTACACAGACCACCTGATAGTAAGTAGATGCTGGGGACCATAGACATCTACGTCTATTTAAAAAAAATCAAAATGCAGATGCTTTGTCACAACTTGAGGACTAAGATGGAATGACTCGTTTCCAGTAAAGAGGTGGACAACTTCTCTGGTTCTCTGCATTCAACATAGAAAAAACAAATTACAGCACTAAGCTGCTATTTTACCTGGTATTCTTTGAAAGCGTGGCCCTGCTCCAGTCACAATGTCACAACCATAATTTAGCTTCAGTGTAACTCTACCATGTGTAAATGTGTGTAAAATAATATTGAATTAAATGGACAATTAATGGTAACAAACACACGTACATGCAGCACTGTCGTCTTGCCGCCACCAGCGGGACCCACGAGCATGACGCCCCAGCGCACTATCATGGTCTCGTGCAGCTGGATTACCTTACGCACCTGGCACTCTTCCACCTGCAAGTTGCGCTCCAAGAGAACGCTCTCTACAAAATTAATTAAAAACTAAATATACAACTACGTACACAATGCAAGACTGAATACATAAATTATGGAGCGTATTAATACTGTTCAGTAATAAACCGCAACTCGCAAATTTTATGCCAAGGCACAATGATCTACAACGATCTGAGGGCCGGTGATAACCTGTAGCAACGTGTGACGCATAACGCGCTGTTATAATCTGTGCGGACAAAAAAGGAATAAAAAGGAGGGTACGACGCGTAAGAAGATTACTATTAATCTACATCTCTTTGTGTTAACGTGGAGTGAACATATCTCTTCAAAACTCACAAATAAGGACTACTCTAGAGTGTACCGTGTACAATCTGATTATTAGTGTATTCTACCGTGTAGAAGAAGCCACCAGGAGCTGTCAACGTTTGCCGATCTTGGGAAGCTGGCTAGTAAGACCGTGAGTAGTTTTTATTGTTTTCTTGGTGTAATTTTGTGATTGCGGTAACTGAACGTTTCAGGGGATATTAAATCAAATACAGTCCACTATATCACTTAAAATTAATCCCAAGCCGCCACAAATACAATGATACAGAAGTATATATTATATATTATAAGAACAAGTTGAATTGAAAAACTTAAAGTAATAAAATTGTACTAGTGTAAATGAGGACGGCTGGCCGTATGAGGACTCTTAAAGTCGCTCAGCGAGCAATGGAGAGGGCTATGCACGGGGTTTCTCTGCGTGATAAACTTAGAAATGAGGATATCCGCAGTAGAATCAGAGTGACTGACATAGCCCAATGGATTAATAAGCTGAAGTGGCAATGGGCCTGCCATATAGCTCGAAGAACCGACAACCGTTGGGAAAAAAAGGTTCTCGAGTGGCAGCCTCGGACTTGTAGGCGAAGTGTAGGGTGACCCCCCACTAGATGGAGTGACGACCTGGTAAGACATGCAGGAAGTGGAAGGATGCAGGTGGCTCAGGACCGTGCTTTGTGGCATACCTTGGGGGAGGCCTTTGTTCAGCAGTGGACTTGTGAAGGGCCGTAATGATGATGATGATGATGATGAATGTAAATAGAAGAGATTCAAGCACGCTCTCAAACCATTTGGGTATAAATTGTATCACTCTTAATGGATGTTTGATATTTTTTAATTCTAACTAATTAGAAAAAGCATTTTAGAAGTACCCTACAAATCTCCACTGCAGCTGAAACGTGCCCCTCTCACATCATTGATACGCTTGGCAGATGACCTTTGACCTACTTCGCTCCCTTTACGCGATCTGGGTATACTATATATGGTATAATGAGGTGGTTGTACCGAAATGTATTAAAGGCAAAGTGTTTGCCATTTCAAATAGAAGTATCCTTTGACACCTACGGGATCATTAGAGTCAACGATTATTTTGTTAAGTGTTGCGCCTTGGATGAGGTCTATGTCTGGCTGATGATGATGATTCTCGTGCGCCGTCAATGTTCACCTTTTTACTATTACAAGCTACTGGTTAGACTACTAATCCACGTGATGGTAAGTGATGATGTAGCGGGAGACGGTATAGCGCAGTGACTTAGCTTAACAAAAGCCTTTTCAATGTTGCCTTGAAGACCACAGATTATCTCATAGGGGGGTTTTTTCCTATTGGCCATGCTTGGCAGACGGATTGGCATTCACCGTTTTTTATTATTTGAGTTGTTGTCACGAAGATGCTACTGCCTCCTGTTGTGCTCCTTTGTTTCAGTGTACCTCTGTCGCCTCTTAAACATAGACGGGACGATATGTGGTGGTGAATATTATCACAACGCCGCTACAAGAAAAGACAAGTGCTGGCAGATTATTCCACTCCTTTGCTGTACACATTATGAACGACGTCGCAAGCCATTTGGCTCAATATCGTGGTGTGTCAAACCATAGAATACTATAATACATACATAGTAGAACTGGGGAGTGGGCGGAGCCCACGTAGCCACTAAAATATCACTAACACGTCAATTCACACGTATAAATGTCAACACGAGATGTGTTTTGACGTTACAATCGTTTACAAATTTCGCATGCAAATTATTTAGAAAATGCCAAATTGCACCCTATTTACAAATAAATATGTATTAAAATTTAAACGATTTTTTAATGATGTTCTTGCACATTAATCAAAAGTCTAAAATGTGTAAATTTACTCAATCTGTCAACACAACAAATCGGGTTTGGCAACGCCAATCCTCGTACAAAATAAGGTTGACAGCCATTCTATTGTATATTAATGTATTCTATGTGTCGAACTATTATCAGTTATTAATAATTACTTTGAAAAGAGAGCACTTACTGATGGCTTCCTCCATAACACCGTAGTCTCTCACTGGCAGTTCTAGTCCGGGGAAGAGGTCGGAGAGAATACCAGCGAAGAGCAGTGCATCATCAGCCAGGAACTTGGGCAAGTTGCTGTCGTTGAGCGCGCAGAGCAGCGTCAGCTCCTCATGCTGATCGGGGTTTGCACGTTTCAAAGCACCAGCCATCACCTGGTGAACGGTCAAAATGATTAATTGAAAACTGTTTTAATAATATGCAAAATACTTAACTTTACAAAATTAGTGCTTTATTGTCTTTGTTCCTCTGAGCTGGACAGGTTTGAAAGGGGACCTTTTGGTTGGTGTGTAAATAATGAGGGCAAATATTCTTAAGCTCACTATATGTTGCTAGTTGAGACTAAGGTGAACTCATGTCTTTCACAGATGGTCACATAGTGTCTTTATCGTTGAAGAGTTGCGTTTTAAATAAGTCTTTCGGTTTCTATTGTATGTATGTATACAAAACAATGGCTCGATGCTATATTCTTTAGTTTTACACATTTGCATCTTTTTGTAAATTCTTCTACTTTTCGGAATATCCGTAGTTCGGTTTATCCATTTTTAATGTTATTAACTTTAAACATAACCAGTGTAATAGGTCAGCGTAAAAGTTTCTTCGTAATTTGTTTGTATAAAATTAAAAAAAAATCTCTTTGTAGTGTTTGAATACGGTGTCAGTGGTTTGAATATCAATACCTATATGATATTAAGAAAAAGAAAAATAAAAGTAATAATAATATTAATAATAAATAAATTTTATTTCATTTTAAAAAAGTACATGCCTTAAGAACTAGTAAATCAGAACCTCGATTTAAGCAAATAATGCCTGTGTTTGGAGGGTAACAAACACGTGTTGAAGTAATAAACACTTTCCCGCCATTCTTTCCCGCCATTTTTCAATAGTGATTCTGTCAGTCAAATTAAGTAAATCTAATGAAGAAATTCAATACATTCTGAAGTTTTAATACAAAACAAGACAAGCCGTGAAAAAATTTTTGACGTTTATAACCTAATGCAGTGTCAGTAAGAGTAGCACAAAGTTGGTTCAAGCGTTGTCAGCTCGGGAATTTAGATGTCACAGTTAGTTAAAGTCGACGCCATTTTTGAAAAAGTGTAGCAAGATCGGTATATTCGTAGTTACGACATAGCCGAGGAATTGGGGATTCAGATAAGTTGTAGAGCCACGCTGCAACTATATAATAGTGGTAGTACGAATGTTCGGCTCAACCAGGGTAGCACCACGGTTGACACGCTCTTCTCACATAATAACAGCGTAAAATAGCAGCTGATGCTGCTGTGTTTCGTATGGTGAGTGTACATTACATTAATTACTTACATTACATTATTTTTGACCCAGTGAATATGACGCTAGCGTAAAGTTTTTTGAGTGTGTAATGTGTATGTATGTACATATTTTATCTAATTCTTTAACACTCTCTGTAGCCTAAGCCGTTTGATGGATTTTAACATAAGGCTTGTTGTAGAATTGTTGAAGTTGTTGAATATGAATCTAATTTTAGTTTTAGAAGAGACAAAGCTAAAATAAAATTTAAAGTTATAGCCTGCTGCTGGGTACAGGCATCTACGTATTTCTGAGGGGGAGGGAAGTGACATAATATTATGATTCTCTTTTCAGTAAACTTCTTCACGTATTCGAGTTGTAGTTCTTTAAGGACATCGGTTATACGCTTGTAATTTTAAAAATTAAAAATAAAGAAGAAAGATTTTTACCTATCATTGACTGGCGCCTTTTATTTATTCTTCCGACCATAAAAGAAGAAACTGTGATGTAGAGTACGGCTTTCATAACATACAATATGTATTCAATATACAATAGCAATTATAATGCCGCGTCCCCAAGCGTTCCGCGGCCAGTGCCGCAAATTCCAAATCTCTACAAACGTTTAGCTTAATTTTTCGGAATCAAACGTCACAATCCACAAGCCTGCGAGTACGTTAATTTTGTTTGAAGAGGTTATAACATTAAGCTTTAGTTATTTTTATTATAAAACCAAGAAAACAAGCGAAAGAAAGCGAAAAATTCTGCAAAGATGGGGAGAATGTTAGAAATTCATAATAACCGTACCAGATAAAATTGTGTAATTATTTTATTATTGGTGCTTATTTTTGCTACCAGTCCACAAACGTGACAGAGAGCGCACAAACGTGTGAACGCGTCGCAAGCGCTTGCTGTAAATTAACTTTGATTTTTGATAATAAACCGACAATCAACGGATTGGCTACGAGCGCTAGCGTTGAGGTTTGCTAAGCGTGCCGACGAGGTATAACATAGTCGTGTGGTCTAGACTATCATATACAGGGTTATTTTTATATATTTTTTAATAAAGTTTTCTTCACCATATGCCTTTACTACTTATTCTGAACCTTCTCTGCAAATTTGGCTGGTTACTGCAAAGTAACCCTGTATATTTATTTATTTATTACCAACTTGAGAGATAGGATAGTTTTTTTTGCCCATGAGTTACCCACAATTTATTTCGAGTTTAAGGATTTTTAATAGGACATGACAAAGGGTCGTCGAAAAGGGCAGAACAACGTCTGCCTGGCAAGCTAGTATGTATATATATTAATGTTAATTGTAGTCATTAAGAGTAGGCTAATCAAAGTTCTAGTAACAGCAACACGTTTCCTTTATTAACACCTTACTACATTACAAACAGTGATAGTTACTACGGCAAAAGAAACTAAGAAGTAAAATTATGAAACAATCGGACACCCTGTGATATAAAATACAAAAAAATACTGGCTGCGCTGCTTTTCCTCGTTGTAAAACACTAAATATCAACCGTTCATTCACAATAATATAATATAATAATATAAAGCAAATGTAAATCACCAGCACGCTCTTGACGGCGCGCATTCCGAAGTCGTAGTGGTCCTGTTTAGAGAGCTGCTCGCTGGACAGCTTGTACATCAGCACCATCTTGCGCGCCAGCAGCTTAGACGACTCGAAGCCTTCCGAGTACAGGATCACTTCCGCGATCAGCGCTGCGAAAATCAACGTCGATATCACAAACGAATAAAACACCTGTTCAACGTACAAATTAATCAATACACTTGTCATGAAGTTACGAAAGACCTGACCTGAATAAATTCTTTGTTTTTCTTCTCCAACACGTAATCGACCAGTTTGAGAACAAAATAATATACATTTTTATATATTAAGATTGACTTCTACAAAGCACTTTTTGGAAGTCAATTGCAATATCATTGCTTCAAGAAGCCGTACCGCGGGTAGACCTATTGAGAAGAAGCGGCAAGAAACACAAAAGTAGACAATATATTCTATTATTTTCTCTCAACACTTATAATTTACTCGTAACCTTATAAAATATATTCCTAGGAAAACAAAAAGTCTAAGGAAACTCACTATTTCCACGCATTCTTATCTTTTAAGTAGTCGTCTTATTTAATAATATCCTTTCTTCTTCAGAATGCTTTATAATCCGGTCAAATTAGACCAGAAAATAAGAGTGAAGATACACTAAGTTACAACAAGCTGATGATCAGTAAAGTTGTTCAAAATATAATTATAAATAAAAGTTTGAAGTTTCCCACCATTTCTGTGTATGGAAAAAAAATTTACTCAAGGTCAAAGGTAAAAAAAAATAAGTTTCGCGATTTACATCAAAACGGTAAGCTTTATCATAATAATACCCCCGACAGAAATTGTAGTTCATAAAATTGTATACAAAAAATGTAAAAGTAAAGTCACAGTCAATATACGTCCCACTGCTGGGCACAGGCCTCCCCTCATTTCTGATAGGGTTTTTAGACCAAGGAAGTGTCCGCCGCGCTGCCCCACTGCGTGTTGGCGAACTTCACATGTCTTCGAAATATTTTTTTTCGCATCCCTCGTACATTCAGGTTTCCTCACGATGTTTTCCTGCACCACCGAGCACGTGTTAAATCTGCACTAAAATTGCAATTAACAATTTCATTGTGGCCGGCGGGGATCGAACCCGGGTTACTCGCGTTCTGTTATATTTACAGCGAGCGTTAACCATCTGAGCTACCACGGCTCCTATACAAAAAATGTATCAATACTTATTTTCCTACGAGCCACCGTTTCTGAGATATTACGATTAAAAAAGTTGTAAAAGTTGTAAACGTTATAATATGCATGAGTAGCGCTACGTTTCAATATAATATGTTAAAATATTTTTCTATCGGCCATTGTAATTACACTTAAAATATAAAATATAAATAAGTTATAATTATAAGAGTACTAGGTAAATGAAACCCAGTCCCTCCACTTATAATATAAACTAAATGTATTAAATTAAATTATAATATAAACTAAACGTAATGAAACTAAATGTAATAAATTAAATTATAATATAAACTAAACGCAAAAAACTAAATCTATTAAATTTACAAAAACAAATGTTAATAATCCGAGTACCAATGTGTTTTTAAATGGGGACGAACTGAGTCCTGTTGAGTTCTCTGGTTTTCTTGGCATCACTCTCGACGCTAAGCTTCAGTGCGGTCCCCATATATCTAAACTAGCAAGCAGACTAAGCTCTGCAGCTTATGCTGTAAAAAAATTGGAGATCTCACTAGTGTCGAGACAACTAGATTAGTTTATTTCAGTTGTTTCCATAGCATAATGTAATGTGGGATTTTGCTATGGGGGAATGCGGGTGATTTAGAAACTATTTTTGTTTTGCAGAATGGCCCTCCATTAGAGCTATTTACAACCTTAAACCGAGGGAGTGTCTTAGAGAAAATTTCAAAGAAATAAATATATTAACTTTGGCCTCTCAGTATATCTATGAAAATTTGATGTATGTTCACCAATTGATTCAGGTAGTTTTAGTAAAAAAGTGACATACACTCTGTTAACACTAGGAACAAACACAAGCTGGTGCTACCAGTTTCTCGACTCCATAGAGTCACTAATTCATTCTTGGGGCAATGTATACGCTATTAATTAACAAAGTCGCAGAAAATATAAAAGGTCTCTCTATTGCCAAGTTTAAATATTTAATTAAACAAAAACTGCATAAAAAGGGTTATTATGATATAAATTAATACATGGTTGATAATAACCCCTAGAAATGAGGTGGTCGCTTCCAAGCTGTTTCTAAAATAAAATTTGTGAATATTTTTGTGTCCATTGATATTGTAAAATTTATTTAAAAAAAAGGTCCCGCTGTGTTTCTTGCTGGTTCTTCCCAGGACAGAGTTTTTCTTTTCGAACAAGTGTTAATGTTAAATATTGACTTTCAATAAGAATTATTTGTAATCTATATTGAATAAAAAATTATTCTATTCTATTCTATACACCAGTGTGTAACCTCGAGACAACATTATGTCCCCTTTTCAATTGTGTGCGTGGCTAAATCGCTTTAATTTTTTCCAATGTTTGCTAACTTCCAATATTTTGCAATAATTACGAATCATAACTAACTCATGGAATAGGCCTACTGGGGAAACCACGTTGAAAAAACGCGTTAAGTACCCTATCTCATAGGCGGCGTGGAAATGTATGCGTATTATGACGTCCACAACTTTAAAACTTTTTGAACCGTAATATCTCAGAAACGGTGACTCGTAAGAAAAAGTAATTTTTTGTAGACACTTTTATGATCTACAACTTTTGTCTGAGGTGTTTTTATAATAATACTTACCCTTTTGCTAAAAATTGCGAACAACTCATTTTTTGACCTTTGACCTTGAGTAAAATTTTTCCGTACACAGTAATGGTGGGTAACTTCGAAATTTTATTAATAATTATATTTTGAACAATTTTACCGATTATCAGCTTGTTGTAACTTTATGTATCACCGAATTTCTAGATTGACCTGACTATTATCAAAGTACCAGTAATGAGAGTCTCATCGCTGTTGTGGATGATTTACGTCTATTGTAAACGAGATGTGCCATGTAATGGCGGTGTAAGTGTATCCACAAACCCATAATATCATTCGTGGGTGTCGTAAGAGGCGACAGAGAGAAACAAATCACTAACAAGAACAACGACTAAAATAAAAATACTGCGGTTGACAACCCGCTTGCCAAGCGTGGCAACTGTGGCAAATATTCGATGCATACATTTGTAAGGCAATCTACTAGGGAGGCCTATTTTTTTAATTATGTGCGAGCAGCTATGCATGTCTAGGGATAGAGGCCAGTATCACTGCGACCTAAAAGATCTATTGATCCAAATATTTAGGTCATACGGTTACGTCCGACCTCAAGGATACTACTGACATAGAAAGGGAACGTAGAGCTTTGTCGGTTCGTGCAAACATGATTGCTCGTAGGTTCGCGAGATGTTCAAGGGAGGTTAAACTCACTTTATTTAGAGCGTTTTGTACATGCCTTGTGTACAACAAGTGCAGCTTGTGGCGGGACTACACACAACGGGCATATGGAGCTCTCCGGATCCAATATAACAACGCGTTCCGGGTGCTGACGGGGCTGTCCCAGCGCTGCAGCGCATCTGCGATGTTTCCTCAAGCACATTTAGATTGTTTTTACGCAACTTTGCGTAAAAGATCTGCATCGCTGGTGCGTAGGGTAGGGGCCAGCCCCAATGGCATTCTTAAAATGATAGGTGACGGAGTGAACTGTCCCTATCTGCAACATTGTTGTAGACTGCATATGCCCAGCAGCTAACTTGACTGCTGTTTATGTGCATTACAGCATTTAGTAATAATTAATAGTTTAGATATATTTGTCCCATCATATTTTGTTACATTATTTATTTATTTTTAATAATTATAATTCGAAAAAAAAAAATGTAATGTAATAAATGAGTCCTGGGTACTTGAAGTTAAGTAAATAATAAATAAATAAAAAATTGTGATCGCTGCTATGGCTATAGTTCACCGCTAGCCCTATGTCTTCAATGAATAGAAGGAGTTGCTTAGCCGTGAGCAATTTTACTTCTTCTGGGCGGAGTACATAGTTTCCTAGATGAGTGTAACGTTTGCGCATGAAGGGTCCGCAATCCGATAGGATGTGCACAGGAGTTTCTTTCGTTATGAAACAGAACCGACACATCCTTGAATTGCTTAGTCCCGGGATGGACATGTGCTTTTTAAGACAACAATGTTCAGTTAGGGCTCTAGCCAGAACACGCAGTTTATTTTTACTTAATCCCAGGGCTTCTGTAGCGAATTTACGATCAAAAGCCCGGTTCAAGTTTTTAGAATGTTTTAAGCCTGGTGTGTCAGACCAGATTTTAAGTGATTTATTGTGATAAAGAGCTTCAAGGGTCAATCGAGCTAGGCTTCTTGAGATTCCACAAAATGACTCCGGTTTAAATCGTGTACTCTTTGAGCCCTCCCGTGCAAGTTTGTCGGTACATTCATTACGTACAATACCCGCGTGATCCGGAACTCTTCTTAAGACCACCCTGTTATTACACCACAGGGTGTTTAAATGGTTCACGCAGTCTCCAACTAGCTTCGAGTTCACTAAGTTAGACCTCAGCGCTAGTAGTGCCGCTTGACTATCAGAATTTTTATAAATTATATGGTTGACGTAGTATTTTGCAGATTAATTTCCGCACACTGAAGTATTGCGATAATTTCTGCCTGGAAGATGGAGGTGAATCTACCCAAATTTATAACAAGTTTGAATTTGGGGCGTTCCCCGTAAATTCCAAAAAAGCCTACGTCGAGGCCTACCTACCTGACCATTCAGCCAGTTTTCTCTGGAGGGTAGTTCCACTATATACTTTAATTAAAAGTGTATAGTGGACGCATGATATCTGAGATCATGCATAAGACCGGTGTTTCCTTAATTGAGTCGAGCATGGCAATCTCAATCTGAAGGAGAACAAGCTCAGACCGCCCTGGGCGTTAATCCTATACAAACTAGCCTTCGCTTCCTTGTCTAGAGATCAAGGGGCGTTAGGTATAGAAGTGCATTAAGAGCACCTCCATGTGTTGATCATTGATCGTACCAATGGTAAATGAAAAAATTGACTTTCAATAAGTATTCTTTATAATCTACATTGAATTAAAAATTTTGAATTAAAAGTTTCTGTTTCTGTTTCTGATTGAATAGCTACAGTTGCCATTAAGAAGGCAGTCCTTTGTGGACTATTTAGTCTATCCGCAGTCTTCTTTTGGTTGATCTTGTTGCACCAGACAGTGGAGGCATAAGTGAGGATCAGCTTCACTATACTGCTGTACAGCCGTAGTACCATACTAGGACGCAAGCTCCAGTTCTTCCCGACCAAACGACTGCATGTACCAAAAGCAATTTTTGCCATATGTCATACGTTGCTAAGGTGAGAGTTCCACGTTAGTTTTTGGTCGATTGTTACGCCCAAGTACTTAACTTCATTGGAAAATGGTACTTCTTGACCATTAAGTTTTGGTGGGACTAATTTGTCCAACCATCTCTTTTTGGCAAAGGGTATTATAACCGTTTTATCAGCATTAACTGATAAACTTTTATACCTACACCAGTTATCGATGGTGTTTAGGGCTCTTTGTGTGATTGACGATATAGTACTGTAGGCAAAAGCCCGTCGCAATGATCAAAAGTTCTTCAGCATAACCCAGTGTGTCAATGCGTAGTTCTGCCATCTTGTACAATAGTTGGTCATTCGCAAGAGTCCAAAGAAGGGGTGACAAAACACCTCCTTGTGAGCAGCCTCTTGTGGTTGCAACATCAATCGAAGTTTGAAGGAGCGCTAATTTTGCCTTTCTGTTTGAGAGCATCGACTTCACCCATCTGATGATAGGGACGCCTATGCTCACCTGTGGACTTTCATACGCTGTAACGGTTAACGAGATTGATACGCCGGAATCTATATGAAGATATATCTGGAATTTTATACAGTCGCCCATACGAATTGAATTTGTGATATATTCACAGCCATCACTGGGTTCATTATTAACTTACTGGACAAATTTTCATCTTAAGACCTTTAAAAGAAACCATCATACAAATAAATATATCAAAAACAGGATAATAGAAGTTTGCCTACTAAGCATAGTACTTCTTACATCTATCAGTAGTTCCTACTTTACCACTGTATGCTTCACTGGCTTTTCGTGATACTCAAAAATCTAGGCATAACTTGAAACTCTTCTCGCCGTGCTGTCCTGACTTCTTGAATGAGACATTCATGCACTAGCATTGAAGTTGTTAATTGGGAAAAAGATGGTACATCTCTACATCTATTAAATGCTACACAGCATTGGACTTGTGAAAGACTGCCATGACGATTATAATGAAATAAGCAACTAAGAAGATATTACCGTAATCAGGCACCATCATGGAGATGGGCCGGAAGAGCGCCTTCAGATTATCTGGCAATTCGGTGCGGCCTGCGTAGCCCGGGTTCATGGTGATGAATGCCGCGCAAGTTCGCACCAGTTTTATCTCGCGGCCCTCGAACATGAATCTGTTCGGAACAATACCACCCAATAAAAATGTTAAAAATGGTTTACCTAAGGTCCGCGTAATAAAATAAAATGATGAGTCTTACCTAGTTGTACGAGCACCTCCCGCCCTCCCTCAATTGCGTGTACTATCCCCGTCACTACTAATTCTAGCACTACTTCTCCCAACACCACTACACTGGAATAAACATACCCCCGTCGATAGCACCTCAACACGAGGCATCCTTATGTGAAGTAGACACTGCAGTGGCTGACTGCTAAGTTAACTTATCTCTTCAAACTATGTAAGACTACAGACATAATAAATTATTATGTCTGTTGGTAAGACTCATCATTTTATTTTATAACGAGAACCTTAGCTAATAACTTTTTTAAGTTTTGATTTACTACTTAAACAAGTTAAAAATAGAAAATATTTACTAGTAAATGTTTGGAATGAATTTCATTTTATTTTGAGAAAAAGGAAAGACTGTGTCTGTAAAAATTCAAACACTGGCTATATGTTAAAAAAACATAGTGTCAGATCCAAAGACAACTAGACGGGCTCTACGGTCATAATACATTGCGCACTAAAATAACCTCAATTCTCCATAACTCTTTTAGTCGACTGCGAGCCGGCGAGAAGACTACTTCTTTGTTATTTTGTTTTCGACAATCTAGCACTGGTTTTCTTTGACGTGACTAAGAACACGCTGCCTTTATTTAGTGCGCACTTTGTCGGCGTTATTTTAGTAATATTTTAGTTAAGTATTATTACTTTATTTCGTTTTTTCCTTAAAAACATTAACGTTCGTAAATAAAAATACATGGCATAGTCCCAGCTAGCCGCCTCATGACCCTACAGCTGTGATACAGTTTGTGCTGAATTACCGGTGTATAACCGGTAGTACATATATGTGTTTGGTGAGGTCAGTCCGTTCACCTGGAGAGCCTGGCCACTTTGGCGTTGCGGATTGTGATGAGCTGCTGCGCTATGACGGACAGCACCTCGATGTCGATGCGGTTGAACTCGTCGAAGCAGCACCACGCTCCAGACGTGGCCAGCCCCGAGAAGAACCGACCCATCATCTTATAATCCAACCCTAAACACAAAGGAAGTTCATAATTATTTATAAGTATCATCTTCTTCATTGTTTTTTTTTCTTTCCCTTCTTCTAATCTTTAAAGATTGAATCATGATATTCTATCCATTCCAGCATACAAAACTTCACTGATCAACATAGGCCTCCCCCATATATTACCTCATTGGGAGGATTTCTCCATAGTTGTTATGCCGTTTGATTATTTTGAGCTGTTCTTATAAGAAAGATTTTTCTTTTATAGGAGAGGGGGCAAACGAGCATACGGCTCACCTAATGGTAAGTGATTACCGCCGCTCATGAACAGCTGCAACACCAGGGGGATTGAGGTGCGTTGCCGGCCTTTTAAAAAGGAATAGACTCTTCTCTTGATGGTCCCTAAGTCGTATTGTTATTTGGGTAAAATATATTATCATTAATTTACTTATGATGTTAATTAACTTAAAACAATCAGCAACTTCTCCGTATCACCGTATGCCAAATTTTGTAACCATGTTCGAATTACCTTTTTGCAGTCTGCCATTTTTAATGGATATATGTACAAAATTGCATTGACTTGATTACATAAAAAAGGGCCGAGCAATGTAAAAAATCTATGCATGAAATAATGCCTTATTCTAATGTTAGTTTCAATTACTTTATCTTTGCGTCTTTTATCAGTGACCTCTCTTCTGTAGGGCAATTTTAAGTGCTGTTTTAATAACGTACTGATAACGAATAACTGGCGCACTGAGAGGACATTATAGGATTTGTATAAGATATGGGACGGAAATAGAATAGGGCGGAATGTTGCAACTTTTAATACAGCTCTTTGAGCGCGTTCCAATGGTAGCAGTGTAGTTTTAGCTGCTCCACCCCATGAGGTTATACAATAGGTAAGTATTGACTGACATAATGCGTAATATACTTGTTTTACTACATTGACCATACTAAGACATTGGCCATAGAGTAATAACATTCTTAGGGTAGAGACGAACTGGTCCCTCGTACACAACGTGCAGACGACGTATGCGGAATGACGTCTGTACTCTTGATTTTGTATAAAAAACTATAAACTGGGAATAGGAACACATATATCGTATGCAACGCAATCAAATGCCTGTGACGCAACGACGACCTACGATATCCAAATAGATAGACGTGGGAAGTTGAAGGGGATGTTTGTGTGCTAGCACGCGTATGACTAGTGTGTTGCGTAGAACGTTATGAAAAATAGAGCTTGGCACAGGGCACGCGTTTTGTTGTCAAAATGGGAGATGAATCGTTCATTGGTTAATGAGTTAAATATCGCGAGATTACATTACTCAATACAGCATGGAACTAATAGCAAAATTAAATTAGTGAGTAACTATCTACCCTCCGTTATCGTTATTCACATGAAAGAGAAAGGTCGAAGGGTAAAATTAAAAAAGCTAGTTTTTGTATTTTTAGCCCAGTTTTCAGACTTTAAATACTGCGGAAATAACACATTGTGTTCTACAACTTCGTCTATTACTACAGAAACGTTTTAGTTTAGGCAGTTATACATGAATATGAAGAATACAATGTTTATAAACATCAGACTCAGTAAATATTCTCAACACATTCTAAAAATCAGAAAGCATGGTATAAATTTGTACTCATGCGTCCGCTAAGAAGTGACAAGTGTCTGACGCCAAACGTACGTTGCATACGTAGGCCAAGCGTGTACACCAGCATAGGAGCGTTGCATCGCATACGTTGCGTACGTTAGACCAGTCCACCACCTAATCCTAGGCTCACCCTACACGTTTCCCCCGGGTGGTGCTAAATGAGCGACAAGCCAAAAGTACAGACTCGGCTATTCGCCGTGTGGTTGCGGCGTAAAATATACCACCGCATAGTTCGGCACCATGAAGGACCAGAGAAAAGAATTGGTCCCGAATTACCGGCACCCCTTTAATAGGGCAGGGGTGCGAAGAATCTCCGGGAGGAAAACCGGCGACGAGGTTCGCCACCCGTCACGTTCTGTCTCCCGGAGGGGCGAAAATGGATTGCTGAAGCCCCTCTGGCTACGTTGAATGTATGTGGGGCAACGAATTATAAGGTGGATGAACTAGGTATGCGATATGATGTATGATAGAGGAATAGATGTGTTATGTGTAGATGAGACGAAACGGAAAGGAAAAGGTATCACTACACATGGCATATATACCGCGTACTGGTCCGGTGTAGACGAGACCGAGCAGGTTTCCCAGATATTGAAAAAAAAGACAGTCTTTAGACATCTAAATAAGAGCTTACTTGTACTACCAAAGGCACGAACAAACTACGCAAAAAAAGCATTACCTTTGAAGGAGCACAGATTTATAATAAATTGCCTTCTAATATAAAAAATGCAAGCCCGTTTTAGTAGTTTTAAGTCACAGCTGTTTCAATATATTACTTTTCACCATTAAATTGAGACTGTGAAGCTATTGACTGAATATTCGGCGACCATTAGAATAAGTTTACTAAAATGTAATTATTATATTCATGTTAGTGGCATTGTTTGTCCTTTTGAAAATAAATTTCTTTAAACCTTATTTAGAAAGGGAATGGGGTGTACGGATCAAGTCTTTTCCATGCGCATGATCGCGGAGAAGTTTTTGACCAAAAACCAAAAAGTTTTATGTGCGTTCATGGATTTAGAAAAGACTAATGACAGAGTGCCTCGCCGTGTTATGGCAAATACTGAACTGATTTGGGTTGAGCACTGGGTTGATACAGTCGTTAAAGACCCTTTATAGAGACACTAGTGCTTAGGATCAACGGGGTCTACTCGGACTGGCTATTCAACCTATTTATGGACAGTTGTTCGGAAAATTTAAACTTTGAAGAATGCGGATTAAGAATGTGTGAGGTAACCGTCAAATTGATTTTGTACGCCGATGATCATGTTAGTTTTGCATCGATAGCGGCCGAGTTGCAGGCGATGGTTACATTAATGAACCATAAATGAATGGGGTATGAAAGTGAATGCAAGTAAGACGAAAGTTATGGTTTTTGAAAGAGAAGAAAGTAAGCGATAGGTGAAATAAAAATAGAAGGGGGTTTGATCGAGCAAATATATGAATATTTGGAATGCATATTACAGGGATGGGAGATATGATAAGTATAGAGAACGACGAGTGAACGCAGGAAATAGAGTAAATGGGGCCCTACACTCTATTGTAGAAAGTCAGAATGTGTTGAAAAGGCACGTATGATAATTAACAATGCTATATTGGTTCCTACTTTAACGTATGGTAGTGAAAGTTGGGTGTGGCAGAAGAAGCACGAGAGTAGAATAAATGCAGTAGAAATGCGGTCGTTAAGGAGTATGTTAGGGCTGCATCTAAGTGACAGGGTGAGAAATTGTGTGATAAGAGAAGAGTGTGGTTTGCAAGATGATGTTGTAACCAAGGTTAAGAAAGAAATGCTTTGGTGGTTTGGTCATGTGGAAAGAATGAATGAGGAAAGAGTGACAAAGCACATTTATGTTGCAGAAGTGAACGACAGAGTCGGAAAGTGACGCGAAAGTTTATCGACAAAATTGCCAAAACTGACCAAATTAGGAGTACCCTTAACCGGCGAGCATGTATGCGTAGGTATATGGATATGGAGGAGGCGAGAGATGTGTGTCAGGATCGTGCTAAATGGAAGTCTGTATTCTCTGCCTACCCCTCTGAGCGACAGGTGTGAGTGCTTATGTTATGTTATTATGTTTACTCTGTAGCATGAACTCATACAAATGACATAACTTGCCTAAGCGTAAAAATAAATATATTTGATTGACATTAACAGTATGAACGTAAAAAATGTATATTTTATTTTATCTATTTGTAACACTGACCTCTATATATACAAGTACACTGGACTAAGACTTACACCATAGAAAATTACTGTGCCAATTTGAAGCGCCACTAAAGAATGTCTCGAAAAATAAAATTGACATAATATGCCAAAGTCTGTTGTCATATTTAAATTGCTTTATTTAATAAATTTGTAGCTTGAACTTTTAAACTAAAAACCGGCCAAGAGCGTGTCGGACCACGCTCAGTGTAGGGTTCCGTAGTTTCCCGTCCGTCACAATAAGTGTTCCCACTTCTGACTTTAAAGGTGGATATCCATTATGTTCGCGCTCCAGCAGCGCTCCGCGCTCCTGCAACTGCTCCCGGTAGTGGGTACCGTTGTTTCCATCCAAGTTCAAAATAATTTTCCTAGAAAGTCCTTATAAAGTTCTACTTTTCAGATTTATTTCATATTTTCTAAACTTATGGTTCAAAAGTTAGAGAGGGAGGGGACACATTGTTTTTACTTTTTGGAGCGATTATCTCCGAAATTATTGTAATTATCAAAAAATGATTTTAGTAAACCCCTATTCATTTTTAAATACCTTTCCAACAATATATCACACGTTAGGGTTGAAATAAAAAAAAAATCACTTCCCAGTTTACATGGGGCATGGGCTACCCTAATAAAACACTTTTTTCCAATTTTTATTTCACCACTTTGTCGGCGTGATTGATACACATATTGGTACCAAATTTCAGCTTTCTAGTGCTAACGGTCACAGAGATTAAGCGAGGACGGACAGACGGACAGACAGACATGGCGAAACTATAAGGGTTCCTAGTTGACTACGGAACCCTAAAAAACGAAAGTATTTTATGTTGTTTGATTGTGTATAATACTAGTTACATAATAAGAATCATTTTTATTAATATTGGGAGTGTGCGTAATCTGTAAAACTTGTTACCAAAAGGGAAGTGGTATAACATTTCACAAGTAAGTGAATTCGCAGCAAATATTAAACAAATTAAAACTATTTGATAATATAATTACTAAAAAATTTGTTACTAATATTAATATCATATATACCAACATCTTTAGCTGTATATTACTGAGTTCAATAGGGTTGTCGAAATTCCTCGTCTATAATACTTATCGATGTTCTTTCCTACCCATATCTGTTAACAAACAAAGTCGCCAACAACAGACGATTATCAAATGTTTATTAACTAATAGGTTTCCAAGTGAACCTAGATTAAAATTATGGCTTAAAAGCATAAATATTGTGAATTGGCGTCCGTAACAAAATGATCATATTTTTTTTAAATAAATATTAGTTATCTTATTAATTAACATTACTAAAATTCCTTTTAACCACTCCTGGTAAGCTTGAAAATGATTGTGTTAGGAGTGGTTCACGGCAGTAGTCAATTCTTTAGCGGCGCTTCAAATTGGCACAGTAACTTTATACGCGGTAGAGCCATGCTGCAGTTATATTAGTAGTTTAGTTGTAGCACTAATGGGTCGGCTCGACCGGGGAAGGACCACGCTCTCACAGAATACCAGCGTGAAATAGTAGCTTAATGCTGCTGTATTTCGTATGGTGAGTGTAGAGAACCGGAGACCCTTTTTACTGAAAACGAGGCATTCCATCTTAGTCCTCACGGGTGACAACGCATCTGCATTTTGATTTGTAATCGAGGATATGGGTCGCAGCAACCACTTACCATCAGGTGGACTGTGTGCTCGTTTGTCACCCGATCCTATAAAAAAAATGGTGGATTTGAATCCACGACCTTTTGAGTTCGCGATCCGCGCCCTGCCATTAGGCTACTGTTGCTCTTTTAATATTTGTTCCAAACATTTCACAGACGACTGTTTTATTAGACATGAGAACTGCACCACTTTGAAGTGCAGTATACCGACAATATTTTCTGGTAGGACCAGTAAGTATAAAAGTATTAGATTATTATTTCGAATGTTTCTTTTATTTCTTCTTTCCTCATTTTCCACCAAACTCAAGGGTCATAGCCAAGTGTCAAAAGGTCGCCTGATAGTGTCGAGCCAAGTTGTATGTGTTTTAGTGGGCTGCGGCTGGAGAAGATTCCTCTCCCTGTACCGCTGTAGTCGAGGTGGAGTCGTAAGGGAAGAGGAGTGTTGGTATGGCGATTGGCAATGCGTCACTCGACTATCTTTCGCAACTTTGGTGAGGCTGCACCACTTGTTCCTTCCAAGTGATCGCTTTCCCTGGCTCCATTCACATATTGGGCTCGGGGAGTCCATAGTGCAGGTAGAGTTAGAGGACGCGAAGGGCAGTGTGGCTTGTTTCTTGTGCGCCTTATCTGAGAATGAAAACGGGGACGAGAAGTCAGCAATTAAGGAGGGGCTGCCATTGGGCGGCATTATTTACACTTACGCTAAATTATGTGGACCTCAAATCTTTTTATTTTAAGTTATTAAGTTGTTGTATAGTAAGTTGTATTTTGGTTTAAGTTGCTTTACTTGTTTGAATGAATAAACTCTACCACCAACTACCAACTCTGGAGTAACAATAGCCAGTATTGGCTTCTCTACGTTTGTGTTAGAAAACTCAAAACGAAGTTATCTTGGTATAAGACCAAGGAGTAAAATTATTCGAGGGTCGGAGTCGAATCCAACCTTAATACACGATTAAATAACCGTGTAATAATGTTATGGTATTCTTTAATATAATGTTGTCCACAGTTCTTGGACAATGTCATCCGAAGAGCTCGTATCTCTATAAATATTTCCTCGGTTTAAGATCTTTGTAGAATATTTAGGGACGATACCAGGAGACCCGATGGTATGGGTTTGGTTGCTTAAGAGAGGGGGGGGGGAGAGAGAGAGAGAGAGAGAGAGAGAGAGATAAAGCTTTGGTGTGGGATACTACTTGCGAACACTTTGACAGCATCCCATCTCAGGGGTACCTCGTATAAAGCAGAGGTGGCATTAGAGGCAACCGAACTAAGTAAATAGCCCAGAATATCTAGAAGTTGAGTACATATTTGTGCAATTTTCTGTAAAGACTATTGGACCGAAGGGTGCACGTGCGGTGTAATTGCTAAAAAAACTGTATCTGCGGCTGATCTTCACTGCTGCTCACTGGTAATAAGAAGTTGTTTAGTTTGTTTCCTCGCTTGAAGGCTAAGTATAGCCATTCCGAGAGGAAACGTAGCCAGCATTCTTGAGACGATACCACGGAAAGTAGGACTGTATGATAATTTCTGTTATTTTTTATATTGTTATTTTAATTTCGAAAATGACGTTGTAAATAACTGATAACTATGTAATTCAAAGTTTATATTTTTTTATGTTATCTTGCTAGCTCGTACCCGGCGCATTGCTGCCGCAGAAGAAGTAATTGTGGAAATATCGTTGAAATGTGAAACAGTTGTATTGTGTAATTAGGAATGATAATACAATCATTGAAATAGAATAATATATAACTTTCAAATACCAGACGGTCCCATAATGAACTGGCCTGATATAGTTCAACGCGACATGTCGCTACATGTTGTGTTGCATTAAATAGTTCGTTTATCGTGCACTTAATATAAGAAACATGCATCGACATGAAATGCTTAGTCTTAGTTTAACAGGCATTTGAATAACGAGAGTCGCGTATTTTTTCAAAATGTCGAAAACTGAGTATCGAAGTGTCATAACGTTTCTGTTTAAAGAAGGTTTATCCCCTGCCCAAATAAAAGAACGATTGGATGGCGTGTATAAGGAGTCTGCCCCCTCCTATAACACAGTGAAAAATTGGGTGAAAGAGTTTCGCCTCGGGAGAGAAACCGTCGAAGACTTTGGCCACGACGGTCGACCTGTGGAAGTGTTCACTCCCGAAACGATTGCTCTTATCGAAGAGGAGGTTCAGAAAGACCGCCGTTTGAAGATTAAAGAAATTGCAGCAAGGCTTGGGCTCTCTAAGAGTACCGTTCATCGCGCGATCCATGAACATCTTCACATGAAAAAAGTGAGTGCAAGATGGGTACCGAAACTTCTTTCAGGGGTACAGAGACAGGAAAGAGTGCGCTGCGTTTCGGAGTTTTTGGATCTTTATGGCGAAAATCCAAAGACTGTGATCGAGCGGCTAGTGACTGGTGATGAAACTATGATCTTGTATTATGATCCACAAAGCAAGCGCGAGTCAATGGAATGGCGTTATAAGATGATCGAGCGGCTAGTGACTGGTGATGAAACTATGATCTTGTATTATGATCCACAAAGCAAGCGCGAGTCAATGGAATGGCGTTATAAGGGTGAAAAGCCCCCTAGAAAGGCAAAGGTGCAACAATCGACTAAAAAACTGATGTGCACAATATTTTGGAATATTCACGGCATTTTGATGGTGAATTTTAAAGAACGTAATCCAGTCGTGAACGGCGAATATTATGCTTCTTTAATATATAAATTACGAGACAAGATAAAGGAAAAACGAAGAGGCAAGCAGTCTAAAGGTGTCCTGTTGCTCCATGACAACGCCCCTGTTCATACCGCTGGTGTTCGAAGGATGCAGTTCGTCAATGCGGGTTCACAGAAGTTCAACATCCACCTTACAGTTCAGACATGGCCCCCTCCGACTATTATTTATTTCCAAATTTAAAGCGGGACTTAAGAGGAAGAAAATTTTCAGGTGATGAAGAGTTGCAGGCGGCCGTCTTGAGTCATTTTGAGGATAAAAAATGTGATTATTTTTATAAAGGTTTAGAGATGTTGATTCACAGATGTCAGAAGTGTGTTAGTATTCATGGTGATTATATTGAAAAATAAAATTGGTTTCGTTTCATTTCCTTCATTGGTTCATATTTAGGCCCATTCATTATGGGACCGCCTACGTAAATAGTCAGTATAATTCGCACGCCATCTGGTGTCAGTTAATTGTACCATGCGTATAACCTTCGCACAAGTGCAACCAATAAGTTAACTAAGTTTTACCGCAATCTGATGAACAGTATAGCATCGTAGAATGTACGAACAAACAAATTTTTATACAGTAGAAAATATTTTACTGTCTATAGACAGACTTGTAGTTGATAAGAATTGGCGTTATTATAGCAGCTGATTTGTTTTTTATAATACTAGAACTAAATGAACGGTTGACAATAAATTATTTTAGAAATTATGTTTTATTTTTATTTTGTGTAGTTAGTTTAATGTTAATAATTTTTTAGTTGAATGGTCTAAGGGCTACGATGGCTATCTGAGTACAGAACTAGAGTACAAAACTAATCCAATTGTAGAGATGTGTAAGACAGGGTGACGTAATATCCCCGAAATACTTTACCGCTGCATTGGAAGACGTTTTTAAGCTACTGGACTGGAAAGGATACGGTATGAACGCCAATGGCGTGTACGTCACTTACCTTCGATTTGCCGAAAATATAGTCCTTATGGCAGAATCGCTGGTGGACCTACGCACTATGTTCAATGACCTCAGGTGTCTCCCAACGGATAGGTCTTAAGACGAACATGGACAAAACAAAAGTCATGTGTAATGTCCATGTCACACCTATGCCGGTGGTTTTGGGAGCACTTAGCTTAAGTTGTTGACGAGTATTTTTACATGGAACAAATAGTCCGACTAGGTAAGTTCAACTTCGGCCGACAGGTCAATCGACGGATTCAACTCGGCTGGGCAGCGTTCGGGAGATGTTGTAATCTCCCGAACGCTGCCCAGCCGAGTTGAACATCTCGTCAGGAATACCTCAAAACTAGATTGTACAACCAGTGCGTGTTGCCAGTGATGACCTATGGATCTGAGACGAGGTATTTCACTGCTGGCCATATGAGGAAGCTCGAAGTCGCTCAGGGAGCTATAGAAAGGGCTATGCTCAGGGGTTCAAACTTAGGAATGAGAATATCTGCAGAAGAACCAGAGTGACCGACATCGTCCAATGGATTAGTAAGCTGAAGTGGCAATTGACCGGCCTTATAGCTCGAAGAACCGAATACCGATGGGGAAAAAAGGTTCTCGAGTGGCAGCCTCGTACGGGCAGGTGAAGTGTGTTCCCCCACTAGATGGATTCAAAACCTGGTACGACATACAGGAAGTTGATGGATGCAGGTGGCTCAGGACCGTTTTTTTTTTTTTTTTATAGAAGAGGGGGCAAACGAGCATGCGGCTCACCTGATGTTAAGTGACTACCGCCGCCCATGATCAACCGCAACACCAGGAGAATTGCGGGTGCGTTGCCGGCCCTTTAGAAAGGAGTAAGCTCTTTTCTTGAAGGTCCCCAGGTCGTATCGGTCCGGAAAAATCGCCGATGATAAACTATTCCACAGAGAGGTTGTACGTGGAAGAAAACTCCTTGTGAAACGTACAGTGGTGGACCGCCAAGCATCCAGATGGTGTGGATGGTATCGGGACGTTTGCCGTGTCGTGCGTTCACGAAATTTGGCGGCTGGGATTAATCCGAACAATTCCTCAGAGCACTCCCCGTGATAGATGCGATAAAATACGCAAAGAGATGCAACATCTCTTCGCAACGCCAGTGAATCGAGCCGATCGGAAAGCACTCGGTCGTCGACGATTCGAGCCGCTCTGCGCTGGATGCGGTCAAGTGGAAGGAGCTGGTACTGGGGAGCCCCAGCCCAGAGATGGGAACAGTATTCCATGTGCGGCCGAACCTGCGCCTTGTAAAGTTGCAGGCGGTGTGCCGGCATGAAATACTGTCCCGCTCTGCTGAGCACGCCAAGCTTTTTAGAGGCCAATTTGGCCTTCCCTTCCAAGTGACCACGAAACTGCACGTCACTCGATATGTCGACGCCGAGGATTCCGATACTGGCTGAGGCAACAAGGGGAGTGCCTTGAAACTGAGGGGATACGACAAAGGGGTTCTTTTTAGCGGTTAACGCGCAAACTTGTGTCTTCTGGGGGTTAAACTGGACTAGATTTAGTCGTCCCCAATCCGAGACTCTGTTTAGCAAAGACTCGACTTCAGACACAAGTTTGTCCCGGCACTCGGAGACGTTTTCCTGAGAAATATTGGCTCGGCCGGTGTAAAGAGCATCACCAGTGCTGTCATCTGCATAGCAATGAATGTTACGGGTATGCAACATATCATTATCCGTGCTTTGTGGCATTTCTTGGGGGAGGCCTATGTTCAGCAGTAGACTTGTGAAGGGCTTTAGTGATGATGAATGGTAATGGCATTACATTAATATGATACATAAATAGAATGGACGTTACGGGTAGAGTCCATTTATACATAGAGTTCATTCTATTTATGTATAGGTAGGGTATAGAATTTTATCGATATAATTTTGTACACTGTCTTATCCCTATTATTAGTTCCGTGGACGTGCACTTCTGCTGTCAGCGCCAAAATGGCGGAAATCAAATCGCTTCATCATGTCACGGTGTATAGCCAGCCCAGCGTACTTGTAAAGACTAGCTTTTTCCCGTGACTTCATCTGCCTGGAATTCATTACGATTGAATGTCGTGGGTTTTAATTTCCTTTCGCGAAGACTACTAATTTGTTTTCTAAAATAAAATTGGCCAAGTCTCTACTTATAACATCTACATCTCTTACCAGGTTGTCACTCGACAACCTGGTAAGAGATGAAGGGAAAGAGACTAAAAAATTGCTATTTAAATAATGGTGTGTCCTGAACTTCACTTACCGGTTCAAAACCGTACTTAAATTGTTACTAAAAGCTGAAAGCAAAGCCAAGTTTTGTGAAGCAATATTGAAATGGTAATGTTCATTATAAACTGAATACTTGTCACGATTATTATTTTTTTTATAGAAGAGGGGGCAAACGAGCATGCGGCTCACCTGATGTTAAGTGATTACCGCCGCCCATGATCAACCGCAACACCAGGGGAATTGCAGATGCGTTGCCGGCCCTTTAGAAAGGAGTACGCTCTTTTCTTGAAGGTCCCCAGGTCGTATCGGTCCGGAAAAATCGCTGGTGGTAAACTATTCCACAGAGAGGTTGTACGCGGAAGAAAACTCCTCTTGAAACGTACAGTGGTGGACCGCCAAGCATCCAGATGGTGTGGATGGTATCGGGACGTTTGCTGCGTAGTGCGATCACGAAATTTGGCGGCTGGGATTAATCCAAACAATTCCTCAGAGCGCTCTCCATGGTATATGCGAAAGAAAATGCAAAGAGATGCAACATCTCTTCGCAGTGCCAGTGAATCTAGCCGATCGGAAAGCACTCGGTCGTCGACGATTCGAGCCGCTCTACGCTGGATGCGGTCAAGTGGAAGGAGCTGGTACTGGGGAGCCCCAGCCCAGAGATGGAAACAGTATTCCATGTGCGGCCGAACCTGCGCCTTGTAAAGTTGCAGGCGGTGTGCCGGCATGAAATACTGTCCCGCTCTGCTGAGCACGCCAAGCTTTTTAGAGGCCAAATATATTTAACAATGAATGCTTATAATTTGCCATTCGCCGGTGTTGCTACTTAAGACTGAGGTGAAATTATTTGTTATACTGTATGATCAGTAAAAATTGCGATTTAAATAATATGCGTTCTCCCGAACCGGCCATTTCTTATTAAAATAATTGTTGTTTGGCTAAGAATTCTAAATTCAAATATATTCAATATATTATAATTATATTTCAAATGTATAATTACTAGCGTTATGTTTTCATCGCATTTGAATCTCTTTCGTCGTCATGGATGCGTTAAAAATTTGAGTAATTATGGAATATGAGTACCGTCGTGCCAGCAAAGCGGCACGCTACATTAATGACGTTTACGGAGCGAATACTACAAACGAACGCCCCACCCGTTATTGATTTGCCCGCTTCCATTCTGGAAATTTCGACCTAAAATACACCGTGGTCGTCCGAAAATTTTGGTCGACTCGATTTCTTTAAGAGAAAACTACAAGCAATGCTATAAACAAACATTAGTAATATTTCCTTTAACTACTCCTGCTTAAAATGATTGCGGTTAGGAGTGGTTCACGACAGTAGACGATTAGCGGAATCAAACACGATCTTTTGAGTTCGCGGTCCGCATCCTGCCATTAGGCTACCGTCGGTTCAATTTTATTGTGGAATTATTGTGGAAGTTCATGATACTCTAATCTATGGCTGAATTAGCAACAGCTTTCGACGTTAGTATTAAAACAGTATTGGTTCATTTGCGTCAAATTGGCAAGGTAAAACAGCTTCCCCCCCGAACGGGTTCCCGCCTTGTCGTGGCGGGGGGGCTTAGTAGCCGTGGCTTGGTCGGTCCACGGTGAACAAAGAGGAACCCACGTGGCTGGCCCGAGGTGAAGGGCCTGCCTGAGGTGGCCACTCCGAGTGGGCTTGGGGAGCCCACTTCGGATGTGTTCTGGTGGACTGCAGCGAGTGGGGACTCGCGCACCCTCTACTGCTGCAGCCGAGGTGGAGTCGCGGAGGAAGAGGAGTGTTGGTATGGCGATGCGCCACTCGCCCTATCCTTCGCGACTCAAACGGGGCCGCACCGTTGATGCGGTGGTGGTGGGGCTGCGGGGGGAGAGGATTGTCGGTATTGCGAGGCGCCGCTCTCCCTACCCTCCGCAGCCGAATCTTGGTTGGCGGCGGAGCCATAGACCAGATCCGCCGCTGGGGTCGGGAAGGCTGGTACTTCTAAGTGCTCGTTTTTCCTGGCCCCATGGCCTTTGTGCATCGGACGCGGGGGCGTCTGTTGCACAGACGTAATTGGAGGCCGTGGAGGAAGGCGCGCCATGTGTTCTGGTGCGCCTTACCTGGGAAGGAGAACGGGGAGGAATTTTCCTCTCCCGAGGAGGTGCTGCCGTGGGGCGGCAGGCGCTAGTAGGGCCGCGGATGTGTGCGAAAGCGTCTACCAATATGCGACAAAGGTGGAACAACATGGGGTTTTAGTCGGTGCGAGTCCGACATAACCCGTCCTTGCCCCCGCGAGGCGGGTATGCGTAGGCATTTCCCCATGTAAAAAAAAAAAAAAAAAAAAAAAGGGTAAAACAGCTAGACAAATAGGTGCCCCAGGAACTCAATGATTGTCAGCGCGAAGTACGCGTCGAGACATGCCTTGCACTACTCAATAGGCACACAAACAAAGGAATTTTGAACCGCATTGTTACCTGTGACAAAAAATGGATTCTGTTTTACTATTTCAAGCACTTGGCTAGTTGGTTTAATCCTGGTTCAGCACCTAAACAATGCCCTAAACGAGAACTTACACCTAGAAGTGATGGTCACTTTTTGGTAGTTTAGCGCCGGTGTGATTTATCACAGCTTCTTACCAAACGGGATGAGCATTACTGCAGATGTATACTGTGACAAACTGAGTACTATGATGGAAAATCGTGCACGTCTCCAATCAATTTGCTTTGGTCAATAGCTCGTTTCTGCCGCTCCTGCATGACAATGCGCGACCTTATACTGCACAACAGGCGCTCTCCTAATTACAAAAGCTGGGGTTGAAAGTTTTCGGTCATCCGTCGTATTCACTAGACCTTGTGCCTACAGACTAACTTTTACCACAATTTGTATAACTTTTTGGTAGGAAAAAAATTCAATACCCGATAGGCAGTACAAAATTCTTTTGAAGAATTTGTTACCTCCCGTCCAGCTGATTACTTCAAGAAGGGCATCAATAAACTGCCACTGTATAGGCAAAGATGCATCGATTGCATGGGTGATTAATTTGGTTAAAAGAAATAAAAAGTATAGAAAAAATTACGTTAACTTATTATATAAAAGACGGCACTTTTCTAGGTAAAAACCTAGATATGTCTTTCAGTTTTTAATGAATATACATAACTACACAAAACCATCTTTAAGTGATTAGGCTATTTTTTGCATAATTTACTCTCTTTTTAATAATTTTACTTTAAGGAATATCCGTAGTCGAATTTATCCATATTAATCTGGATAATTAATATATTAATTATCCAGGTTTATTATATCAAATATTTCAAAAAAAAAAAACATTATTTTTCTTACAATTAACTTCCCCTTGTCAAATAATCAAATGTCAAAAAATCTGTCAAATATTTCACCTTAATTTATTTTTAATTAAGCATGTTTTAGTTATTGTTATGAGTCTTAACTCAAGTTGCGCCGCCCTAGCGACAGAAAAAGTCGTGGGTACCTCATTGTTTTACAGTTCTTTGCTCATAGAAAAGTGTTATTATTGAACATGGAGAATATAACCACAGTCTTTGTTATTGAAAATGTCAACCCAAGGCATTGTTTTTGAGGGTTTAAATCAACGCTAATAAGAGATATGACAGGTAAATAACTGAATTAATATTATAGTAAAAGAACAAAACCAAAAGTATCGTTACCGTTACCGTTACAGTATATTAAAGTCCACTGCTGAACATAGGCCTCCCCATAGATTGCCCCATAGGGGGATAGTTGCTATAGTTACCACGCTCGTAAATCGCAGGTTTTTAACTATCGTCTTTATTAGGAAGGTACTGCCGGCCGTCTACTGATTTGTTTCCACCTGTCGCCTCTTACGGCACCTAGGTAGGGGATAATTTGGGGTAGTGGATAGTCTTACACCACCAGTACACGATATTGTATAGTATTATATTGTTATCTCAAAGAATACACTGTTGTTTAAAATAGCACATGTCCATCCGTGAACTAAGCAACTCAAAGATTTTTTATATAAGAGGGTGGCAAACGAGCATGCGTCTCACCTGATGATAAGTGACTACCGCCGCCCATGAATAACCACTAAACCAGGGAATTCAAGGTGCCGATTCTGTTCCTTAACGGAAGAAACACCTCTGCACATCCTAACTGATTGAGGACCACAGATTTTAGAACTGTTGTTTCTATGATCTGTGTTGCAGACCCTTAATGCGCAAACCAGAGATCATGAAAAGTGCAAACGTAACACTCATCTGGGTAGCTATGTATGTACTTAACCCAGAAGAAGCGAAATTGCTCATAGCTAAGCAACTCCTTCTTTTCATTAAAGATATGGTGCTTAGCAGTGAATTATAGTCATAGTAGCGATCACAATATAGATCTTACTGATCACATTGATACTGGTGTTTCCAGACCTGCATAACTGCTTGCACAAAAAAAATATTATAATGAAAAAACTGAAATGAGTCAGTGTGAAAAGTAAGAGCGCACCCTCGGAGCAGTTGAAGACGACGCACTGTACGGCGACCGACTTGGCGAGGTCCTTGGTGGTCTCAGTCTTGCCGGTGCCGGCGGGCCCGGCGGGCGCACCGCCCAGGTCTAGCTGCAGCGCACCCATGAGGCACAGGTAGCAGCGGTCCGTCAGAGGCGTGATCACCAGCACGCCTAACCATACAACACCACGCGTCAAACATATCCATACATTAATAGCCAAAACGATTTCTTAATGTATAACATAATAATACCATAAATACTTACGCCTATCACCTAGAGGGGTAGGCAGAGGCTACAGACTTCCATATGGCATAATCCTAACACACCACCACTCTGTCCTCCTTTATATTCATATACCCAGGGATTCTATTTTTAATTTGTCTTCCAAACTTATCGCATACATGCTTTATCTTAATCTTATATATATATATATATATATATATATATATATATATATATATATATATATATATATATATATATATATATATATAGATTAAGATAAATAACGTGTCACGTTGTTTGTCCGCGGTGGACTCCTGAACTACTTAACCGATTTTAATCAAATTTGCGCACCGTGTGCAGTTTCGTCCAACTTGAGAGATAGGATAGTTTTTTTGCCCATAAGTGACGCACAATTTTTTTTGCTAATTTAAGGAATTTTAATAAGTCATGACAAAGGGTTGTCGACAAGGGCAGAACACCGTCTGCTTGACAGGCTAGTAGAATTTAAGTTGGTAAGCTGCGCCACCCCATAGCATTGATTTGACCGTGTCAAGGGTTTTCGACAACAACGGCTGCATTATGGGAGATGTGCGTTATATCAAATACACACAAAAATGATTTTCGTGTGTATTTGAGCGGATTCCAGGGTGGTTTAAAAACTTAGTTGGACCAAGTAAGTGACGCTGTTGTTGAGACCAGTGCGAAACCAGAGCGGATCGCTAGTCATGCACGCAACCAACTCTATCTCCAAAAAAAGGCGATAAAGGCACTACAATTTCTTCCAAAACCTCAGTTACACACTCGTATCGTACCGCTGTTAGTCATTGATGCGGAGTTCCGTACGAGCCCCCAATGAAATACCTTCCTATACCATAACTGACCCTACACAAAAATGCATCAAATCTCAAAACTCAAATTCAAAAGTTGGCAAATTTTTTGCAGTATGAAAGAGCGTAATACAGTACCTAGGTAATTTTATAAAAAATGAAATTAGAGAAAAAACATGCAAAAACTCTCTTTAATAGCATTTATATTTGTGGCCAGTTCGCACCACACACCAGTTCGGAGAAATTAAACCTTTTTTTTGCATTCCTATAAACTTGTCCGTTAGTGCATTTACATGTATATAATAAATAATAATATGTGAAACAAGCAACCTCCAGCGCCGAGGTACTCGTGTCCGTACACGTAGCTAGCGTTGGACATGCGCGCTACGCAGTTATCGATGTCCTCCTCCCAGTAGTACCGGATCATCTTCAGCCACTCGAAATCTGAGCTGCAATAGCAATGCAACTTCTCAAACTAAGTTATAATATACTCCCTGTATGGTGATAACACTAAATACATTGATAATTTAGAATCTTTAGTAGACTTTCTCTTATAAATTTTTGAATCAAAGCACAAAAAAATTTTGTGAGCACGTAATTATGCTATGTAAGGTAAAGTTTATTCTCTACGACAGACTATAAACGAGATTCAGGAGTATTTTTGAGGAGTACCGGAATTTGTACTTTTAGTATATTATTAAAATCCTTTTATCCTATACTATAACCCCTAAAACCATTTATTACAATAAAGAACACACATGAATGAATCACTTGCTTATAACACATCAGTTAGGTAATAACACTTATGCGTTATCTTAGTTTTGTAAATTATTTTGGTATAGGTGATTGAAGTTATTAATGTTCTACAATGACAAGTTCATTGATGCATTGCAATGACGAAAATAATGATCATAATATCTACTATAATGTAGAAACTAATTGAATAAACCTACTTTTATGGATTTTATCACGTTTAATTTGCTTAATTTTTATACCACCTTCCAAAATAGATAGCCAGTAATACTCAATATTCTGCTCGCATTTTGTTTCCTACTACTTTTCAAATTTCTATTAGAACATTCTAGCAGCTGAAGAAGATTAGTTAGTTCTTACCATCTGTCATTATATCTGTACAAGATGCAGGTGTGTACAAGCTTGATTGTGTATGTGATCTCTCGTATATAGGAAAACAAAAAGATTTATAAAAACCCGCGTAAAAAAAATATAGCTAACGTGAAATACCAACGTTTTCTGAAGTCTGCAGTTTCTGATCATATCCTAGACGGTCCCAACCATTATATCAGATTTATTAGACCGCAAATCCTCACAAACTAACATTGATTCCTACCAAGGATGATACGTGAGGCTATTGAAATCAAAAAATTTCCCAATTTCAATAGAGACGTCGGCTGGGTACTACCACATGTTTGGGATCCTGTAATTAATAAAATTGAAACTAAACCCAAGCATACCACCATAAGACTGTAATAAACAAATGCAATAACTAAAAAGCTGAAGGCACTCTGCGTTAACTCGGACATCTGGACGGTAAACCGCCGTGACTATTGGTGCTGGAAGCGTCGGAAACTTAGGATACACAATTGAACAAATGATAAAATCCGTAAAAGTAGTTTTACTCAATGTGTAATATTCACGTAAATATAAAAAGGCTGATTCGGAAACACAGCGACCACTAAGTCTGGCCATCAATCCCATATGGAACAAGTATTTGTGTAATGTACATGTTTCAATACAGCCCGTTACGATTCCATTGTTGAACTTGCCTAACATAGGCCTCTCACACGGACGGCCACGGATTGCAGTTTGTGGCAATTTGGATGTTTTTCCATTTAATTCATGAAATTTAGCAGTTGATTTTTTTTATTGAACTGATGGGACGAAGACACATTTTTTTCATTTTCATTTTTTGGAACTTCACTGGAACTTGTAGTCTACATAACGGTTACTTTTGCAGCTCATACACATCTCAAATTTTCAAACTCAAATACCGAAACAAAGCAGTGCGCGCACTGCCGCTTGGCGACAGAAATAGCTAGGAGGAAACTTCTAATAATAAAATAAAATAAAAATAAAAATGTTTTATTTTTCAGGCATCGTAGGCCCATAGCATGTTAGTAATACAAATAAAACTTAAGAACTAATGTTAGTACACGAAACAGTTAAATAAAGCACAATAGAAACAAAAAGAAATAAAAATAAATATTCACAAAATGCATACAAGTTTGATAGATTTATCAAGCTCACTTTAGTACATGTAGCTTGACAAACCTACCCAGTGTCTGGTCATCGAGTCTCTCCGCAAAGACCCTCAAGATACTAATAATAGAACCTAATAACAGATAAGAGGGAGGTATGACCTCATATCGAGTTCTAGGCAGAAAAACTATCGCCTAGTAAAATACAGATGATGATGAACCCCTCACGATACTCAAGATATTCCTAGTATAATTGTACCGTTTATGTAGTCGGCAAATCGAATATGAGTGATGTACTCGCCATTGATGTTAATACCGTATCCTTTCCAGTCCAGTAGCTTGAAAACGTCTTCCAATACAGCGGTGAAGAGTTTCGAGAAAATAACGTCACCCTGTCTTACACCTCTCTGCAGTTGGATAGGTTTCGTACTCTGAATCTGTACTCTGATAGCCATCGTACAAACACTTCAGCACTTCGATATACCGACAGTCAACTTTGCACCGCTGAAGAGACTGTAACACCGCCCAAATTTCGACGGTATCAAAGGCTTTCTCATAGTCCACATACGCCAGGCTAAGTGGCAAATTGTACTCTTCAGACTTCTATACAATTTGCCGAAGGGTATGTATGAGGTCTATGATACTAAAGCCTTTTCGGAAACCGGCTTGTTCGGGAGGCTGGAAGTCGTCGAGTCTGCGTGCAAGACGATTTGTAATGACTCTCGAAAACAGCACGTAGATGCGGCTCAGAAGGGATATCGGTCTGTAGTTCTTCAAGAGGGCGTTGTCACCTTTTTTGAAGAACAAGACCACCGAGCTTCTGCTCCACTCCTCTGGAGTAGTGCCACTATGGAGGACGGAATTAAAGAGCCTCTGAAAGACTTAAGTATCGGTTTTCCACCCGCTTTCAGAAGCTCCGCTGTAATTCCATCCTCGCCCGGGGACTTGGCGTTTGTAAGGTGCTGGAGAGCCATTCTAATCTCGCTCAGACTGACGTCCGGGGTATCATCGGAATAGTGTCGGATAAGACTTGCTCTTGGATCGTTACTCATACTTGCGTGTGGTTCCGACGATGATGTGTACAGCTGCCCATAGAACCTCTCAATCTCACTCAGAATCTCAGGTGTCGGAGCCGGAAACGATGATGCCACACTCAGTCTTCAGGTTTGACAGTTGGCCCTTACTGGCAGACAGATCTCTGGCAAAGACTTTGGAGCCCTAGCTCCGCTCGATCGCTTCTTCAATATGAGCAGTATTAAAGTTGCGTAAGTCTCGCCGCATGCATTTGGAGATCTGTCTGTTCAGTTGCCTGTATGCTGTCAAATCTGTTGACGATTGCAGCCTCATATCTCGTCTAACAGCCATGAGATTAAGAGTGTGATCGGAGAGTTTTTGCGATCTTCTGCGGCGGGTCTTGCAGAACTTAGCTCCGATCGCATGGACAGCTTTTCCACGAGCTTGTCGTTCATATCGTCCACTGCATTGCAATCTTCTAGGCACTGAAAGCGGTTACGTAACTCGAGCTAAAAGGTTTCGGGATTCTGTATTAGAGCACGAGGGGGACGAAGCGTTGACCTCATTAGACGAATTAACGTTTAGGTTCAGTGTGCCTCTAACCATTCGGTAATTGCTGCCAGTTTTCACCCTTGCGATCACTGAGACATCACTGAACAGTTGGCGCCTGGTCGTCATAATGAAGTCAATCTCATTTTTTGTCGAACCGTTGGGGCTAGACTAGGTCCACTTCCTGTGAGGCCGCTTCTGGGAGAAAGAGTTCATCATAAAGAGTCCATCTTTCTCCATAAAGTTGGCCAGCTGCTGGCCCCTACGGTTCCATTGCCCTACTTCAAATTTCCCTAACTTCAGCTCACCGCTTTCTCTTGTGCCTATTTTTGCGTTGAAGTCTGCCATCAACACCGTGTAGTGAGTTTTAGTGGAATGCATGGCTCTAGAAATATCCTCATACATTTCCTCCACCTCCTCATCGGGATGTGCAGAGGTTGGTGCGTGATGAACCTGAATGACCTTCAGCCAATACCGTTTGGTGATTCTGAGTATCAGGTACGTGACCCTCGTCGACACACTCCCTATCTTTAAAACGTTGTTGACGAGAGACTTGTGGACGATAAATCCGACACCTCCTTGGGACAGATGGTCGCCCTCCTGGTGATAGAACAAGTTGCCGGACTCAAGGATTACCGTGTCCTCCCCCTCTCTTCGGACCTCGGATAATCCAATAATATGCCAGCGCAACTTGTCTATCTTTTCTTCCAACTCCAGTATCTTCTCGTCAGTCCTCAGGGTGCGTGCGTTGTATGTTGCCAGGTCAAGTCGTCATAGGTGGCAACCGAACCTCCACCGGAGATTTATGGCACCCCCTAGTGTGTATGCGCATGTGCGTGTGCATGTGCGTGTGCGTGTGCGTTTGCGTGTGCGTGTGCGTGCGTATGCGTGTGCGTGTGCGTGTGCGTGCGTATGCGTGTGTGTGTGTGTGTGTGTGTGTGTGTGTGTGTGTGTGTGTGTGTGTGTGTGTGTGTGTGTGTGTGTGTGTTGTATGTTATGTTGTGTTGTGTAGTGTTGTACAGTATTGTGGTGTGTTGTTGTGTATTGTGGCTAGGTATTGACTCACGTGCTGCGCACGTGCTTGGCACGTAAGTTGGTGACGATGTCGCGCGCGTGCACGTCAACGGTGATGAGTGCGCATAGCACGCGGCGAAACAGTGCGCCCAGCGGCTGCCGCGTCAGCGCCGCCAGCGCATTCAGTGCGCTCACGCTGCGCCGCTCGAACTCCACCAGTCCCGACGCGGGATTCACGCCACCCAGCACCTCGTGGATGCCCTTCGCCCACATGATCTGCGACACTGTTAACACCACCTGCGAAACCAACGCCTACATCAAACTACTAGATCAGCGTGTCCATGGCAACAAATTTGGTTCAACTTGGACAAATATTATTTTATAAATTATATTTGTGCAATATAATATTATTATTTTTATTTTATTTTGTGCATATTGTACCATACCACATCGAAATTCTACCTACCCTTCTTCAGCACTGTCTGGAAGCTTATTGTACATTGTGCACAGTTCAATTCGACACAAAAATCCAAACCGGTATCATCTGCCCTAAATAGTTAAAATCGTATTGTTTTCAGACTAAAGTAAGGATATAAGTGTTGTGTATTAAAAACCTTTTATTAACACCTGTAATTCACGTAGTAGAGCCAACCTGCAGCTATATTACGGTTGTAGCACGAATGGGTCGGCTCGACCGGGGTGATCTCACAGAATACCGGTGAAAAATAGCATCTGAAAACTGCTGTATTTCGTATGATGGGCGTGGAAGACCTGAGATCCTTTTCACTGGAAACGAGGCATTCAATCTTAGTCCTCAGGGAGTCAGGGGTAACAACGCTCCTGTATCTAACAGTTTGTGCAGCCTACATAAAGTCTGGAATATAACATGTAAGAGAGCTATAAATTTAACAGAACGTGTGCAACCTACGTTCGATCTGCACCAGCACCAATATAAGTCCATTACAATTTTAATTGCTGATTTAACATGTTGTGTTTTTTGGTAAAGTATACCAACATCGTGAGGAAACCTCTGTGTATGAGAAATAATTAGATTTCTAGAATTAGTTATTTGAATTAGTGACATACTTTCTGCAAATACTAGAAATAAGCACAAGTTAGTTATACGAGTCAAGGAGTCAGTAATTCCTTCATGAAGCAATGTTATACGTTTTACTTCAAAGTCCCAGGAAATATGCAGGCATTATTTATCAAAAAGTTTATAAATTTTATTATGAAAAAATTGTTTAATAAAGGTTGTTACAGTACTTAAGAGTAAAACCATTAATTTATAGAAATCGAGACGGCCTGTTCAACATTCAACAGCGTGCGCTCGCATTAGCCACAGAATGAATAAATAACATTAGCGTTAAAACCGCGTAGATGTTATGCGAGAGGGCGCTGTCACAGCTGCGTTTATTTAGGTATTTGTTTTAGTTACGGAACACCAGACATGGGTTAATGTTGGTGCTATGTATTTTTATGTGTATTTCCAGCACGTGAGGACCTGGTTGGGGTGAAGTGCTGACCAGGTGGGTCTCGGGCGCTCCAGGTAGTCACGCATCGCAAGCTTCATGCAGCGCTTGACGGACGCGAACATGGCCGCCTCCACCTTGCCCAGCCAGTCCTCCACATTGCCGCGAGCCTTCAGACCCTGCCATCGCGGAAAGTACACCGATATTGAACATCACTATCTATCTCGCTCACACTTAACAAAGTAGCATCACCATGTGTCTCGCTCACACTAGTCAGAATAGCGTCACTCTTCGTCTCAATTGAACATGTATGAAAATCCGGCTTCATTACAAAAATATTTTCTTCACTTAAGAAATAGGAATAACTGTCATACTGAAAAGGAACCAAACGGAACTCGACTTTCGATTAAGAAACAGAAGGGAGGAATCGAGGCTTCTCTCGATCCGGCCTCCTATAACGCCTACGTTGGGTTCGGGAACAACGTATGTGATCTCCGCAACGGAGTAACACACTAGGGCGATAACCTCGTTCCTTTTCAGCAAGTAGGTTCAGACGGGGATTACGGGTCTTCCGAAGTCGTCCCGGTCCCGACGCCTTAATTCTTCGATGTGGACTGTATAACTTAAGGGATCTTGGGAATGAAACAGCAATTATCTTCAAACCGTTCCGTGAGAGAGTAATCACTTTTCCCTATACTTTTCTTCTTGACTGCTGGTTTTCACTTTTCCCGAAGAATTTTCTTGTTTTTCCGAACTATTACCCCGAACTATTTTCTTCCCCGAACGAATTGCAATAAAACCCGTTCACTAAGCTACCCCCAGAGCTATACGCGAAAGTGAGCCGCGCCATTCGCGTGCCTGCGCAACTTAACAACATGAATTTGTACTATTACTCTCTCACGTTTCACTTAATTTCTTTATTCACATAAATCACACATAAATACAAGTTATCTATTTAGATAGCACAAAACAATATCTACACCACGATATACATTATTTTTCCGTATTACAAAAATCCTTTAATTTATAAAACAAAATATGCCTACTTTACTCACAAATCCAAAATCCAAACTTCTTAAATATTTAACACAGAAAGTTAAAACAATGTTTCCCACTTGAATTTATACATATGTTAACTAATACAATAGTTTAATTTACATTTTCTCTATTTATTTCACTATTTAAAACACTTTTAAATTTCTTATACAAAACTATCATTATTTCACTTATGCACAGGAATTTTCACATAAAAATAACACAGAATTCACCTTTTTTGCACGTACAATCAACCTGAAATGTTTTACAAGTCATTTTTACATAAATTGCTGAAATTACAAACGTTTTACATTTTTACATATTCGGCCTCCTAAGGGCGTGGCCAGCGTGCTTCCGTGAACTCACACTATTTGAACAACTAACTTTGCACGGCTCTCGACTATCAGAAAAATGAAAGTCTGAAATACACTTAATTTTAACAATATTAAATAAACGAGTGCTTCTACATAATTTTCAAACAGTAGGAAACTATTTCTGATAAGACTCTTATTCGTTATCATGCTTCTTATCAGATAACAATACAAGTGAATGTTTTCATTAATCAATCATAACAAATAGGCATTTGTTTTCGTACAAACATATCATACTTATACAAGACAATACTTATGCAATTAATTTCCGTTAATTCTGTTTATGCACAGAGTGATCATCTCGACCGGGGAACCAATCCGATCCCTAACTTCACTTTAATATTCCTTTGAATTTACATCATTGGAAAGATGATTTCAACCGGGGAACAAATCCGGTAATATAATTTATAACATAAAATTCCTTATGAATTTACTAAGCGATATTACTTAGGAAAACGAACAAACTAGTCTGGCCTGGGAGTCGAACCCAAGACCTTCTTATCATTAATTCGACATTTCTTTAAGATTTAACTAAGCATTTTCTTATCAGAACATTTCTATTGGACAAGAAAAGTTATTCGTCGTCGGTTGACTTAATAAACTGAAACATTCTTATAGGCGCGTCGCCAACACATACCATTTTGGAATTCAAACAAATCATGCCAACTTTTAGAGTTACTTGCTACAATAGTGTTTTTTATTTAATTTTTTTATAATTAACGTTTTTTATAATAAAGTCGGTTGAGTTGATGTAAATATTTTTAAATGTTGGGCAAAATTCTGACATTGTATTCAAAAATAAAGCAGTTAGGTACGTTACAACTTTAAACTATAATTTACAGAAGGGTTATTCATTGTTAAATCACAGAAAAAAAGCTGACGAAAGGTAACAATTGTAGACACAGGAGTTGAAAGATTATCACAGGATGTCGATTTTCGAGATTTATTTTTGAATTCATATAATTTGTAAAGTGCATGACAAAGATTTTTTTAATATTTTTCTACTAACTATCACGACTTGTTCTATTGCCCGTTTTCGGCTTGTCGTTGATTTCTGGGACACGTAATATATCATAGCTTCTCAAATTATTGATTATAATCCTACTTTTGGCATAAATAAAAGCTAATGACTAAGTAAAAACATAAAGGAAAGGCTTTGGTCCAAAGGGCAAATTTGGACCAAAGCCTTTCCTTTATTTATTTATTTACACTTTATTGCACCATAAAAAGATTACAAAGGGCGGACTTAATGGCATTAGGCATTCTCTCCCTATCAACCCGGGACGTGCGACGTTTACTTTGACTTTAATGTTCTTGTTATTTCGTACTTTTTAAGCGTTTATCTATAACAATCTTCAGAATGTCGAAATTACAGTTCATTGTTGGTTCCCCCAACAAATTTTTAAATTTTGCTTTCTAGAATTTTTGATCTTAAATAAATGAATCATGAAAATCGTGTGGCCCGTGTGTCGTAACAGGCTAGCAGAGAGAAAATGAACAAACAACGGACAGCAGCATTTTCAGATAATAGTTCAAAATAATAAAATGGCATCATCTATGTTTGAGACAGAGAAATTCTTAAATTAAGGAGGCATTTGATAAGCTCAAAAGATGATTGTTATGATTCTATGTTGACAAATATATTTAAAATCAGTGTAAATTATACATTTCAATAATTGTATCAGGAACATTTTCATGCTTTTTTTTAAAACTCATTGTGAATATTGCGTTAGTTCAAAAACAGACATAATACAAAAAAACTAAATAGGTTCGTTTGTATCGATAAATTAATTATACGTGGTTGAGCCGTGCTGCAGCTTTATCACATTAGTAGTACGAATGGGTTGACTCGACTGGAGAAAGACTACGCTCCCAAAGAATACCAGCGTAAAATAACGGCTCAGTGTTGCGGTGTTTTGTGTGATGAGTATAGAAAACTGGAGACCCTTGTTACTGGAAAAAGGCATTTCATCCTTATCCTCGAGGGTGACAAGATATTTATGGGCCACAGCATCCATTTACCATCAGGTGGACAGTATGCTCGTTTACCGCCTTATTTCAATTTAAAATAAAATGAATGGGAAATGTTTACAACAGTACCTACTTACGAGCTAACTCAAATTAAGTACGATAACTAAACGTTTGATCAAAAAGGAAAGTAGTTAAACAAATGTGTATAGTTGGCTGTTGTCTGACCTTGCCAAGAGTGACTCGCTCGCCCTCCGGCGAGAGCATGGCGATGATGTCTGTGGTGAGTTCTTCGGGGCGCGCAGAGGTTGCGAGCGCGGCCTGCAGGCGGTCGCGCTCTCGCGGTGACATCTCTCGTTCAACCAGCGTGCCGTCCTCCGCCACCACCATCTCGCTGGCCGGCAGCCGCACGCCGAACTCCAACTTCGCGATAGCGTCGAAGCACTTGCGCAGGTGCGGTTGCACCGCGTGTGGGTTGCGTGTCTGCGAGCACCAAGCGCTTCACTACACGCACTAGAACCCCTACCCCTCAACAAGCCACCCTCACCCTATACCCACATTATCTGTTTTACATTAATAAAAAAACAATGCAACCAAATTCAAACAATTACAGTTGCAGATGCGTTGTCACCTCGGAGGACTTGAATCCACAACCTGCCCAGTCTTTGAGGTCAATACCATAGCATAACAGAAGATGCACTACGATTTAAGAGTTTCAAAATTTTGGTTCCAAAAAATAAATAAAAACGATAAGTATTTAAATCTATTGCTGCCGCGAATTCTATTGTTCTAAGCATCCGAGACGTGGTCCTTCACTACTGGCCGTATGAGGACGCTCAAGGCCGCTCAGCGAGCTATGGTGAGGGCTATGCTCGGAGTTTCTCTGCGTGATAGATTCATAAATGAGGATATCCGCAGTAAAACCAGAGTGACTGACATAGCCCAACGGATTAATAAGCTGAAGTGGCAATGGGCCGGCCATATAGCTCGAAGAACCGATAACCGATGGGGAAGAAAGGTTCTCGAGTGGCACCCTCGTACCGGTAGGCGTAGTGTAGGGCGACCCCCCCCCCCCCCCCACTAGATGGAGTGACGACCTAGTAAGACATGCAGGAAGTCGATGGATGCAGGTGGCTCAGGACCGTGCTTTGTGGCGTTACTTGGGGGAGGCCTATGTTCAGCAGTGGACTTGTGAAGGGCTGTAATGATGATGATGATGATGATGATGATGAAGCAACCGAGAGGGACATCTGCCACTCGGAATAATTATAGATATCATTTTTTTTACAAATTAACTACTCTATTCCTTTGTTCCTCCTACAAAACTAAATAATTTAGTATTTTTAGAAGATTCCTTCTTTTCAACACAGTAAAATTATGAAAAAGAAAATATAACTAACCAGACAGTGATAGATAGAGATAGAATCGTTAAATTATTTACTGTAGTGTCATAATCAAAAACGGACGAATACGTTTTGTATGGAGTAAACTTCGGCCGAATATGCTATTAATGTTAAGAAAAGTTTGATGACTACTACAATCAGACTACTAAGAAAAAAATTAACTCAAGTGGATCTAATCCACCGTCGAACAGTTACATACATATTAAATAAACTAATGCTGCTTTGTGCATACAGCACGGTCTTCCAAACAGAATGTACCTCTGTAATACTAGCAGCGACACCAGTCGTGGCCAGGGATGTAGGTCTTCTACATTTTTAAGAATATATTATATTTATTTCCTCAGCACAAACAGGTGCAGAATTTTTGATGACAAACGTGTTAAACTATAAAATGTAATAAACCCTAGTTGTAACAATCACTCACAAACTAGGGTTCATTACGTTTGTGGTTACGAAAATGTATGTTCATAAACTTATGACGATGGTAAATATTACTATAAGCTATGTCAAAATTATTTTTAGTTTTATCGCACGAAAAACCATTTACCACAAGACCACAACTAGTGCCTTTTGTTCACACCAAGGCAATTATGTTTAGGTGATAATTATTGCTTTCAAGTTTTTAATTGTCTAAACTGTAGGTGCTTGTTACATTATTTAACGTGTTGCTTCAAATATTGCGCGTATTTGCATTGGCGAATTTTTGATTCCAGTGTTGAATGTTTTAGAAGAAAGATGTTCTTAAATAATTTGTCAAAAGTGGTAAGATTCGGTTCTGCTGATTTAATGAAGTTCATAAGAATCGTGTTGCACGTAATGCTGTACTAGTAGCATATGCATAGGATTTTGGAGTTCTAAATCTGTGGAGTTCTGGTTCTAGTTCCTTTTGAATGGGAATAGCTTTACCAACATTGACATATATTTATTATATCAATGATTACACATTGTTGTATTTTGCCTTTGTAAAGATTAACCAATGTTTTTAACAAATAACAAAATTGGGTTCAGTTCACACTAAACATGTGCTTAAAATGATTTTCGTCTTTTGTTTGTAACTTTACACAAAGATTGTTAGATTCTCTGATCTCTCTCTTCCTCACTTTCTTCCACGCGTTTTTTGATCTAATGCCTTATTTTAAATTCCCACTATGAGAATCTATGATTTTCAAAAGATCCGGAAGTTATTGTTTTCATCCCGGTTTTTACAAATCGAGTTCACGCGTGCGTGCATGCGTGCGTGCGTGCGTGCGTGCGTGCGTGCGTGCGTGCGTGCATGTGTGTGTGTGTGTGTGTGTGTGTGTGTGTGTGTGTGTGTGTGTGTGTGTGTGTGTGTGTGTGTGTGTGTGTAAGTGTAAGTGTATAAACATATAAACTCAAAACTTTCTCAAACTTTGTAACGGCGCGTCCGATCGAAAAGGGGTTTACAACATCTGAAGGGACCTTGCTGAACTTAGATTTTCTGTGAATTTAGACCGAATCGGCACGGTAGCTTCTGAGAAAACCTCATAAATTCGCCTTTTATAATTTTCGATAGGTAAGTGTTCTGTTTTGGAATTACTTCGACACCCTTATTTTGATCAATTCCATAATCTATATATAAGCTCTTCCACTCAACAAACGACGTCAACTGCCGTGAACCGCATCAAAATTTGTTTTAGTTTGATTATGTTATATTTGATTTTATCGCAATAATAACTCTTTTATATACCCGACGTTTCGAGCACTTTACAGCACCCATGGTCACGGGGGAGGTCTGAGATGTTCAACGTCCAGATGTCTTAGTTAACCGCGGTTACCACATATTAAGATTATTAATTTTTGTCCCGATCTACGCTGTATGAACTTATAGTACCTTAAAGTGATACAGTTGTATGCTTGGATTAGGATTTAATTTTATTAGTTATAGGATCCCAAGCAGATGATAGCACCCAGCCATCTTCTTTATTGAAATTGGGATGTTTTTTGATTTCAATAGCCTCGCGAAACATCCTTGGAAGGAATCGGTGTTCTTTAGCGAGGATTTTTGGTATATCAAATCTGATGTAGTTACAGGTGCCTGTACGTGTTCACAGACTGCAGACTTCACGGAGCGTCGATTCTTTACATCAGATATATGTTCTTTAACACGGGTTTTAATTGATCTTTTAGTTTGTACTATGCGTTATAAGTTGCACATAGTTTTTGACTCTACTGTCTCCATCAATGCTTTAACCGATGACTCTACTGACTACTTTAATAATGACCCTACATGTGACTCGTGATCGTTGACTCTATTAACGACTCTACCAATGACAACCAATGACTTTACAAAAGATTCTACCGACTACAATGTGTAAAATAGTGCAAAAACATAACTGAGAGGATAGTGTAATTGCAAAGACATTTAAGTATGTTAGTATATATATATATATATATATATATATATATATATATATATATATATATATATATATATATATATATATATATATATTTAAATCTGTTTGTGTAATTGGCAATTCACTCGACAAGCAAGGCGTTTACGCCGATAAAGCCTGTCAGTTAACAAGACCTACCCTTGTTAGTGGCCATCTCATAAAGATATTTATTTTCGATGTCATAAAATTTTTAATGTGTAACCACAAATGTATTGGAAAGTCAAAATTTGATGACATTGAAAATTTACGACTTCTTGACACTTCATGTATCCGTTGCTTTAGTTCTCCATTTTAAATAAATAACTATAGAAAGAGACGGACGTAGAGATAATTAATACATAATAAGCGATAATCAACAACTATAAGTTAGGCATAATTCATTGATTGTGAACAAATGAAATTATGCAAGAAGTGCATAATGTTGTTAAACGGAAGATGACCTAGACTAACAAAATTCTAATGTCAACATTCTTATTATTAAATTTGTTTGTATTTACGCGATAAAAACAGGTAAAATGCATAACAGAATTCGTCTAACCTGTGCCAAGATCTCCAGCAGTTCATCGTTGGACAGGAAGAAGAAGCGCGGAAAGGCGACGCGCTTGGTTTCTAGGTAGGCTTCGAGACACTTCATGATTTGGTCTAGCATCTCGTTGTTGCGCACGAACTCCTCGTAGAGTTTCGGCTGAGTAGCAGCCGGCATCGCCAGTGGCACCTGAAACAACCAATATCTAGGTGACATCGTGCCAAATAAATGACCCATTTTACGTGTGCAAATTTTCTCGGATTTTCTCAGAGGTTAAATTTTACTTGATAAAGCCATGCTGCAGTTATATAATTGTAGCATGAATGGGTCTACTCAAACGGGGTAGGACCATGCTTTCACAGTATATCAACGTAAAATATCAGCTTGATGCTGCTTTGTTTCGTATGGTGAGTATAGAGAATCGGAGACCCTTTTTACTAGAAACAAGGTACTCAATCTTGGTCCTCAAGGGTGACAACACATCTGCATTTTGATTCTTAACCGAGGATAAATGTAGATGTCTATGGTGGACCACAGCATCCACTTACCATCAGGTGGACTGTGTGCGCGTTTGTCATTCACTCTCTGTAGGTTTTTTTTATAGAAAAACTTTAAATCTGAATCATCTAGGGACTCATTTCAAATACACAGCAAAATCATCAAAATATGTCGTTTATGTGCTCTAGCGATACTAACGGACAGCATTTGTTTTATATTTATAGATAGATAATCTGCAGGTTTTACTTACAACAGTTTACTAACTTTTGTATTAGTAGCTCTCCTGCTAATATTAGTAAGTATTCGTTATAGTACTGATTATCCAAAGGCTGCCTCGTTGGTCTAGTGGTTGTAGTAGTGCGACTGCTGATCATGAGGTCCTTGGTTCGATTCCAGGGTCGGGCCAAAAAAATCAATTATAGTACAATATATACTATAATTGAGTTTTTCTGTCAAGAAATTCTCAGTAGCTGCCCGGAGTCAGGAAGTTGGCGGTGTCTCACCCCCGTGCCTCGGTAAGCACGTAAAGCCGTTGGTCCTGCGCCTGATCTCTCTCCGGTCGTGTCGGTTTACCGTCCCGTCGGATCATGAGAGTGAGGGAATAGAGAGTGCACCTGTGCTTGTGCATATACTTGGGCACTACCTCCGTTGAGGCAGGCTGCCGTAGCCAAAATTCGGTCTGGAGGACATTATTATTATTAATTATTCAAAGACGACACTCTAGCAAATAGTTATTAAATATAATTCCAAAGTTTAAATTTAACTTTCATTTAATTACGAACAAAGAAATATACAAACGCGAGGTAAAAATATGCACGCATAACAATTAATTAAGATGCAGTACATCCACATAATTACTTATTAATAAAATTTAAGAAATCAAAATCAAAATGTGACATCAAACATGTCCCCAATTCAGCATAATGCTACAAAAACAGTTTTCAATTGGAATCTTGCGACTTCACTGACAAGTCGGTGTGTTATTACGAGTTATATCAAATTCCGAGTTATAACAAGCTACAGGGTTATAAAAATAATTACGAGTCAGAGAGCAGTGATAACATACATAGATAGTACACACACACTAAGACTAACCTCGCTAACTTTCTGCACAGTCAGTCAAACCACCTCATCATGGAATGTCAAAAAAAGAAACAATCATGAAATTGCTTTACCAAAATTAAAATTAACCCGTACAAACTGAAATGTATCTTTCTCACATCATTTACCTGACATGTAGAAAATATCGTCTAAAACGAATAATAATGGAACATTAGACTTGAATCAGTCTATTAAACGACATACTTCTATTTATAACTATTGCACTAGTCTTTTTATCTATTACAGTCTCAAAATTTTACCTCAAAAATCTAGAAATGTCTCAAATCAAAAACATAGTATAGAGGTAAATTACGAGTACAATTGACTAATCCCATATTGAAATGTATTACAATCGCAATTTCATTTTGGTTTCCTAAATTTTATAGTTTATTGCTGACTTGGTATAATTTTGTAACTGCGTAAACAACGTTTCAGGGGATTTAGAATCTCCAAACCGCCACAACATCAATAAAAAAACCTACCAAACAAATGTATAAATGTTATATAGTATATAATAATACTAATCCTACACACCTACAATAAGCAAAAGCTAACCTTAGCGAGCTTGCGCATGATGTCCTTCCAGGACTTGTCGACGATATTGAAGAGTCGTGTCTCGTTGGGAAGCTGGCGCTGAATGTCCGGCGCGCTGAATATCGCCTCCAGATACATCCAGGTCTGCTGGCACGTCTGCCACTCCTCCTGTTTCACAACCACAGTAACAGCGCATTGTGACACATCCAGTAAACTTTACATTTGATGTTATAGCGAGTTTAATAGATAAAGGTTGTATGAAATAACCTGTACAAAGTTTTTTGAAATATTTCGTTATCTGTCAAGCTATTATAGGAGCCGTTCTTTATTTACATGATATTTTATGTAAGTACGTGATAATGTGATATTCTTATATCATCATCTCATATCAAAGTTTGAGAGTTGATATTAATTTGAATAATGTCTAAGTGTATCGTCTTCATAACAAGGTAGTCAAGTTGCGGGAGCTGCCGAGAGCTTTTTAAAAACTAATTAAAACTAAAACTACGTGTTCACAGAGAGAGATGTGAATTTATTCCGACCATTGCGTTTATGTATTTATGCTGATGGACGCTTTATACATATTATGGGTTGTGCTGGTGTAACCATAACTCCCCCCTCCTTAACTGCAAAGTTATCGGCAAGATTTGGATTCCGATGACTTTGCATACAATGTAAGAGCTTAGACTTATTTTTCCAAATAATAATAATAAGGCTAATTAAAACTAATATAACATAGAGTAGTACTGTAGCTAAACTTTTCTTATTCACTAAGATTTCATTTTCACTTTCACTTTCCACTATTTCACTTTTCAGTTTGTACGAGAGATATTTTAGTTCATCGAAATTAACACGATTTAAATTCACTGTTTTCTCCGCATTTCCGGAATAGTATCGTTTTCGGTGTATTTTAATATTGCCTAATTTTATCTCACAGTTTTCATCGATTTCCAAGAGGTACATGCCCTTTACAGCATTTCTTTGAGTGTCATCGCCACACGTTTTTGTAAGCACTATTTCATTTTGTGAAAATAGGATCCAGTTAATAGGACCAATAGACTGTATCTTCACTTTCCAGCTCTACTATTGATAATTTACAAAGGCTTAGATTTGATGCGAAGTTCGTAAGTTGTCTATGCATATGTTTTCAGGATACTGCACGATATCATTTTCCTCACACAGGAACTGGTTTGCTGCTATCTCCTGACATGGGCCATTTAAGGGTAAGTACGTGTAATCTTTCACTATGAGGTAAGGATATTTGGGAAAAATAACAGTTGTTCTATCATAGGTGGGATCAAACATAGGTATAGCATATATTTTAAAATAAGTGTATGTATATTATCAGTCAGAGGGATTTCCATTACGAACGTTATTTGGTTTTCTTTTACATAGGCCTTAACAGACATAGATCTTTCTAAATTAACTAAATTGTTTTCAGTAATAGGATACAATAAACTATTTGTTTGAGATAAAGATTCTAATATAACTAATGATTCAGTGGAATTAACAATGGCTTGATGTAGAACGTGATGTTTAGTAAATGCTAATGCCGTTTCTATTTCGCTTAAAATTAAGTATATAGTTCTAAAATTATTGACAAACATTTTAAACATACTTAAAACATATGTTGAGTATATGCTGTTTCTCCTTTAGGTTATTATATATTTTACAATTCTTTTAATACATTTCATTCGTTCATCTATAATTTTCTTATTTTCCTGTAGAGATCCAGTACTATTTATAAGAGAGTTAAGCATCTCCGAGATTATTGTTATTTTCTTATTAGTGTTCGTTTGCTGGGTCTTTAATTGAGATATGAGATTGTCGTATTTTACTGCATCATTGTGGTCTAAGTTTCCTGTAAGCGCTTTGATAATAGAACCTAATGGATTAATAAGACCCTGCTTGAAACGTATCGAAGGTATGAGTTGTTTAAACTTTTCTACAGCTAAGTTACTTAAATAATTTATTTGAGTGTTCATATTTTGGAATTCATTTACGTATGGCTTATGGATGTCTGCTAAACTGCTAAATTCTTTATATGTATTGATATTAAAATTTAAATCATCTTTTATGCTACTAAAGTCTAACTGCTTAACTATAACCCACTTATCTACTTCCTTGTATGCTTGTCCTTGCTTTACGGGTAACATGTTTAAATTTTTAAGCAATAACTGGTCCGTTTCTGGATCAGAGTGACCTATAGAATTTACATACGATTTATCATCCACACATTCACAAATTTCAATAGGTTTCTAAATAAATAGTTCCATTTGATGATCCAACGTATTTTGTTTAATTGTAGTGGCATATCCATTCTCATATTTTACCAATGCAGAAGGCATGCGCACTTCATCACAGAATCGGGTATAATTTAATATTCCTTCGTCATAAAACATGTTAGCAGGTAATTTTGCTCTAACTTCAGAACGAGGTGCAAGTATTACAGCATAATCTAAGCTATTGTGTATTATAGGTATTCTAGAAGAATTTGTGGTGAGTACTTGTTTCTTTAAATCTATTACAGCTTCCAACTGCTTTAATAAATCATTCCCAATTAACCCATCATAACTTGAATCGACATTATAAAGATAAAATTTATGTTCGTCATTACTTTGAAATATAGAAAATAGTGGAATTTTAATTACCTGATTGTGTTTGCTAGATGCATGAGTGCTTATAACTTCAAAGGGTTCATTTGTTATATAATTACGGTAGTATTGATGTGCTTTATCAGGACTTTTAAAAGAACGGGTGCTTCCTGTGTCTATCATAAAATTTGCATCTATTTCCGGTATATATATATGTATGATAGTTTTAAATTTATGTCGCAATTCAATTCTATTATTTCAGGTGGTTTTCGGAGGCTTTTACTTGAAAATTTTCAGTCTGCGCAGACATGTCATTATCCTCTGAATCATTGTTTTCGTCGACCTCTATTATAGAATTTTCTTGTATGGATTCATCTTCATAATAATTGTCGTATGTTTTTTCATACATGTAATTTTGAGGAAATTCATAGGGATAGTATGATGGATAAATTTCTAATTCGTTTAGGCGGAAACCTGGCTTTGGAGGGGCAGTTCTCATTGAAACATCAATATCATTAGAAACCGACTTATTATGCACATTATTATTACTAGGATAATTAAAACGCAGAGCATTACCAAACTGTTGTGGTAACATTGCATGGGGCTATAGCCCTGCGGTCTAAATCCAAAGTTAGGTCGGTATCCAAACTGAGGTGGGTGATATTGCTTAGAAAACTCCTTTGCTGTTGAGGCTTATTTTGTGGTAACGGAATCTTCATTTGTCTACTATGGGGAATGCCAAACTTAAATTGAGGTGGGGTTCCGAAATTCTACCTAGGGGGTTGGTTTGGTGCTAACATTGGTCTAAAACCTGTAGGCTGTGTTGGCATTGCGAACTTAAACGATGGTTGTTGCACTGGTATACTACTAGACTGTGGCTTAGACATATGGCTAGACTGTAACATTTTACTACGCATGTGATATTGGTCATAGAAGTTTACTTCTTCTAGAACTATACTTAGTGCTTCCTCTAGTGTACTGGGTGTTTTCAACCTAACAATGCGCACCATATTTTCAGGTAAATTATATAAGAAAACCTGCAGAGCGGTGTTAATATAAATAATAGTTTTACTTATTTTTAAGTTTTTATCACGAATTTGATTAACCTTCGATAATAGCACTGATTTAACGGATTGTATACGACCAAAAAAATTTTCATTTTGATGTTTCTTTAAAGTTTCTAATTCAATGGCAAAACATTATTTGCTACGTGGGTCGCCGAAGTGAGTTAAAAACAATTCCTTGAATTCCGCCCACGTCTCTATATCTTCCCGTTCACTAATAAGCGACGCGGCCTCGCCCGTAAGACGACTTGTAATGATATGCATTATATATTCATTTTGAACATCGGATGATTTAAAATTACTTACTATATATTCACATTTACGCAAAAATAAATTTAAATGGCGTTCATCGCCGCTAAATGTTGGTATTATTTTAGTTAATTCATTAGGGATAAGTTTAATTTCCGACATGTTTAATAATTTATTCACTAGTTCTACGCACACTACACATGTAGATAAAATAAGAACTTAATATAATGTATAACACTTAATATAATATTACTCTATAATTTCATAGAGTAATATGGGACTTAATATTATGTACGTATTACAATTAATTTAATATTATATTTATTTTTATTTAAGTAATAGTGATTTATTGCACTTAATACTTTATAAAATTTACGTAAGATTAGTATTTGAAAACCAAATAACAGTCAAAATGGAAAATGACTAATTCCAAGAATACTAAGGGATATGAAGGAGGGGAAGAGTTGTACTCACCAGCCCGCAGTGCCCATCATCAGCTTCACGGCTCCTTATTCTCGACGAATTTGTTTGGTTCGCTGTATCAAGACGCTGTATGAGTCACCCGCCGATACGTGAAAATGTGTAAAATTGTGTACGCGATATTCACGAACGGTGGCAAAGCTTTTCCGGCGATCCTACCGGCTGCGCGAGTCAAGTTGCGGGAGCTGCCGAGAGCTTTTTAAAAACTAATTAAAACTACGTGGTTAAAGAGTGAGAGGTGAATTTATTGTGACCATTGTCTTTTGTCTTTTACAATTCTTAATCCTATGCTTACAGTCTACTTAAATTACTACATACTCAGCGTTTATGTATTTATGCTGATGGACGCTTTATACGTATTATGGGTGGTGCTAGTGTAACCATAACTATGTTTTCTTTATTTTAATTTTTGTCTTTAATAAAACTGAATTTACGGATTTAATCACGTGTGTTTTAACTTATTTATCTTATTTTTAATTATTACCGACGTTAAAATACACATGATACAATCCGTAAAATTAGTTTTATTCAATGTGTAATGTTCTTGTAAATATAAACGATCATTATTTCGTCTTTAGTTTTACGCCTATACATATCTTGATATTCTTTGTCGTTGTGAAGCAACAGTAAGACATATTAATTGCAATTTGCTCATCGTCAGAAGGACGGGTTGAGTGTGGTTGCGGTGTTGCGGTAATGGAGTGGTGAGGTCAACTGACGAGGGTCCTGGTGAAGAGATCGAGGTTGCGGGCCCACTCGTCAACACGGCTGCGCAGAGGGCCGCAGTTGCGTGAGCTGAGAATGGTGGCCACGTGCAGCCCGCTCTCGTCCAGCGCCGCCAGAACCTCATCCAGTCCGCCCAGCACATACACGTCGCGCGCATCCTTATGCGCCACCACCGGGAATTCCAGCGACGCCCACATCTCCTCCACCTGCAACATTCGTCACGTCGCCAAGGCTCCACATCGAATACCTTAGTTAAATCGGTAATTCAACAATATGGTGAAATGGAGATTAAATAATGATGTTGACGGCTTAGAGTTATGGCGCTGACTGCGCGCCATATATGGCGCGGCGCGCGCTGAGTGCTGCTTGTTCGAATCCCGCACGGAGCAAGTATTTATATGGCCTATGAATAATTTTTCCAGGTCTGAATATTTGTCCTTGTGAAATTTATGTTTATAAACTGCCTCCACGATACAGGAGAAAATCCTGGGGTAACGTTGTTTAAAACAAGACAAGGAGAGAGGCAGCAGTCTTTTAATTATAGATCTTTACCTATGAAATTGCCGTTCGTTTATGAATTTGACAAAGAATTCTAATTTCGAATTAACTAATATTTAAAAATATGCAATTCTTAATTTCAAAATTAGCCATTTTTTATTGACTAGGGCTGCGTTTTCAAATTCAAATGGTTATCGCTTTTAAAAGATTCAAATGCTCATTGCATTTGTATCTTTTAAATGTATCTGCATGCGAATGCGATGAGCATTTGAATCTCTTTCGTCAATATTTTTACGAATTTTTAGTGTATTCATTAAATGTTCGAGTAATTGTAGAATATGAAAACCATCGTGGATGCAACGTAGCACAAGCGGCACGAACACTAACGAAGTTTACGGAGCGAATACTACAAACGAAAGCACCATCTATTTTTGTTTGCCCGTCTCCGTTCTGGAAATTTCGACTTGAAAAATTAACCCCGTGGTCGTCCGAACTTTGGTCGACAATGACGAAAAAGGCGGTTGTGAAAGCTGATCATACTACAACGGCTGAATTAGCAGCAGCTTTCAACATTATATACTAAAACAATATTGGTTATTACTAAAACAGTATTGCGTCAAATTGGCAAGGTAAAAAAGCTTGACAAATGGGTGCCCCACGAACTCAATGATCGTCAGCGCGAATTATGCGTCGAGATTTGCTTTGCACCTCTCATGGGTACATAAACGAAGGAATTGTGAACTGCGTTATTACCTGCGACCAAAAATAGATTCTGCTTGCGCTCTGCAAGTTATTTGAATCCTGGTCCAGTACCTAAACAATGTCCCAAACGGAAACTTACCGAAAACGGAAAAGTGATGTTCACTGTTTGGTGGTTTATCGCCGGTGTGATTCATCACAGCTTCTTACCAAAAATGACGAGCAGATGTGTACTGTGAAGGACTAAACACAATGATGGAGAAGCTCGCACGTCTCCAACCAGCTTTGGCCAAATCGCTTATCCCCGCTGTTTCTGCACGACAACGCGCTGTCTCATATCGTACAACAGACTCTCTACGTTACAAGAGCTGGAGTTGGAAGCTCTCCGTCATCCGCCATACTCAAGAGATCTTGTGCCTACAGACTTCTACTATTTCCAGTATTTGGATAACTTATTGGCAGGAAAAAATCAATACCCGAGAGGCAGTAAAAAGTGCCTTTGAATAATTTGTCCCGTCCAGCTGATTTCCTCAAGAAAGTGATCATTAAACTGCTCCTGCGTTCGCAAAGATGCATCAATTGCATGAGCGATTAATTTGATTAAAAGAAATAAAAATATAGAAAAAAAATTATGGTAACTTATTTCATAAAAAACGGTACTTTCAGCAGGTAAAGGCCTAATAACAACTAGGAAATTATAAAACTGCAGTTTCTCACCCTCCTGCAAAACATGATAAGCATACCCAATATTCCTCTAATGAGGCATATGAGGAGTTCTACGTTCAAATGTGGCCTTTAATAGTCTTTAATAGTCAATCGACCTAGAAACATCTTGACCCGTCCAACTACCGGCCTATCGCCATCACCTCCTTGTTCTCCAAAACAATGGAGTCCATTGTAAACTGCCAGCTCATGAGGTACCTTGAGGATCACCAGCTGATTAGTGACCGCCAATACGGTTTTCGCCGTGGTAGGTCAGCTGGTGATCTTCTGGTCTACCTAACTCACAGATGGGCGGAGGCAGTAGAGTCCAAGGGGGAGGCATTGGCCGTTAGTTTGGACATTGCGAAGGTCTTCGATCAGGTTTGGCACAAAGCGCTTCTTTCGAAGCTCCCTTCCTATGGGCTTCCCGAGAAATTGTGCGATTGGATCACCAGTTTCCTTGCAGATCAGAGCATCATGGTGGTTGTAGACGGTGCAAGCTCCGATTGCAAGCCTATTAATGCTGGTGTTCCACAGGGCTGCGTGCTATCGCCAACGCTGTTTCTTATGCATATCAATGATATGTTGCAAACCCGTAGCATTCATTGCTATGCAGATGACAGCACTGGTGATGCTCTTTACACCGGCCGAGCCAATATTTCTCGGGAAAACGTCTCTGAGTGCCGGGACAAACTTGTGTCTGAAGTTGAGTCTCTGCTGGACAGAGTCTCGGATTGGGGCGACTAAATCTAGTCCAGTTTAACCCCCAGAAGACACAAGTTTGCGCGTTAACCGCTAAAAAGAACCCCTTTGTCGTATCCCCTCAGTTTCAAGGCACTCCCCTTGTTGCCTCAGCCAGTATCGGAATCCTCGGCGTCGACATATCGAGTGACGTGCAGTTTCGTGGTCACTCGGAAGGGAAGGCCAAATTGGCCTCTAAAAAGCTTAGCGTGCTCAGCAGAGCGTGACAGAATTTCATGCCGGCACACCGCCTGCAACTTTACAAGGCGCAGGTTCGGCCGCTCATGGAATACTGTTCCCATCTCTGGGCTGGGGCTCCCCAGTACCAGCTCCTTCCACTTGACCGCATCCAGCGCAGAGCGGCTCGAATCGTCGACGACCGAGTGCTTTCCGATCGGCTTGATTCACTGGCACAGCGAAGAGATGTTGCATCCCTTTGTATTTTCTTTCGCATATACCATGGAGAGTGCTCTGAGGAATTGTTCGGATTAATCCCAGCCGCCAAATTTCGTGAACGCACTACACGGCAAACGCCCCGATACCATCCACACCATCTGGATGCTTGGCGGTCCACCACTGTACGTTTCAAAAAGAGTTTTCTTCCGCGTACAACTTCTCTGTGTAATAATTTACCACCGGCGATTTTTCCGGACCGATACGACCTGGGGACCTTCAAGAAAAGAGCTTACTCCTTTCTAAAGGGCCGGCAACGCACCTGCAATTCCCCTGGTGTTGCGGTTGATCATGGGCGGCGGTAGTCACTTAACATCAGGTGAGCCACATGCTCGTTTGTCCCCACTTCTATAAAAAAAAGATATCTGATAAAGTCCATAACATTTTGAGATATGTTATAGTTTATGTTATGCATGACGGCGTACAGTGATGTTTCGTACCTTCTTGAGCAGTGTCTCGAGGCCTGCCTCGGAGCTGGCCTGCGCGGCGATCTCCATGAGCTGGTCTTCGTGCTGGAAGGCGCCGAGCTGGTCGAGCGTGGCCAGCGTAAGCTCGGCGCCGGGCACCAGGCGCGTGTGCAGCACATCCTCCACGAGCACCCAGTGCCGCGGCTTCAGTGCCGGGCTGCGCAGGTACGAGATCACCGCCATCTACAACACATACACCTTAGCGAACAACTATCTTCCGTTCCATCCCGTTCCAAAAGCAAACGTCCAAACAAACATACATTCCATTCATCTATCTATTACAGCCTCGTAGGGGGTATCTTGCCATAGTTGCCACGCTCCGCAGGCAGTTCAGCAATGTGGTTTTTATTATTTTGTATTGTTATCAGGGAGATACTACAGCCCATCATCTGTTTCAATTTCAATATGATGGTTCCGTGGCGCAGTGACTTAGCAAGGAGTGGCTGCGCTGGGGGTCGCGGGTTCGAATCCCGCACGGAACAAGTATTTGTGTGACCTACTAATAACTGTTCCGGGTCTGGATGTTTGTCTCCACGATACAGGAGAAAATCCTAGTGTAGGGATTTTCAACTGAAACGTTTTTTAAAAAAAATTAAAAAAATGAAAAAAAAATATGCACTTGTGCTTGCGCACGCACTAGGGCACTGTAAAACTGTCGTATACTTCGAGGATATTTTTGTTATTATCTACAGCTCATTTCTCTCAAACCTGCTGGGAGTGCAGCACGTACGTATCATTTCTTTGTAAAAGCTTGCTGTAAGAACTGGTACCATAATGCAAAAAATAAACACACATTACAGATTTGCGTACTCCCATCACAACAACAAACTTCTTGTGAAATTCAGATTCGATATTTTGGAATTACTAATACCGCCAAAGCTCCAGCGAGAGCACACATTTCTTGCTCAGCAATAGTTACAGCACTCCAAACAAGCAAAATTTTTCAAACCCGCCCTTTTACTTACCTTTGACTCTAAATAGTAAAACACCTTCATCCGTGTGGCCATTTAAATGGTAAAAAGGCTTTGTATCCAAATCATATTAACCCTCAAAAGTAACATTCCACTTGTCATAATCTTTGTTAGCAGCAGTTACTGCAGTAATTACATGTAACGTCACGTGTACTACGCGTACGTGTACGTGTACGTCCATCACACACTGTTTACATTATGTCATAAAAAATTAAACGCTGTCACGGTAATTTTATCTATACAGTATTCCAACTTCATACAAACGGACGAAGCGAGAGCTATGCCTACGCGCCTCGATTTCGGCATGCGCTCGGCATGCAGACAGTCGTGACTGTGCTGCAGTGATGATTTTGTGGAATATATAAAAAAAAATGGAGGAAATACATAAAAGAGTAGAAATAAATAAATAATAAATCCGAACTTCATTTAAAACCAAACATATCAATTGTAAAATATCTTTTACTTGGATATAGAATATAGATACCTCTATAACCAAATAAAAGATATTCCATATATTATATTATTCTCCACCTTGTCCATGTTCCATGTCCCAAAACAATTTTTAATTAATCTTTATTTTAAAATGCGGATTTTTTGTATTTAAAAATTTAATAATAAAGCATTTCGTACGTCTCAGCCGAGGAGCAAATATTTTTCAGTCGCAAATTCATAAGACCGATTTTTTATTCAAACATAAACATGGTTTTTTAATTAAATCTACCAATCAAAAAACGACACGCATTTTATTGAACACTTCCTATTCAATTCACGAATTACCTATTATACTTGTTCATATAAAAAAGTATAAGTATATTTACAATTGAATAAAACTATTATTTACGGATTTTATCGCGTTTAATTACTTTAATTTATTTTTATTATTATCCCGACGCAAAGCTCGTTTTGCGTAAATCGGATCAAAAAAAATTAATATTAAAAAACTGAAGGTAGCCGGACTAACTATGACATTGGGACGTCAAACATCTCAGTCCCCCCCGTGACCATGGGCGCTGTAAAGCACCCGAAACGTCGGGATAATAATAAAAATAAATTAAAGTAATTAAACGCGATAAAATCCGTAAATAATAGTTTTATTCAATGTGTAGTGTTCGCGTAAATTTAAGAAATCATTATATATTTACAATCATAAAACTAAATAGAAACACAAAGTAGGCAAATGTAAAATTGCTGGAGGCAGGCAGCCCAATCGTATGTTTACGTACCGCGCGGCTGTAGGCATTTATTTCAAAGATACGGCCGAGTTACAATACTGTATAGATAATATTACCGTGACGCTGTACTGGCCACAACGCCATTAAAAATTTAACGGTAAGCTTAAAAATTCGTCTAAAATATATCATAAACAAAGATCACTAATGTACCAAATGATGCAAATAAAAGATTGAATTGTGCAATAACCTTTTCCTTGATGATGTTGACGGTAGCTTTGCACTTCGGCACGATCTTGTTGGGTGGGATGGCTTTGTCCAGTTGGTTGAACTGCTTGCCATAGTTCATTGCAGCCGTCTGGATCTCTTCGGGATCCAAAGTATTGAATAGAACCTCGTACCTGCGCGCACAACATTATAATGTGAGTAAGTCGGACAAGCCACAACTAAATCTGTAAAATAAGCAGTACAGATTTATGATATGTATACATGTGCTAATTATTTAATTAATTTAAAACTAGCGAATCACCCTTGCCTGGATTGGGGTGTGATTTTTTTTAGATAACAAATAATGAAAAACCATATATTTAAAAAGAAAACGCGTGTTTTTAAAGTATATCCAAGTGATTAGGGTAAAATATCCTAGCCTATATAAAAATGCTAAAGTCAATGCTTTCTATTTTATCGTACAGTTTTATTGCAATTGATTCAGCCACAAGATTGATCTGGTTATTCAAGTCTTAATGTAATACTAATCTCAAGAAAAAGAAAATACTCAAGAAAAGGCAAATATTTTGATATTACGGATATTTGAGCGCATTTTAGGAGAAATATTTTTTTGTCTGCTCTATCTATGAAACCAATAGCAACTGTATACGAATGTATTCAGATATTTATTGCAACGCCATGAATAATAATTGACCGCATGAAACCATAGAATACTATAATACATAATAGAATAGATGTCAACCTTATTTTATACGACGATAGGCGTCGCCGGGAGTACACATACAAGCAATAACGTCATATTATCACTACTACAAACCCGATTCGCTGTGTTGACAGACGGATTTTAATACATATTTATTTGTAAATAGCGTGCAATTTGGCATTTTCTAAATAATTTGCATGGGAAATTCGGAAACGATTGTAACGTCAAAACACATCTCGTATCGACGTTTATACGTATCTCGAATTGACGTGTTTGTGACATTCTAGTGGCTACACGGGCTCCGCCCACTCCCCTGTTCTACTATGTTTGTAATTATAGTATTGTATGGCTGAAACACTAAGGCTGTTGGTATCAAGTATAACCCTGTTTTCCGTAGCGCCTTGCTGATTACACTGAATTTATTGTAAAACGAAAGATATGAGTATAATGCGGGTTTAACTCATACATATTTAATAAATAAATCCATCAAAAGTCGACGGCTGGATCATTTTTTTTTCTTTCATACCTATAGAAGTTTAGTGCTGAACTGCAGTTTTTTATTTATGACAGTTGTTATCAAGATCTTACTGCCCATCTCCTGCTCCAGCTGACCTCTGTGGCCTCTTACAATGCCCACGGGACGATTTCGGGCAGTATGTAGATATTCTTACACTGCAACTTCATGTTTAGACTAGACGTTAAGTTCAGCTGTGACGAAGAGGCGGGTGACCAAAATATTAGTCTATTAATTCTAACATGAGCAACATGCAATTATTAAAACTTTTAGAAATCATTCTTAATTCCAAAACATAATCTGCGCTATTCAAACCAAAACTTACCAGCTCTGGTAGAGCTCATTCCACTCTTTAGAAGATTTCCAAAGCATTTGCCTCAGCTTAACGTCATTAATAGCATCGTCTAACTGGTCGAGACGCGACGGCGGTATCTGCGAATGCCAAAGCAAATTCAATCTTAAGTTACAGCAGTTTACGTCCCACTGCTGGGCACAGGTTTTTCTTTTAATTATTATAATGTCCTCCAGACCGAATTTCGGTCACGGCGGCCTGCCTTAACGGAGGCTAACTATCAGCGCAAGATAGGATTATAGTGCCCAAGTGTATGCGCAAGAACTGGTGCACTCTCTATTCCCTCACTCTCATAATCCGATGGGACGGTAAACTGACACGACCGGAGAGAGATCAGGCGCAGGACCAACGGCTTTACGTGCTTTCTTAGGCACGGGGGTGAGATACCGCTAACTTCCTGACTCCGGATTATCCCGACCCGGGATTTGAACCCAGGGCCTCATGATCAGCAGTCGCACTACTACAACCACTAGACCAACGAGGCAGTCAACTATTATAACTCAGTGCTTGACCACAATCCCACCCGGTGGCAAATGGCGATGAAGCCCCAGTTGTTGCATCGCGCTGTCTTACCGTAATGAAAGCCTATCCGTTCTAAACTCGAAGACGCCCAGATTGTATTTATGACAGAAAGAGAGACGCCGGCAAATTATTCCACTCCTCTGCAGCACGCATTACGAAGAAGTAAGCAAACCGTTCGGTTCGTATGCGTGGGACAACGACAACAAAGGGATCCGATGGTGGACAGGAGAGGGAGGAATTAAAGCATGTAATAAAATTAAAGATGGTAAAATGTTAATCAGCTACGATCCGCGTGACAAAATAAGATAATGTATCTTACCTAGTTTGAAGAGCACCTCCCGCCCTCCCTTAATTGCGTATACTATCCCCGTCACCACCAATTCTTGCACCACTACTCCCAACACCACTACACTAGAAAAGACACACCACCGTCGATAGTAAGATACGTGTTTCTCCTCTACACGAGGCATCTCAGCGGTGGCTGACCACTACTTAAAGTACTTGCACTTTGTGCACGCAATTGAGGGAGGGAAGTGTGAGAGGGTGCTCTTAAAACTAAGTAAGACACGTTATTTCATTTTTACGCGAATCTTCGCTGATAAATATTTTAACACCTTTAAGACATGAAATTACAATGAACGATTTCTTTATTGACGGCAGGGATCGAAACCGGGATGTCGGCGTGGTAGAACTACGCTGCAAATACATTATGGCTGGCGCACGAATGTTTCTTCTCGAACGGGGTAGGACTACGCTCTCACATACTACCTGCGTAAAATCCTATACCTTTAAACGAGCAATTATATATATATATATATATATATATATATATATATATATATATATATATATATATATATATATATATATATATATAAATATATATATAATAATTATATAATAATCGGATTCTCGGAAACGGCTCCAACGATTTTCATAAAATTTTGTGTGCAGGGAGTTTCGGGGGCAATAAATCGATCTAGCTAGGATTTAGAAAATGTCTTTTTGTCCGTGTTTTTAGGCAATGAAAAACTGCTTCAATATCGTTAGAATAAGAAGGTAAATTTTTACAGTTTAATAAACTGAATTTTGAACTTTTGACTGAATTTAGTAAAATGATTACAAATAGCTTAATTGGTATATTGGGCGGTCACAAAATCGTAATATCATGGTTCGAGCCCAGACCGACCGACCGACTTTTCTTAATTTTTTTTTCATGTTCCTTTCTTTTTTGAGAAAATCTATTTTTTCGAGCCCTTTTTTTAGTTGGCTATGCTAACGCCACACATTTTACGAAGAGATCGCATCTCCACTGCATTCAACTTGCTTTTATGCTTCTTCTGGCATACCCAGGTTTCGCTGCCATATAACAAAGTCGGTACCAACACTGCGTTATGTATTTCAAGGCGTGCACTCTTCACCACGCCTTGCCTTTTTACTAATGCATTCAGGGCACCACTGACTTTGTTTCCGGCAGCGACACGCCTATCCACATCTAAATCACATCTTCCATCCCGACTGAAAGCACTCCCCAAGTATACAATTTCATTTACCTGTTCTAGACATTCCTGATTTACCCATATTTCACATTTCGTTCTCTCTTCGTCCTTTTCAAATACCAGAACCTTAGTTTTATTAGCATTCAAACGGAGACCTTCAATTTCACATTCCTCTTTCATACACGTGACTAATTCCTGCAGTTCTGTTTCTGATGGTGCAATAAGCACTGCATCATCAGCATACAGCAGACAATTAACTTTTATGCCACCCAATTTCACACCCAAACAGCTATTTTTCAGCTTCTGTAAACAGCTGTCGAGATACAGTATGAACAGCCAGGAAGACATGACATAACCCTGTTTTACGCCCGCTTGGATGCTAACATGGGTGACAGGTCATGCCCTACCCGCACACAGGCTTTACAGTCATAGTAAAGTGTTTGCACAGCCTTAACAATCGACTATCCACACCATATCCCGGCAACAGTTCCCACATTTTCTTCCTTATAACCTTATCAAATGCTTTCTCCAGATCCACAAAAGTACAGAAAATCCTCTGATTAACACTCAGAAGCTTCTTCGTGATCATGCGGAGATAAAACATTTGATCTGTGCATCCTCTTCCAGGTCTAAATCCGCATTGTGCCTCCCATAAGAATCTTTCCGATTTCTCTTGCATCCTACGTGTCAAAACCTTCGAGTAAACTTTACTTGCTAAACTGGTCAAGCTGATCGCCCGATAGCACCCGCAGTCAAAATGTGAACCTTTACCTTTATATAAAGGCACAATGACCGCGGATCGCCAACCATCCGGGACATCTCCCGTCCGCCAGCACAAATTGCACTGCAGATGAAAGCTGTCCCAGAGGCGAGGCCCACCGTACTTGATCATTTCAGCAGTAACTTTGTCTAGTCCTCCAGCCTTACCACATTTCAAACTTCGAATCGCACGTTCAATCTCTTTCATGCTGATGACCTCAGTGTCATCGAGGTCCGTGTCTGGCGTGCCAGTCACTCGCTGCATGACGTCCGATTTTTCTGAGAGGACGTCATTAGTTCTCGAAAGCACTTCGTTCACTCTTAAGGCTGTCGCACCACTCCGGGACCTTCCAACCTCTTTCCAGAAGAGTTTGGAGTTTTCCCTAAAGTTGTGCGACAACCTCTCGTCCGCTTCTATTCTACACCTTTCACGTACTTCCTCAATCAATGTTTTCGCATGAACTTTCTGCAGCTTATATCTTTCTTTCATCTTCTCTCTCATATGCTCATCGTTACTAGAGGCCAAGTAGTCTAACCATGCTTCTTTTTTAGAGCTTCTCTCACTTCATCATTCCACCATGCATCTCTTCTTTTACTACTACCTCTTTTTGTCGTTCCACAGACTTCTTCCGCTGCACTTACCATTCCATCCCTAAGGTTCTGCCATGTTCTCTCCACACATTCTTTCCTGCCATCGATGGTGTCAAGCTTTTCGGCTACCCTCGTGTGATATTTGTCCCTAGTATCCGCTTCCTGAAGCTTCCAGCTTCGGATGCGACAGACCGACTGTGGTTCTGTTACTGTCGTCCGGTAGCGCCAACCCGCGAACAAACCCCTAAATCTAGTAATTACTAGATAATGATCCGTTCCCAGGTCAGCACCCCTGAACACTCGTGTACATATGGATTTTCCTGCGATTAAACATAGTGTTTGTTACAAGAAGACCCTTTTCCTTGCATACAGCCAGTATAAGCTTGCCAGCATCATTAACCCTTTTATCGCCAAACTTTCCAAGCACCGACTCGTATCCTGGTCGAGCGAAGAGATTCGCAATATGGCAGGATTGAAAGATGACCTTATCACAAAGATTGATAGGGGCGTACTCCAATGGTTTGGGCACGTTGAACGAATGAGTGAAGACCGAATGGTGAAGAAAATATATAGAGCGAAAGTAAATATTAAAAGGTGTCGAGGTAGACCGAGACTAACTTTCGAAGACCATGTGAGCAAATTGCTCGAAGAGGGGAGGGTCAAGAGTACTCGGATACCTAGACGTGCATGTATGAAGAAGTTAATGAACCTGAAAGAAGCGAAAGAGGTATGTAAGGATCGTGACACTTGGCGATCTGTTCTCTCTGGCTACCCCGTTAGGGATTGTGCGTGAAGACAAGAAAGTAAGTAAGCTTTTTTTAGTATTTTTTAAAAATACTAAAATTTAAGTTAAACTAATTGCACTCATCTCATCAATTGGGGGATGTCACTCGCGTCCGTAGGCTTTGACCACCTGTTCCTAGGCCCACCCTACACATGTCCCCCGGGTGGTGCTAAATGAGCGACAAGCCGATAACACAGACTCGGCTCCACGCCGTGGTAGCGGCGTAAAATATACTACCCCATATTTCGCACCATGACTAACCAAATAAAGGAAATGGCCCCGAGTTCCCGGCGCCCCTTTAATGGGGCAGGGGTGCGAAGAATCGCAAAGAAGAGGTTCGCCACCCGTCACGTTCTGTCTCCCGGAGAGGCGAAAAGTGGATTGCAGAGGCCCGTCTGGCTACGTTGAATGTATGTGGGGCAATGAATGATAAAATGGATGAAGTATGCGATATGATGTATGATAGAGGAATAGATGTGTTATGCGTAAATGAGACGAAAAGGAAGGGGAAGGATGTCACTACACATGGCATGTATACCGCATACTGGTCTGGTGTAGACGAGATCGAGCGGGCATGCCAGGGAGTAGGTATCATCCTTTCAGAAAGAATGGGCCAATGTGTGAAAGTGTATGAATGTGTAAGCCCAAGGCTGCTATGGATACAAATGAAAGTGGGCTTAAAGAAGTTGTTCGTGTTAGGGGTCTACGCCCCAGACATGTCTAAGCCCACTTATATCCGAGAGCAGTTTTGGGAAATGGTAGGGATGGTGTTAATGAAGTGTAAGGGAAATAAAAATATTATTATGCTAGGAGATTTTAATGGAAGGGTTGGGGTGAGGAAGCTTGGTTATGAAAGGATATTGGGAACGTTTGGTGATGAAAGTATAAATGAGCATGGTGAAAGTCTCCTCACCGTATGTATGGAAAGGAATCTTTTTGTGACGAACACTTGCTTTCGCCACAAGAGGATTCATATGTATACTTGGGAAAGAGGTGACGATAGAAGCATGATAGATTTCATAATTGTGGATGAAAGATTGAGGGGCTCAGTGGTGGATACAAGGGTTTACCGGGCTTCTAACGTAGGAACGGATCATTATTTGGTTTTATGCCGAATTAATGGCCTATTCACGCGTTGGCGCCATCGGTCATCTGTGTCTACCACTGCGTTACAGCGTATTAGAACAGAAAGGTTGCAAGATGAAGGTGAGAGAAACAAGTTCAAATGTAGACTGAAAGAAAATATAAGTGGTTTGGATGAGCTATGTATGAAGGAGTTAGACTTGGAGAATGTATGGCAAAATGTAAAGAAGGGTTTAGTGCATGCAGCTACCGAAGTATGTGGTGTTAGTAAGAGAAAGAATGAAAGGAAAAATAATACGTTATGGTGGGATGATGAGATACGTATGGAAGTTGAAGCAAAGAAGAGAGCATGGCTAGATTTACTAGCAACAAAGGCCGGTAATTCTAGCGGTACGAATGATGATATTGAAAGAAAAAAGGCAGTCTTTAGACATCTTAATAAGAGAGTAAAAGAAGTAGTTGAAAGAAAAAAGCAAGAAAGAACGGATAAGAATGATAGAAGAACATCGGATAACTTCCAGGCAAATATTAAAATGTTCTGGAAACTGGTAAGAACTGCCAGGGGACATTCAAAACAGCCTATGATGAATGCTATAAGAGACGAGAATGGCTATATTCTGAATGATGAAGTTTTGAGTTTAAAGAGATGGAAGGAATATTTTGAAAATGTGTTTATGAGTGAGGAGACAACATGTGTACTAAGTGAAGTAGAAACTCCGAAAGAAGAGGAAAGAGGTAGCGAAATAAGTATAGATGAAATAATGAAAGCAATGAAAAGCATGAAAGCGGGTAAGGCGCCCGGATATGATAGTTTCACTCGAAATGCTAAGGGCTGGAGAGGAAGTGGTGGCAGACCTGCTGCACACCTTGTTTAATTTATGCTGGCAACTGAAGCGAGTACCGGTAGACTGGTACAAAGCCGTGATAGTCCCAGTATATAAAGGAAAAGGGTCGCAGCAGGACTGTAAAAACTACCGTGGCATTAGCCTTCTTAGCATTGTGGGAAAACTGTACGCTAAGGTACTGATTGAAAGGGTCATGAAAGAAACAGATGGAAAAATTTGGGATGTGCAAGCGGGATTTAGAAAGGGAATGGGATGTACAGATCAAGTCTTTTCCATGTGCATGATCGCGGAGAAGTTTCTGGCCAAAAACTAAAAGGTTTTTTATGCGTTCATGGACTTGGAAAAGGACTATGACAGAGTGGATAGGAAATTGCTATGGCAAACACTGAACTCATTTGGATTGGGGGCTGGCTTGATACAGGCATTGGAGTCTCTTTATAGGGACTCTAGTGCTTGTGTTAGGATCAACGGGGTCTACTCGGACTGGTTTGACATCCATAAAGGTGTCAGACAGGGCTTTGTGGCTTCCCCGTGGCTGTTCAACCTATTTATGGACAGTTGTTTGCAAAATTTGAAAGTTGAAGAATGCGGATTAAGAATGGGTGAGTTAACCATCAGATGCCTTTTGTACGCCGATGATCAAGTCATTCTTGCGTCGTCGGCGGCCGAGTTGCAAATGATGGTTACATTAATGAACGGATCATTAAAAGAAAGGGGTATGAAAGTGAACGCAAGTAAGACGAAGGTTATGGTTTTTGAAAGAGAAGAAAGTAAAACGATTTGTGAAATAAGAATAGAAGGGGAATTGATCGAGCAAGTAGATGAGTTTGTATATGTGGGCTGCGTATTTAGCAGGGATGGGAGATATGATAAGGATAAAGAACGACGAGTGAATGCGGGAAATAGAGTAAATGGGGCCTTGCACTCTATTGTGAAGAGTCAAAATGTGTCGAAAAAGGCACGTATGGCAATTCACAACGCTGTGTTGGTCCCTACTTTAACGTATGGTAGTGAAAGTTGGGTGTGGCAGAAGAAACACGAGAGTAGAATAAACGTAGTGGAAATGCGGTCGTTAAGGAGTATGTTAGGGCTGAATCTGAATGACAGGGTAAGAAATTGTGTAATAAGAGAAGAGTGTGGTTTGCAAGATGATGTTGTGACCAGGATTAAGAAAGGAATGCTTCGGTGGTTTGGTCATGTGGAATGAATGAATGAGGAAAGAGTGACAAAGAAAATTTATGGTGCAGAAGTGAATGGCAGAGTCGGAAAGGGACGTCCTAGGCGAAAATTTATCGACCAAATTGGCGATTTATTGAAAACGGGCCAAATTACGAGTACCCTTAACCGACGAGCATGTATGCGTAGGTGTATGGATGTGAAGGAGGCGAGAGAGGTGTGTCAGGATCGTGCCAAATGGAAATCTGTAGTCTCTGCCTACCCCTCTGGGGGACAGGCGTGAGTGTTTATGTAATTGCACTCATGATTTTTTATTCAAATAACCAGTTTAGTTTTTTCTATTATGTCGCTAAGATCAAAAAATATTATTCGTATTTCATCAGTATGTAATTGGTATCTAAATATAATTTCCAAAACACACTAATTAAAAAAAAACCGAGCGAAAAACACTGAGCAAAGCTCGGTCAACCGGGTACTAGCAGCTTAACGCTTGTATGTTTCTTATGGTAAGAGAACCGGAGACCCGCTTATATCCTTTTTAGTGGAAGCGAGGCTTCTATCTTAGTCCTTAGGGGTGACAACGCTTTTGCATTTCATTCCTTATTATCGGCTACCAGCATCTACTTACCATAAGATAGACTGTGCGCTCGTTTGTCACACTATTTCTATAGAAAAAAACGAAAAGGGATGTTGCAAGCTAACTGTCAGCACAGAAAAATGTACCGTACATTCTTGACCGTAAAGTCTCCATTCGCTTAATAAATGTGATGGCTCCGTGGCGCAGTGGCTTAGCAATGAGTTATAGCGCTAAGGGCGGCCGCGGGTTCGAATCCCGCACGGAACAAGTATTTGTATAGTCTACAAGTAATTGTTCCGGGTCTGGATGTTTGTCCCTGTGAAATTTATGTTTGTAAACTGCCCCACGATACAGGAGAAAATCCTAGTGTGGAGGTAACGTTTAAAAAAAGATAATTTAAAACTACGAAGAATTATATCTTACTTTGAATATCTTTTGCCATTCACGTATCTGCTTGTCTGTGGCGGAGCATTCCTTTAGCTTTTCCATCAGATCGTCTAGAGTCTCCTGGACCTTAACCACATCCGATGTTTCGTCGTATAACCACGGTTGCTAGATTATAAAAAATAAAGCCATAAAATTTATTTATCATATACTAACTACACGTTTTAAGCGACTTTGTACCTAGGCACATGCATTTTATCATTACAAACAATCATCACAATACATCTTGTTTGTAATGATCAAATTTTAAGTTTTCAAAATTACAATTAAATTAAATTTATTTTAAACTTCTTTCAACACGTTACTATTATATGTAATAATGTCCTCCAGACCGAATTTCGGTCACGGCGGCCTGCCTCAATGGAGGCTAGCCATCGGCGCAGGACAGGATTATAGTGCCCAAGTGTACGCGCAAGCACAAATGCACTCTCTATTCCTTCACTCTCATAATCCGATTGGATGGTAAACCGACACGACCGGAGAGAGATCAGGCACAGGACCAACGGCTTTACGTGATGTCCGAGGCATGGGGGTGAAATGCCACCAACTTGCTGACTCCGAGCAACTACTGAGAATTTCTTAACTCAATAATTAATTCACGCTACTACAACCACTAGACCAACGAGGCAGTCTATTATTTGTATTGTGTGCAATGAACACGGACGTTCAAACATTGTGTGTGACATTGAGACAGAAGGTGAAAGATGAATAATATATTGTTGCAATCCGGAAAGAAAGTAACAGACTTCTGTATGGGTGTTCTAAGGAGACGGCAAACCTACAAAATTTCGACAGAAAAGAAGCGTGGGCAAAAAATTTACTTTAACTAAATCCTAAATTTGCAACTTCAACATTGATGATATTGAAGGTCGAAGGTCTATATCCTACGGAAGGATGACGTATTTTCCCATGAAAATAACATTGATTGTCGATCCAAATTTCTAAAGCTAATATTTCAAAAGTTGCTTTTTGTGTGATGGATCGTTTTTGTATAACCACATCCTTATGATATTTTGTGTGCGTGTGTACGTTCGTACATGGAGTGTGTGCGTGTTCTGCGTGTATAATGTTATATCCGCGACGTGGTCGCGGAGCTCGTTGTCTTCGTAAGGTTGTCATCATCATCACAATTATTATCGTTGATGTGTGTGGTAACGTGTATACGTTCCTACATGTGTGAGATGTGAGTGTGCCCCGCGTAATGTATAATGTAATGGGTGCAGTATGTCTGGGTCGTACATACGTGCAGTGAGCACTAGCTCGTTAACTTGGTGCGCGTTTGTTATGTTGTGTTGTGTGTGAGCGTGAGCACTCACCGCGATGAGGTCGCGCAGTTCGTTGACCCGGCGCATGAGTTGCGTGAGATCGTGCTGCACGTACGCGGCGAACTGTGTGGCTAGCTTGCCGCGCGTCTCCAGCCGCGCGTCCACGCCCGTGCGCAGCGCGCCCAGCGACACGCTTAACCCTGGCCACACACGCACACACACACACCAATACTACCCAGAAACACGCTCAGCCCTAACATCACAGCACGACCGCACTCGTTTTTTACATACTACCACCACCACTTTTTTTCTACATATGAAGCCAAAGACGTCATACTTTATAAGACCGGTAATTCTGAACAAACAGTGTGTTACAGCTGTGGAAAGCACGAGCACTCCTGTGTTTGTGCGGGCGAGTGTGTAGTTAACACGGTGAATATGCCACACAGCTGCATTTTTATTCTGTCGTGAATAAAAATACAACTGTGTGGCATATTCACCGTTACTTTTTAAGCAAATAACTTAAATATGAACCCACTGACCGTCCGTCATCCAATTTTAAACCCCATACGAGCCCACACTATATCTTTACAAATCGATAATAATAATATAGAAACAATATACCAAACGAATAAAACAATATTACCTATGTAACCAACTATCGCTTAAAACTACTTGTCACAATATCATTAAGATATAAGTTCCATAATATTTGAAATTGAATGCGTAGGGAGGCAACTCTACCAAAGCCTCGGACACCAGCAACAAAGCTGTATCAAGTATAGTCACAAAGACATTGCGACAAACGGTGTCGAGGTGTTCAACAGATATTTAAAGCGGTGGTCAATCTAAGTATGACCGTTTACTTGATATTTCAGTGAAATTATAATTCTAATTGTTAATTTACTCAACAAATACAAACTTTATCAGAATTTGGTGAAATACGTCCTATTTTTCAGTCAAAAGCTTACGTTATTTATCTTTATATCCACCGAAATAATCAACATAAAAAAGTATTAATTTTTTAAATAGATCACAAACTTCGATAATCATACAGCACTATCATGACTAATAGTATAATTCCAGACAAGAACTCAGCTAATAAACTAGTTATTAGAAAGGAAAGCCAGTTGTTTTGCCAGTTTAAGAGTCCATATGATGCTGTTTTGGTGATATTGAGCGATTTGGATCTTGGTATCTATAAGATTTAAGAGTTTGCTATTTGGACACATTAAACTTGGACTAATAATCTAAAAATCTGTTGAAGCGAAAACACGATTCAATAATAAATTCTCCATTGAAAAATATATGAAAAATCTCGTTTTGCACCTATTTTGAGTTAGATCTCTGAAACCTAATGGAATTGAATGATGTTTTTAATGTAATAGATAGATAATAATAATATCTCAAATCATATTTTTCTACGTGATCTCCACGTAATTCGCAATTATGTGATTTGGCGCTTGCGTTATTTAATTCTAAGCACACTCTCTTTCTATCTCTTGTTTTGCACGCGGTAATAATAGCGCTATCCTTTTCAATTTGTGCAATCAGTCTGCTATGGTATCTGTTGCGGGACGAATTCTTTGATTAAATACTTGTCTAGATACCACATTGTCTGTACGAACGGCTCAAATAAAGTCCGCTATAATTGGTAGACTCGCTTCTCACCTACGTCAGTGTAGATTGAATCACTTAGGGATAACGTGCTCACGAATAAAATAATTAACTATGCCGGTTAGTGCTGTAAAATGTTGTCGCAAGATCACTTCTCAATATTAAAATAACCAAAGTTCACAAGTGTACCGAAATAAAAACTTAAGATAGGCATTAAGATAGTCGCTTATCTAAAATATCTTTATATCAAGCATCAAGGAGTTATAAATTAAGAACTTTGGCCTATATTACGTTACGCCTATATATAATATTTACTTAAAACATCCTTACGTCCATCCATTACATTGAAAAACACTGCTGAACATATGCTTCCTTCATAGATTGCCTTATAGGATTTTGCCACAACTGCCATGCTTGGCAGACGGGTTGACAACACCCGATTAGTATTTTGAGTTGTTATTAATAATATGCTGCTATCAATTTCATGGTATATTTCCTTCTCTCGCCTCTTACCACAACCAACAAACAATATGAGGTACTGGAAGTTCTTGCACAGCCTCTACATAATTACCTAAGTATTCTGTCATGTCGTCAGGCGGCACGGGAATATTGAACTCTGCCATGAGGTCGTAGAGTTCCCGCAGGTACTCCAGGCGCTCCTCCAGCGCGGCCACACGGCCCTCCAAGCCATCCAGCAGACTGTTGTAGGCCACCAGCTCGCCCGCAGACTCAGGCTCGCGACCGACATCCGAAGATATGCTCTCGATGTCTTCTAGAATCTCGTCGATGCACAACCGACCTATGCTGTTCAATTAATGTAACATTGAAGACCGTGCGACTTATCGGAGCTATTCTACCTGCGTGACGGGTTTTGAAGTTAAACTTCTTTAGAATCATGATTTTAAACTTGGCGAAACGAAAATACGACACTAAAATGAGACAAACATATGCATCTAATAGGATTTAACCTGCGACAGAATGAGATAGAATACAGTACACAGGGTTTCCTATTATCTGTCTTCTTTACTGGATTGTTTCAATTCTACCGCATGTGAACTGCACATATGTTTTACTTTTGTATCTTTAGGAGATCCTTATGGATACTTTCCACTACGCAGGCAACGAAACTGTAATACTGTACTACTACGAACGATGGTCCCCATCAGCGTATGTGAGGGGTCCTGGATTCTCGGTTTGGAATGCAAACGTTGACCTTCAGCCACTTTGCTTTACTAAGAGCACATTCCGGAGGGTACACTTGTTTCCCCTCAATACCCTCGCTTACAATATTCCCTGGTTAAATAATAAAAATATGAATTTCGGATTGGGTTGCGTTGTATTTGTTCCATGTCTCAGAAATTGCATCCTAGCTAAGGTTAGGATGACTGGACCCCACTGTGGCTATGCAGAGATTAAATATTTACATACATATAAATATAAAAACACTCTTGCCAACCTATAGAAGAACATAGAAACTACAGACTTCCATTTGGCACGATCTTGACACACCTTTGCCTCTTTTACATTCATTAACCTAGCATACATGCTTATCGGTACTCTTAATTTGTCCATCTTCAATATATAGCCAATTTGGTTAACGAAATTGGCTATATATTGATAAACAGATAAACCACCGTCCCCTTACAGACTCTGACGTTCATTTTTGCAACATAAGTTCGCTTTGTCACTCCTACCTCATTCATTATTTTTCTACTTGACAAAACCACCGAAGAATGTCGTTCTTAATTTTGATCACATTACACATTCATTAGTTTGCAAACCACACTTTTTTATCACAGAATTTCTCACTCTGACATTCAGAACATAATTATAAATATTAATGTTTTCCAAATAATGCTTAAAACAAATATCACTTACTCCGGAGTGGTATTCTGTACTACGTCGAATAGCCGCCTCGGCTGCGGCCGGTACAGCTCCTGAAACGGGCTGAGGTTGAGAAAGACGATCCCGAGAGGCTGGTAGCTTACTACGTCCTCGATCGAGTCCATCTGCTTCACCAACTTATCGCAGAGCATTTTGAAAGCGACCACATCTCTCTCGTTTTTAATCTGTTCCACATCCATCTCGTTAGCCTCTTTGAAGTCCATCATGAAGGAATTCATCCTCTGGAGAAATAAAGCCGTACATTCAAAAGCTTGTTTGATAGCGTTCGGTATGTAGGTTATGTCTTCCAGCATCTTTTTATCCTGGTTCATGAGGAAGTACAGGTTGGGTGACGTGCCAGCGGACCACTCCACTTGCTTGCCCATTATGGTGGGCTGGACGAAGATCTGCAGCGACTCGTCGTTGAGGAAGTTGTGGAAGGTGCGCACGTGCTCGTCCCAGTAACTGGTGATCTTCTCGATGTATTCCGATATCACCTTTTCGCTGGGGTTGAGTTCCACCTCTCCGTTCGGTAAAACGTAAGCGTCCACTTGAAACAACGCCCACTGAAAAAGAAAAATGGTTTAATAACCGGTTTATTGCACTTTCAACGGTTTTTTCCATAGGTATAGAGAATTTAAAACCTATTTAATTAATATTACGTTCTTCGTACACACCCTAACTTAAATAATGCCCCTTGGACTCAAGTCCGCACATTTTATTGTGTATTCAGAATTATCTAAATAAATTTAAAAAGATGCTTAAATCTCTCCTCGTGGTCATGACACAATCATCAAACGGTCCTGGAAATTTGCAATTAGTGACATTTACAAATAGAAATATAAAAGCAAACATATGTGGGCACGATATTAAAATAAATAATATTAGAAATATTAAGAAAGCATAAACATTTGAATATTGAAAGTATGTCGGTTAATATTGACTATTGTTATTAAAATTCTCGCAAGCTAGATCGAAATCACAATCAGAATAATTTATTTCATGGATAAATTATTCTCAATGTGGTTAACGTTACATTACTTTTGTATAGCATCATGCCCTTTGCGCATATAAAATGTTATATTTATGTGATTAACATATAAATCATATATTTACAAAGTTTTTAAAACAAAAGTATCTCACTTAAAATATATTTTTATTAATTTTTAATAAATAAATAAAAATATACTTTAAATAATTTAAAGTTTAAAATTATTGGTAAAAAAACGTCATGTTAAGGCACGTTGTAAAAAAATACTAAGAAGTTTAATGAGAATTAGTATTATTTTTTTATTCCACTTAGTCCATTTTTATAGAACATTTTAAGCGTCATACAAAATAAACTTTTGTTATACTATTACCAGTTTTAGATTAAAAAAATTATAAAGTTCCCAAATACCTAGGTAACTAGGTTGACCTAGTATAAAGTTGACCTTAAAATATAGATATGCTTACTGCCGTTAAAGACTTTTAATTTTTTAAATGTGTGCACCAGTTTACCCTAAAATACAAATGGGATTTATGGCACCCAATAGCGACATCAGCGAATACACAACAAATCAAACTGCCTCCACACTAATTTTCCCTTTTATTTCTGAGTAACTACAATCTTACGAAAGCTGAGCTCAAAATTGGTGGTGCACCTTGCAGGAGTCGGTGGGTCTGGGTAACACTTCGAGAACCTCGTCGAAGGTTGTGCCAGCTAGAAGCTCGGCGCTAGGGGTGAAAGCAGCGTGGGTCCGCAGCAGGTCCGCCATCATCGCGTTCGAGCGCTGAGTCAGCCCGTGCAGCATGTAGTTCGTCATGTAGTCGGACAGCTTGATGAAGCTGCATTTTTAAAATCAAGTTGGGGTACAAGCGAGCACACAGTTCACCTGGTGTTATATTGATGGTATATTATATGCGGGGGCCTTCAGCTATGTTTCGGTTATAGCACAAATGGTTCAGCTCGACCAAGGTAGAAGCACACCCTCATCGAAAACGAGCGTAAAATAGCAGCCTAATGCTGCTGTGCTGTGCTGTGTTTCGAGGATAAATGTAGATGTCTATGGACCTCAGCATCCACCATACCATCAGGTGGACTGTGTGCTCATCGTCATGATTTGTCAAAAAAGAGACAGGCAATCAAAGATAAAAAATTATATAAATTTCTATAATAATAATATATTGAATATAGTGCAGATAGTAGCTTGAACGAAAAGGAAGCGTGATTCCAATGCTGCAATGAGCCATATAGAGCTAGACTGGCTTGCAAGATCTGAAGGTTTTACATGATGTTTACCCTGTTTTTTTTACGTGGTGGAGCCATGCTGCCGTTATATTAGTAGTATAGTTGAAGCAAAAACGGGTCAGCTCTACCTGGGAAAGACAACGCTTTCACAGAATACCAGCGTAAACTAGTAGCTTAATGCTGCTGTGTTTCGTATGGTGAGTGTAGAGAACCGGAGACCCTTTTTTGCTGGAAACGAGGCATTCCATCTTAGTCCTCACGGGTGACAACGCGTCTGCATTTTGATTCGTAATCGAGGATATATGTAGATGTCTATGGGCCGCAGCAACCACTTACCATCAGGTGGACTGTGTGCTCGTTTGTCAACCTATCCTATAAAAAAAGTGAGTAAAGTTGAGTACGACGACGACAAGCTCGAATTTCTAAAGGTCGCATGTTACGTAATCATTCACATCACGCCGGTTTCACCATTTTGGCCGCGGAATGAAGTGGTAAGATCTCTCAAAGGAGAAGGTATGGCCAGCCTGGTGTGGTGACATCGGGGCAAGAGCATCTACTCACTTACATCCATCCTTAAATCATCAAAAAACAGACACGTTGTCACCTATGAGAATTAAAACGAAAACTTATTGATATTTAAGGGATCCGTGGTTCTCTTAACCATATGAAACAGAGTAGCTTTATATATATATATATATATATATATATATATATATATATATATATATATATATATATATATATATATATATATATATATATATATATACTGCTATTTCACGCCCGTATTTTGAAAGATCATAGTACTTCCCCGGTCAACACAGTACAGCATTGCTAGTTTGGTAACTTTTTAAAATAACAAAAGATTATTAGGTTCTCGTACTAACCTAGTTGTCAAAGTACCCGACAGCTACACCTCAGCTCCTGGGGTTATAAGCCCATTCGGAGCCATATGACAAAAAACGTTATTGGTTTTTCAAAAGTTTTTTAAACTTTTATTGTATTGATTATAACTGTTCACGTGGACATACTAAATCCTAACCTACATCAAATATTACCAAAACGTAAGCGTTACTTAAGGTAGGTTACGGTAAATTCTACCATGTTTGCATGGCTGGCATTGCATATTTAAGGCAAATATCCACGTAGCATCGCTATGTAAGCACGGTTTGTTGTTTGACGCTTGTTGGACGCTTGTTTGTAGTTCAAATATCAGTAAAAAAATCTTCAGTCACAAAACGGTACAGTTACATCACAGAGCGTTTTCGCAATTAAAGTTTAATCATCATCATCATCACCATTACAAGTCCACTGCTGCACATAGGCCTCACCCAAGGAATGCCACAAAGCATGATCCCAAGTCACCTGCATCCATATAATTCCTGCACCTTTTCCTAGGTTGTGACTACATCAAGGAAGTGACCGTCCTACAATTTGATTGCCGGTACGACGATGCAACCAAATTATCTTTTTTTACATCGGTTTTACATCGGATGACAGTTGTTCGAGCTATATTGGCCGACCCATTGCTTCAGTAATTTGTTGATCTGTTGAGCTATGTTGGTTACTCCGGTTTTACTGCAGATATCCTCACTATGTACACGCAGATAAACTCCAAGCATAGACTTCTCCTTAACTCGCTGAGCGACCATGAGCTTCCTCATACGGCCAGCAATGAACGACCATGAATCAGACTCGTATGTTATTACTGGTAACACGCACTGTTTGTATACACTCGTTTTCAAATTTTAAAATTTACGTTAAGAGAAGATGTGTCTTAATTTACCGAACGCTGTATAACCGACTTATTCCGAATTTCTGTGGGCTGTGCGCTCTTTTCTCACCCTTATTCTATTAAAATACTTCTACTCTCTACTGTAATTGTATCCGCCTACTTACATCCACCCGCCGGCTCAGGGTGGAGTGGTAGACTTTCGAAGGAGTTAAAGATTTTCATATGTAAACACAAGATCGGCATTTCAGATCAAAAACTTTTTTCACAGCTGAGGATAGCGCGGGCGCGGGCTGCTAGCTGACACTGTAAATATTGTATTTTCATGCACGACAGTTGCTGTTAAATACGAAACAAAGTTACATACTTATTTGAAATAAACTTTAAATCACGCTATATAATGATTTCTTAAATTGACACGAACACTACACATTGAATAAAACTATATTTACTAGCTTCCATTAAAACATACTAAAAGCCGCTGAAGAAGATTAGTCAATTTTTACCGTCCGTCAAGTGTAATATCTCTCTACAAGATGCAAGAGTGTACAATTTAGATTGTGAATGTGATCTCTCTTACATAGGTCAAACAAAAATATCCATTAAAACCCGCGTGAAAGAACATATAGTTGACGTGAAGCACCGACGCTCCGGGAATTCTGCTGTCATCAGATTTGATAAACTACAAATCCTCGCAAAAGAACACCGATTCCTGCCAAGGATAATATGCGAGGCTATTTAAATTAAAAAAAACATCCTAATTTCTTTAGAGAAGATGAATGGGTGCTAACATCTGCTTGGGATCCTATTATTAACAAAATTAAACCCAAACCCAAGCATACCACTGCAGGACTTCAAGATACTGTGAAGGTAGCCGGGCTATTTATGACGTTGGGACGTCAAACATCTTAGTGGTCATGGGTGCTGTAAAGCACCCGAAACGTCGGGAATTTAAAAATAAGTTAAAGTAGTTAATTAAACGCGATAAAATCCGTGAATGTAGTTTTATTCAATTAAATCATGTTGACAAATTGCCCACGTAAATAATGACAGCTTTGCCACAAAATCAGTGTTAAATTGCCGAAAATACCGTTCGCGGATTACAACTAAAGATTTATATTCTCGACAGATCGCAGTCAGTTGACGAAGTTACTGTTAACATTTTTTTATAGGATAAGGGTGACAAACGAGCACACATTCCACCTGATGGTAAGTGGCGGTTACCAAGCCAGGCGCTCGCAGTACTTCCTCTTGTCGGCCTTCTGCGTGTAGGTCATGCCGCCCACGATGCGTCCGCGCAGCATCTGCGGCGGCGGCACGTTGCGGTCGTCGTAGACGAAGCCACGCCGCAGCAGCGCCGCGTGCGCCGCCACCGTGATGGCCTCCAGCGAAAGCGCGCGGAACTCGCGCAGCCTCACCACGCACTGCTCCAGCCGTTGCATCTAACGTTTTTGAAGTGAGAAATTCCTGAGAATCGTTGTAGTTTAAAACTTGATGAAAGAAAGAAGACAAACAATATAATCTATGGCATGTAGCCTCTATGGCATGTAGCCTGCGAAGGAATGAGATAGAATACAGCGTAGTGTTATCTCGGTCACATGAGTAATTATGTAAATAGCAACGTTATCCACATAGTAATATTAAATTGGTATGATATATACATAAATAGAGTTGAATTGAATAAACAAATAAAATTGGCAATACTCAGCAACATGAAAATGTAAAAAAGAGACAAAAGGAAAAAAAATTAATACTTCTTGTACCGTGCACTATCACACGGAGCGTTGGCTGCTTCCCGGACAGAACACTTTTCCCGGCGGGAGATCTCCCCTTTTCCTTCTACGGCCACAGTGGTGACTAACTGACATGATCTGAACACACAACCAACAACCTCCGGAAACTGCAACTTCAAGCCTTCGTCATTATCCTCAAGAACCCTTACCATTCATTACTGAGAATCGTCTTCTGCAGTCTTCAGTTCCTGCAAACCAGTTCAACTTGTCTCCATCTCGACTCACCGCAGATTTATAAGGCAGACTTCTGGCACTTGCTCCGGTACATCGTTCTTACCGGCATCACTTGCCAGTGCGTAGTACGGCATGCATTAAACATCGGTATATCATTCGCACCGGTGTCACATGCCCTTACGCACACAGCATGCATTCCCCACCGGCATTAAGGACGCACCGGCAATCGGATTGCACTGTCGACCTCCGGTCTGAGCAGGGGGTAATGTGGCGGCGCTGTTGTCGCGCCACAATCGAAACACACCGAAGCCTAAATCGCGCTATCAAAGTTCCAAATCATAAACAGTATATATAGAACAGCTCCTAACTATCACACGGATCGTTGGCTGCTCCCCGGGTAGAACACCTTGCCCGGCGGGCGATCTCCCCTTTTCCTTCTACGGCCACATATGAGAAGAATTATCAGCATTTATTAACATTACAAGATTGTACGACTTATTAACATTACAAAATCGTAGATGTATAACTGACATGATGCTTCTATACGAGGTTTGTACTGGCGCCCTAGACTGTCCAAAATTGACTCAACAGATTAAGAGTTTCGTACCCCCACGAAACGCACTAGAGTTATGGAATTATTTTATGTACCACCAGCTTACACAAACTATGCAAAAAACTCTGTTACAAATAGAGTACTAAGAACATATAATAAATACTAGCATTAAGCCTTTTTGTTTGTCCAAGACAAAATTCAAAAAGCTGTCTCGGTTTTGGCAAATAGGTTTTGGCAGATGGCATTTTTTATTAACTTTAAGATAGGTTGAAGTTGAGACACACACACATTTTATTATTATATCACAAACTAACACACGTTTTCACGCACGCACACGCACACACACACACACACACACAAACACACACACACACATACACACACACATACACACACACACACACACACACACACACACACACACACACACACACACACACACACACACACACACACAGAGGCTCAGGAGTGATTTCTGGTCTAGCCTCTTAAAACTGTCAGGTGAGTACAGCGTGACACCCGAAACTTTTCAGCCAGTAGTGATGCAGCCTGTTGAGTCCCGGACATTTTCAGTTCGGGGCCCTACTGACCGTCTCAGCTGCGTCGTCCGGCGTTATGATGATGGGGTCCCTGGGCGTAACATTCACACATTGGCTCGCCACAATTATCGTCCAAAGGACCCCGCTGTGGTTTACGGGCTCTGACCACAGACCATGCTATAATGCGACAGTGTCAGCCTGATTCAGTGCTTGGACTGTTCCATGTGCCATTGGTCGTTCCAATAATATATAGAGCCTTTTATGATCACTCTGGTAGAGACGAATCTGGTTGAACCATGTCCACCTGCATATCGCTGGATCCACTTCCCCCAAGCAGCGATTCTTTTCTTCAGGTCGTCTATGCGGTCCGTCAAATTTTGCGTAATATCCTGTTGGGACAAACTAACACTTATCTTGCGTTTGCAATACGGTCTTGAATTCTTTTATTCCAGGTTGCGATGGCGCTACTTTGTCACTGTGTACTGTGTACTCCAGCCATGGGGAGCTTGGCGCCAATAATGCGGCATACTGCCAGTGCGGTGCCAAAAATAATTGAGTCCTTCTCGCGAAGTGAAGTCTAGATCGATTTTCGAGAGGCGTACTGCGCGTTTCCCTAACCGCCTCTTCCAATATGCTCCTCATTTGCATAGGCAACTATTCTATCGATGTCTGAGTCAACCACAAGGGGATCTACGGTGGCATCTACATGTGCAGGTTTCTCTGCAACCTTCCGCCGCAACTTCTGTTGTATTATTTTCATTCGACGAGGGAACACCCTCACTTTGTAGCCATTCGAGTTCGGCGTAATCAATTATTTTTGAGCGCATGATGTATGTATGTTTTACTCGTTGATGATAATAGATGCCTCCAGCCCAGCAAAAAAGCGTGCAGCCCCTTGCGCTTGGCTGGCGGCCTGCATCTGTCTGTCATCGTGCTGTCGTTTCCAGCGCCAACTCCTGACGTGACCTGGCAACCTCCAGATAGCGGCCTTACGTGCGTTCCTCTTTATGCCATCATCCATTTCATGGGCGCCAATTAATGAGAGACGCCCAAGCCCGGCACCGTTTCGTGGTCTTGTTTAATTTTGTTGTGGTGCGTTAGACAAACGGACCTCACTCAGCTTACCGTTACAGCCTATTAAAGTCCACTGCTGAACATAGGCCTCCCCCATAGATTGCTTTATAGGGGGGATATTTGCTATAGTTGTCACGCTTGGCAAGCGGGTTGACAATCTGTTATTCTGTAGTCTGTAATTTGTAGCCGTTATTAGGTAGACACAGCTGCCCATATTCTGATTTGTTTCCATCTGCCGCCTCTTACGGCACCCACGGGATTATACGGGATAGTGGATGTTCTTAGACTGCCACAATATAGTACGAACAACTATCTATGATCTACGATCTCATTAGTCATACCTGGGCTTCTATAAAGTAGAAAAAGGGTGTATCCATGTCGCGGGAGAGGTCCGCGAACGAGAGGGTTAGCATCTGGCAGCACATGGCCTGCAGCGTGAGTAACGCGCGGCCCAGCGGAGGCGTTAGCATGAACAGCCGCTTGGCCAGCCTACTGCGCAGGCGGCTGTACTTGCGGAACACCAGCGACTTTCGCCATACGTACAGCGCCTTCCAGTACCTGTACACCTTGAAGAACTTGATCTGTCCAACAAGAATAAATACGCGTTACTAAGAAAATGTGAGAATAACATTTTTTTTATAGAATACTATGACAAACGAGCACACTGTCCATCTGATCTTAAAACTATTTGACATCAACGAACAAATTGTGTTCTTCATATACATATAACTATTGCATGTATTTATCTAAATCTATTATCCATTTGAGAAAACTTTTATTAGGTTTATTTTATTACTGAACATAAGATATTTAGGCCTATGTTCAGCAGTGGACTTGTGAAGGGCTGTAATGATGATGATGATGATGATGATGATTTTATTACTTACATAATATGTAACATACAGAGTTATTAAATAACTGTTACTTTTTCTGTTATGAGTTGTACGGTGCAACCGCACATATCGCCCGATCAGCATTTTCGTCTCATACACTTATTTTTATTGTTCATCAAATCAGTTCACATAGCATCGCCACACAGCGCGTTCGTGTACTCATCCTTAGCTATTAGCAGTTTTTAAATATATTTTATATTTTAACTTAAGCAACATACTTTATTTATATCATCAGCAGCAGCATTTTAAGGTGTAACGTACATGAGTCAAGAAATTATTTAACATAAATATAAAAATATATTATCTTAATAGAAAATACGATTTAGAAAAAAAAAACAATTTGTAACTTTAACAATGTAGGTTAATGGGCGAATCTCACATCAGTAAGCTTCACGAAGATAGTGTACTCCTGCTCCCAGTCCGCCAGCGTCGTGAACACCATTTCGCTGGTGTAGTGCGTCACGCCGCAAGGGCTGATAGTCAGGTAGTTCTTCTTATCCAACTCTTCGTACTTCACAACCCTGTATTTCGTATGTTAAGAAATGCTTAATGTAATGATCTCCAGATCGGATTTCAGTCACAGCGATCAGTCTCAACCGAGACTAGCCATCTTATGCAGGACAGGATATAGTTAGTAGGTATAATAGGAATACATTGAGTACATCACATCGAGTTTCGGTCATAATAACTTCTAATTTATCATCTCTTACAGCGGCCAGTATCAACGGAGACTAACAATGTGCGCTGGACAGAATTATGGTCGCCACACATGGTCAGTTCAACAGATCATTCCAACTGATCAGTTCAATCTAAAACTGTTGATATTTTTAAAATATTGGTTTTTCAATATATTGATAACTATAAATATATCAACACCGGAGTTTTATATATAAGTTTATTTATCGATATATCGAAAATCCGATATTTTAAAAAATATCAACAGTTTTAGTTTGAACTGATCAGTTGAACTGACCGTGTGTGTCGTCCATTATAGAGCACCAGTGTATGTGCAAACACGAGTGCACGACACGACGGGTTAGAGATTAATATTTGTTAAATTAGGCAGGGGAGTGATACACCGCCTAGCTAATCGACGATCAAGGAATCGAATCTGAGACCCCATGATCGGCAGTCGCGCCCATTAACACTAGAACAACATGACAGTAAACAATATTCCATTCTAACACTAACTCGTAAAGGTACACTGCTGTGAACGGGTCCCTCCAATTGTAACGGGGATTACCCTGTCGTCACGCCTGGCAATCTAATTATATTTTTGTCGCCGCTTTCAGTCGCCGGCCTGAGTGTTTTACGTCTGGCATAAACAATATGGTTAATCTCTCAAAATCGCAAACGTTTTCATGTGATTGTGTGCAAAATATAAGTCTTTCCTAACTCTGATAGTTTGATAATATGGCAATCCGAAAAGAGCTATATGAACTTAGAAAATATATTATCAGCTGACTGCATGCATTTTGTTTGTTCAATCATAAAAATATGATTTTATTTATTATATTTTTTCAGATTAACATGTAACGTAATGGATGAATTTTGTTTGGAATGAAGAATTTCTAGGTGTATCAATTCAAAAGCTTCACATGTGTAAGCATATTTGTCGCAAACATTGCGAATCCGAGGATTTAAACCCAACCAAAACTTACTTTACATGTAGTAAAAGATAAAATCCCTCTAAAGTCACATTTTGGTAAGAATTTGATATTTAACTAGATTCGAAGTTGTTTGTAATTACCTGATTATAACTATTACTTTTTTATAGATTCATCTACAAACATTAGCTATAATGAGCACTAATTTTAAAAGCGACTATTACTAAACGATCTCAGCGAGTAAGTAATATGTGAAGAAAGATTTGTATATGGGTTTTGTCATAAAAATAGCTCCCATTAAAAAAAAACAATATTTTAACCTTTTAAATAATTAATGTTAAAAACAAGTATCCAGACGCAGACTATTCATATTACCGCATAGACACTTGTTCAGTCCCCACTGATCCAGACAACGAGTGTGTGTGAAGCAGACAACGAATCCTCGGTCCTGCAGTGCCGCAGCTAAACGTTATTTATTTATTACTAACGTACGTATAGTACGCGAGGGTAATATGGTCACTTTCCTATAACTTGAAAAAATACAGCCTGGTTTGCACAGATGACAATCAAATAATAAAAGGTCAAAACTTTATCGACGCCATTTTGACAGCTCACATTATAGTAAATATTTTAGTCGATTTTATTATGGTGTAATGTAGTGTTGTAAGTGTTTCCAATTATTGCTAAAACATATTAACTAGTTTATATATATATATATATATATATATATATATATATATATATATATATATATATATATATATATATATATATATATATATATATATATATATATATATATATATATAATATATATTCATAATATATTAGTTATGGGATAAGACTTCGTGTTTTTGTCTCTGTCTTCCTCCTAGCTTTGGTTTTATAGGGCGGCAAAGCTTAACGTGACCATATTACGCTCACGTACCTTACTATGATTGTGCGTTGTTTATTTTATGTTTTTATACATTTTTATGTATCATATATATACATTTTTGTGTACTAATCATTCATCATCATCATCATTACAGCCCTTTACAAGTCCACTGCTGAACATAGGCCTCCCCCAAGGTATGCCACAAAGCACGGTCCTGAGCCACCTGCATCCATCGACTTTCTGCATGTCTTACCAGGTCGTCACTCCATCTAGTGGGGGGTCGCCCTACACTTCGTTTACCGGTACGAGGCTGCCACTCGAGAACCTTTTTTCCCCAACGGTTGTCGGTTCTTCGAGCTATATGGCCGGCCCATTGCCACTTCAGCTTACTAATCCGTTGGGCTATGTCGATCACTCTGGTTCTACTGCGGATATCCTCATTTCCAAGTTTATCACGCAGAGAAACTCCGAGCATAGCCCTTTCCATAGCTCGCTGAGCGACTTTGAGCGTCCTCATACGGCCAGCAGTGAAGGACCACGTCTCAGTTCCATATGTTATCACTGGCAACACGCACTGGTTGTACAACTTAATTTTCAGGTTTTGAGGTATACATGACGAGAAGATGCGTTGTAATTTCCCGAACGCTGCCCAGCCGAGTTGAATACGTCGATTGACCTCTCGGTCGAAGTTGGACTTACCTAGCCGGACTATTTGTCCCAGATAAACGTACTCGTCAACAACTTCGAGCATAGTGCTCCCAACAACTACCGGCATAGGTGTGACATGGACATTAAACATGATCTTTGTTTTGTCCATATTCATCTTAAGACCTATCCGTTGGGAGGCACTATTGAGGTCATTGAGCATAGGTTAAGCCTTAAGTCCTCTAGCGATTCTGCCATAAGTACTGTATCGTCGACAAATCGAAGGTGAGTGATGTACTCGTCATTGATGTTAATACCGTATCCTTTCCAGTCCAGTAGCTTGAAAACGTCTTCCAATGCAGCGGTGAAGAGTTTCGGGTAAATAACGTCACCCTGTCTTACACCTCTCTGCAGTTGGATTGGTTTCATACTCTGGTTCTGTACTCGGATAGCCATCGTAGCCCTACTGTACAAACACTTCAGCACTTTGATATACCGACAGTCAACTTGGCACTGCTGAATAGACTGTAGCACCGCCCAAATTTCGACGGAATCAAAGGCTTTCTCATAGTCCACATACGCCAGGAAAAGTGGCAGATTGTACTCTTCGGACTTCTGTACAATTTACCGAAGGGTATGTATGTGGTCTATGGTTCTAAAGCCTTTTCGGAAACCGGCTTGTTCGGGAGGCTGGAAGTCGTCGAGTCTGCGTGCGAGACGATTTGTAATGACTCTCGAAAACAGCACGTAGACGCGGCTCAGAAGGGATATCGATCTGTAGTTCTTCAAGAGGGCGTTGTCACCTTTCTTGAAGAGCAAGACCACCGCACTTCTGCTCCACGCCTCCGGAGTAGTGCCACCATGGAGGACAGAATTAAAGAGCCTCTGAAGGACTTCAAGTACCGGTTTTCCACCCGCTTTCGAAGCTCCGCTGTAATTCCATCCTCGCCCGGGGACTTGCCGTTTTTAAGGTGCTGGAGAGCCATTCTAATTGCGATCACTATTGCGAGCAATAGTGATCGCAATTTGATAAACTACATTAAGTTCTTTTAAATAATTTTATTTATTTAATGGAAAAGTAAAAAAAACGATTAATATAACAATAAAATGCGGTGAACTCCCGTTACCATGGATGACAAGATGACGCGGGGATGACCGTGTCGGTATGAGTTGGCTTTCGATAAATTTGGAAAACATGTAACAACTCTTTTCTTGTTATTGGTTTTTTTATATAAAATATGGGTGACAAAGGAGCACACAGTCAACCTGATAATATGTAGATGCTGAGGCCCATAAACATCTACAATTATCCTAAATTAAGAATCGAAATGCAAATGCATTGTTAGCCCTTAGGACTGAGATGAAATACTTTATTTCCAATAAAAAGGGTTCCTGGTTCTCTACATTCACCGTACGCAACACAGCAGCATTAAGCTGCTATGTGACGCAAGTATTCTGTGAGAGCGTAGTTCCACCCCGGTCGAGCCCACCCATTCGTGCTACAACCATAATACGAGTATTGCAGCGTGGCTCTGCCACGTAAATAATATGCACTTACTTTAGATAGTATGGTGTAAAGTACACGTTCTCCGGATCCACTGCGTAGACCATATAGAGGAAACCGCAGCTTGGGTTACGTCTCACATAATCGATCACTTCCTTCTGCGATGCTACTTCTGGCTTCACCTTCAGAGGGTCAGTGGTGTATTCTACTTTTTCGGCAATTTCGTTACTGCCTTTTGACTCTCTAATCTTAAGGGTTTTTTTCTTTTTAACTAAAGAAACAAGATCTACATGTGAAAATATTATATACTCATACCATACGTGCTAACAAGTATCATCTACGTCATGTATACTACATGTCGCTAAGTCGTAGAGACTCCTTTTCAGACGAAATCCGTCCTACCTATAGGTAACCTCTTACCTATTTCTGTCGCCTGCAATGTAATTACAGACTTTGAATCATTCCATCTTAGTCTGAAGGAGTGATTATGCATGTGTAGCCTTCTCCGCTTGAAGTTGGTTTCCCGTTACCTTAGTCTACAGCAACCACTTACCATCAGGTGGACAGAAAGTTCGTGTGTATTTTATAAAATAAATTAAACGTCTTGTGTAACTAGACCAACGAGGCAGCCAATTTGAAACACGCTGAAATCTAAAATAAAGGTGCTTTCGGGGAAAAAGACAATGATTTTATAAGGATTAGTATATAATTTTTCTAAACGATATTTTTCACGTACCTATAATAAATTATATATTGGATAGCAAGCTGACTCGCGCTTTTTATCCCGAGTAGTACACATCATGTCTAACGCACGCAAGACGTACTTTAAAACTGATATATTAATAATAATAGTAATAATAACCTAGTAGCCAGAATTCTACAACAGGAGCTCGCTTTGAAATACGGTCTCGTGGACCGGAAATTGCCGTATTACAAGTACTTGCCGGAAGCCGTGCTCGAAAATGCCCGCACCAGGCTTTATTGGGACCGGGTGATCATCACGGACTTTTTTTGGATTCTTCTTCTTCTTCTTCGGATGGACGGATTCTTGCGAATAAGCCTGATATTGTGCTGATGGACCGGACGCAGTCAAGGATATTTTTGGTCGTTATTACCATTCCGTATGACAAGAACCTCGTGAAAGCCGAAACAGATAAACGAACAAAATATCTGGACCTGGCTCACGAGGTGACCGACGTGTGGAGTGATATGCCGGCCGAAATTATTCCTGTAGTCGTCTCTCCGAATGGGCTAATCCCAGTTTGCCTCTCGGGTCATCTGAGGCGACTGGGACTCCGTGACAGATAAACGAACAAAATATCTGGACCTGGCTCACGAGGTGACCGACGTGTGGAGTGGTATGCCGGCCGAAATTATTCCTGTAGTCGTCTCTCCGAATGGGCTAATCCCAGTCTGCCTCTCGGGTCATCTGAGGCGACTGGGACTCCGTGACGGACCGCTCCAGCTCAAATGCAGAAGGCGGTGCTCCTCGATACCGCCCGCATCGTCCGCCGGTTTCTTTCCCTTTCCCCCTAACCCTCGGCCGTTTGGTCTCCCCTGCTGAGGGCTTCCATCTGGTTGGGCTTTTATTTATTTATGTATTTTGTATTTATTTTATTTTATTGATATTTATTTATATTTATCTTTTCATTTTAATTTATTATTATATATTTATAGAACCCAACCAGATGAGAAAACTATATAGATACCCCAATAATAATAATGTCCTCCATACCGAACTTCTGCCACGGTGGCTTTCCTCAACGGAGCCCAGCCATCGGCGCAGGACAGGATTATAGTGCCCAAGTGTATGCGCAAGTACAGGTGCACTCTCTATTCCCTCATTCTCATAACACGATGGGACGGTAAACCGACACGACCGGAGAGAGATCATGCACAGGACCAACGGCTTTCCGAGGCACTGGGGCGAGATACCGCCTACTTCCTGACTTCGGGCAACTACTGAGAACTTCTTGACGAAAAAACTCAATAATTAATTTTTGGTTGATGATTCGAACCTAGGACCTCATGATCAGCAGTCGCACTACTACAATTACTAAACCAACGAGGCAGCCTTTGGATAATCAGTACTATAACGAATACTTACTAATATTAGAGGAGCACGTTAAACGCCATTATAGAAAAAAGTTTTTTGTAAAAAAAAAACTTGTAATTTATGTATTTAATCAAGATATGTATGTATACTGTTTTTCATAAGAATCTGCCATAGGGTTCCGTAAATATAACAAAAAAAACTCTTGAGGTCACCGGTGCCCCCCATGGCGCTATAAAGTAATAAAAATAGCTTCCGTTACGAAGGCGCCACGCCGGTCACCGCGTCGGCCACCCACCCGCTCAGTACTGCGTTAGCGCCCATGATGAGAAAACGTGAGTGTTCTATGTTGCTGTAATACTTTGCGTCAAGTACTTAATTAGTGTGATATTGTGTGCAGTGAACTTGAATATTATGAACATTGCAATAAATAATTAAAAATGGAAATATTTAGCAGTAAAAATTTTGAACATATACAGGTGGACATGGAAGATTTTGATTTTACACAGGAAGATTTGCGGGCATTAACATTACTCGAGACTAGCATTGTACAGCAGAATGAACAAGATAATCAATCAGATCTAGAGTTGTCGGATTCAAACGAAGAACAGTTGCATATTCCGAAAAAACGAAGACGTTTAATCGTCCAAAGCGACAGTGAGAGTGAGTCTGATTCCGTTCGAAATTATGTGACAGCCAATATTACCGCCTCAGATCGTGTGTCAAAGAAATGGTCACGCCCTAGGCGTCAACAACCATCTATTATACCATTTACCGAAACTTCAGGTATGAACAAAGAATTTTCTACTATATTAAAAGAAGCAGACCCGGGAGCTTTTTATAGTCTTTTAGTGTCTGATGAAATTTTCGATATGATTGTAGAGCAGACCAACTTATTCGCCTTACAATCCTGCGAATCGAGAAATGTAAAACCTTCATCAAGATCTCATGCTTGGAAGCCAACAGACAGACATGAAATTAAACGTTTCTTTGGACTTATCCTATACATGGGTCTTGTGAGACTCCCAAAGTTAAGCTATTACTGGAGCAAAGATAAAATCTTAGGACAGACATTTCCACGTACCGTCATGAGCCGCAATAGATTCGAAATAATCCTACAGTACCTACATTTTAGTGATAATGAAACCGCAAATAAATCTGATCGAATCTCTAAGATAAGACCGATTATAGATATGGTCAATAATACGTTTCAAAAGTATTATTCACCGAAAGAAGACATCTGTGTCGACGAAAGTCAGGTTCCATTCAGAGGGCGGATTGTATTTAGACAATACAATAAAAGTAAACGCCATAAATATGGTTTAAAGCTATTCAAACTATGTACTATTCCCGGGTACACCTGCAAATTATCGTTGTATGGCGGTAAAAATATCGATACCGTAAATACTACGCCTACATCAGTGGTAATGTCTCTTTGTAGCCAAATATTAAACAAAGGCCACACTTTGGCAACTGATACACCAGCTTAGAGTTGGCTTACAATTTACTGGAACATCAAACGCACTTGATTGGGACTATTAGGAAAAACCGAAGAGGTTTACCTAAGGATGTAGTAGAAGCCAAACTTCAAAAGGGAGAGTTCATGGCCATGGAAAACGAGGATGGTATAACAATTTTAAAATGGAAAGATAAGCGGGACGTGATGATGCTTTCTACTAAACATTCTGATAAAATGTCAACAATCGCCAAAAAGGGCAAACAGATTACTAAGCCGAAAGTGATTTTAGATTATAATAAGTCAAAAGGATCTGTCGATATGAGCGACCAAATGTCGTCGTATTCTTCTCCCTTACGTAAAACTATTAAGTGGTACCGGAAACTTGGTATTGAGATTTTGTTGAATACTGCCGTAGTAAATGCATGGATTATGTTTACCGAAACTAGGAACACAAAAATGTCAATCGTAGAGTTTCGGAAATCTCTAGTAGACTATCTAACAAGCTCGTCAGATTCTCAGCAGACTGAGTCAGGAGTAACGGTATCAAGACCCAAACGTTTGAAGCACGAGTTGCTAAAAAAACTGGGACAGTGAGAAATACTAGACGATTTTGTGTACACTGTTACAAAGATATGGTAAAGCAGTTTGGACGAAAATTGGCGAAAAATAAAGCTAAAAAGGTTAATACTTTTTGCGCTCAATGTGATGGAAACCCACATATCTGTTTATCCTGTTTTAATAAGATCCATCGTTATGTTTAGTTCTTTCTAGTCAATTATTGATTTAATTTTTTCTGATTGCATTTTTATTTCAATGGTAATTTTTGTAGCATTTCCTGGATTTTTTCCTGTGTAAGAATACATTTTTTTTTAATTTGAAGTTTATATTGTTTGTTTTATATTTTTAATAATGTGCATTGTAATAGCTTTAAGATTTAATGTGATTAAAAGTCATGTATCATGAAATTAGTCGCTTTTTTATTTTATCTACAAAAATCTTAAGGATATTGTATATTTCCTAAAATTTTCTAAGTAGCCACGTTCCCTTGAAAAGGATTACTCTATAGCGCCAAAGCGGTCACTCGCATACACGAAATGTACGACACGCGTGACCGGCGGCCCAAAATACATTTCGAATATGCCTCTCGCTTGAGGTCACCGGTGACACCCATGGCGCAATAAAGTAAACCAGATGAGGTCACCGGTGACCCCCATGGCGTTCAACGTGTTAAATTGATATATTACTCATATCTCGTATGTATTACATTTTTGTCAACTGATTAAAATTAAACCAACGCCAAAATATTAAAACAAGCTTATCTTAATACATCACAATAAAAAAGCAACGTTACAGCCTGAAACTACTACTGAAAGGGGTTAAGGGCAAGGATACGTGCGCGGTGCCGCCTCGACACTCTTTCTCAGACATTCAGGTTTCCCAGCGATATTTTCCATCACCGCCGAGCACTGGGTCAGTGAGCATTAACAAACTGTAACCGTTAATTTCATTGCGTCGGCGAGCATCGAATCCGGGTTGCTCAAATACTGCGAAATTTGTATCGAGCCCTTGACCTCTGATGTACTACGGCTCACATTATATTAAAATTTGTTAAATATAATGAAACCTACATATAAATTGGTGCAAACTTCAGGTATAGCAGAGATTAGCATGCCATAGTATTAAATGTAGAAGAATGACGTATTCAAGTTGTTGTACCTTCATCAATCTTAATGGGTTCCAGTTGCAACTTAGGAGGTTTTTTCTCTTTAATATACCTCTCTTCTTGGGCTGCAGAGAATCCAGTCTGTGGAAACAACATTTATAATAGAAATAAAGCTCGCTCTCTCTAATCGCGGAAAGAAGAGAAAGACAGATGATTGTTTTTCCAGCATCGTTTTCATTCAGCACTCATAAAATTACTGTTAAGTAGGTGTATTTAAAATTAAAAATATTAAATTGAATATTATTAAAAGTGTTACCAAAGGTTCGGGCTCTTTTTCGACAAATTCAATTTTTTCTAGTAATTTTCTATGCGGCAAATGAAATGGTATGTCCCGAGGCTTCCTTAAAAAAAAACATTTTTCAAAACTTGAACTGCAGTGTACAAGGTTTATTAAATTATCATATTTTACTAACTTATAAAATTTACCTGGAGTAAGTCGTAGGTACAGGGCGCACATTTCTCTGTAATGTTTCTATGGCCGGCAGAGTTGAAGGAAGAGAACGACGTCTCATATTACTATCACTCATTTTATAATCTCTTCTTTAGACAACAGTTGGTAATCTCAAATATAATGAAAAACCTACTTAAAATTATATAGTGTAAGTACTAAATTTAATATTTATACATATGTCTTTGTCAATTATAACTAGGTACATAAATTACTGTAGATAATTAGGACAGTGATATTTTTGTTTTGGTATCTATTTACCGTCTCCTTGGTTACTGAACTTTATTTATTTACAATAGATTACATTTAAAATTCGAGTTATTTTTTGTTTTTCTTTTTTCATCCAAAGACTAATAAGTAAATATACAGCCAATTCGCACCAATAGTTGTAAAGGCTACAATGGTTTATTAGGTAGAGCAACACAGGAGGGAAGTAGCCATAGCGCATAGAACAACACAGGAGGGGAGCAGCCTTGGGGGTTAGAGAACAGGAGAACGATCGCTGAGTACTAAAAGATAGCCTGTCGATTGTTGCTGACATTACGATTGAAATCACTATATTATATTAAAGACATCGTGTAAATTATATGTTCCCAAATGTTTCCAGTATACTGGCGAATACAAATGACGTCTTTAATTGACGCTATATTGTACTGACGTGCTGCCGCCATATTGTGTCGGATATCCCGCTGTATTAAAACTACTTTTAATTGTGAGTACGCTGAATGAATCATGCCAGAATTTGTTTTTATTTATTCACATACAAAAAAATTATGAATAATTCCTGTTATCTCCATTCCTCGCAAATTAATTGAAACAGGATATAATAACTTTTGGAGCACATAATTACATAACATAGTCGCCAACATTTTACCAATATGGTGCAAAGGTAAGATGTCATATACTGTCCAAAGCATGGAGGTTAGAGAACAGGAGAACGATCGCTGTAGAAAATAGTGTCCCAGAAATATGGACAAAATAAGTGAGGCGCTGCGATCTCTAAGCTGTCTCAATAAAAGCGGGCTGTTTTGCGCTAGTTTGAAATGATTATAATATCGTTCAAAGAAAAACAGAAAGTAACAAAATAATTATTATTTATGGGGTATATACGTATGGGGTATGTATTATTTAGTAGTGTATTTTCATCTGGTTGGGTTAATAAATATATAAAAGGAAATGATAAATATACATAAATATATATTTCATATACCAGCACAAATAAATAAATAATACATAAATAAATAAAAGCCCAACCAGATGGAGGCCCTCAGCAGGGGAGACCAAACGGCCGAAGGGTTAAGAGGAAAGATGATCCGATAATTATTATTTATTATTATTATTATCATTTATTAATAAATAAATTATAAATTATGATTTTTTATTTTAATTTTTATAAATTTATAATATTTATATTTATTAACAAATATAAATTATTAACTCTTATTGATTTATTATTATTATTGGGGTATCTATATAATTTTCTCACCTGGTTGGGTTCTATAAATATATAATTATAAATTAAAATGAAAAGATAAATATAAATAAATATCAATAAAATAAAATAAATACAAAATACATAAATAAATAAAAGCCCAACCAGGTGGAAGCCCTCAGCAGGAGAGACCAAACGGCCGGTGGTTAGGGGGAAAGGGAAAGAAACCGGCGGATGATACGGGCGGTATCGAGTAGCACCGCCTTCTGCATTTGAGCCCGGAGCGGTCCGTCACGGAGTCCCATTCGCCTCAGATGACCCGAGAGGCAGACTGGGATTAGCCCATTTGCAGAGACGACTACAGGAATAATTTTGGCCGGCCACACGTCGGTCACCTCGTGAGCCAGGTCCAGATATTTTGTTCGTTTATCTGTTTCGGCTTTCACGAGGTTCTCGTCATACGGAATGGTAATGTCGACCAAAAATATCCTTGACTGTGCCCGGTCCATCAGCACAATATCAGGCTTATTCGCAAGAATAGTCCTGTCCGTGATGATGGCCCGATGGTGATGATGGTAAAAATTAAATTATACCTTTCGCTACAAATTGCCTCCCCGATGGGACGGACGGAGGGGGGGGGGCACAGCGCGCACCCACACATGCTCACTAGGTTTGTGTCTCTGTTTATCTAATCTAATATCCTAATATACCTAATCCAATTTATGTAAGTATATAAAAATCTAAGAAGGGCAGTCAGTGATAAATGAAATTTGTTTTGTGAATTGTTTTTTTAAAATACACTTTAACACGACAAAAACGTGAAACTGAGAAGAAGCACCCGGTCTGCCGATCAGAGAGATCAAAATCTTTTAAGTCCAGGTATGGTCGTGTCATACGAGAACCAGAGAGGTCAGGTCCGACGTCATATGGTCCTTTAAAGAAAGAACCATACAGAAGTGAGTGGACAACTAAGTACTTTTTAGGATTCCGAACCCGAAGGGTAACCATTTCGTCCTCCGCTGTCCGTGTATTTGTCTGTCAGCGGGCTGTATCTCATGATCCGTAATAGGTAGATGGTTGTAATTTTTACAGAACGTGTATTTCTGTTGCCGCTATAACAACAAATAGTAAAAATAAATTTGAAATCAAAATACTAGAAAAGGAAACGTGTATTTTTGGCTTTTTTGCTTGATAATAATATTATGTATATTAAATCTTGTACGATGGTACGGAAGCTCGGAAGTCCGACTCGCACTTGGCAAATATTTGTTTATAATTATCCTAACCACAGATTACCTACCTACTCATATTTTTATATATAATTTCTGGTATTATAGATAGTATATTTTTGAATTAGATTTGATTTCTTACAGAATTATACAAACTACTTACATAAAAACTAAGGAGCGCATCAACCTACCTCATATTGCAAGTCTCTGGGCGAGGATGTAATTACAGCGGAGCTTCCGAAATCGGGTGGAAACCCGGTACTTGAAATCCTTCAAGAACTCTGTAATTCCGTTCTCCATGGTGACACTACCGCGGAGGCATGGAGCAGAAGCGCGGTGGTCTTGTTCTTCAAGAAAGTTGACAACGCCTTCTTGAAGAACCACGGGCCGATTTCCCTTCTGAGCTGCGCCTACGTTCCATTTTCGAGAGTCATTACGAATCGTCTCGCACGCGGGCTCGATGACTTCCAGCCTCCAGATCAAGCCGGTATCCGAAAAAGATTTAGTACCATAGACCACATACATACCCTTCGGCAAATTGTACAGAAGTCCGGAGAGTACAATCTGCCACTTTGTATCTATATGTGGACTATGAGAAATCCTTCTATTCCGTCGAAACCGGGGCGGTACTGTGGTGCTAACATGACTGTCGGTATATCGAAGTACTGAAGTGTTTGTACAGTAGGGCTACGATGGCTATCCAAATACAGAACCAGAGTACGAAACCTATCCAACTGCAGAGAGGTGCAAGACAGGGTGCCGGTATATTCCCGAAATTCTTCACCGCTGCATGTAAAGACGTTTTCAAGCTGCTGAACTGGAAATAACACGGTAAATCACCTTCGGTACAGGAACAGATATTGAATACGTTTATTAAAATATGTATGCTTTTATTTATTTAATTATTAACAAAACGTGGTGGCAATATAAGTGCCACTATATTGTCACCACGTACTAAATGTGCTCTGGAGAGCAGCATATAGTTCGGTATACTAGACAGACTTCGAAAAAGGTTTTTGTTTTTCATATTCTTAGTAGAGAGAAATCAAAATTCTTATTTCTCTATGGAAATTTCTAAAACACGGAGTAGTACACAAAGGCATTTCGCATCTCTCACACCGGATGTTTGATCTTTTGTCAGTTGTTTTTGTACTGCATAGGCAGCACGGTTCGTAATTCTCAATTTCGATGGGCCAGTGTTCTCCCAGGGTTTCAAACCGAATTTCTGGAGGAACACCATAGTCTCTTTTTTGGCTGTCTTAATTTTTTTTTCTTTTTTGGAAGAAATTTCGGCATGCACCGGAAAGATCTTTTCCTGAATGTTCCACGCTCTCACAGAATACCAGCTTAAAATAGCAGCTTAATACTGCTATGTTTCGTATGGTGAGAGAACAGGAGACCCTTTTTACTGGAAATGAGGCATTCCATCTCAGTCCTCAGGGGTGACAACGCATCTGCATTTTGATTCTTAATCGAGGATAAATGTAGATGCCTATTGGCCACAGCATCCATTTATCATCAGATGGAATGTGTGCTAGTTTGTCGCCCTTATTCTATAAAAAACAATTTTTTATTACGGACCTTTAGGGCGCTTTACACCACAGGCCACGGAATCGTTGAGAATTGAAAAAAATTATCTTACGTAACAATCCGAATTTACGTTAGTTTCTTCAAATATCATTTTTTTAATAACTTTAGACCACTATTAATCATGTTTTTGAAGATTTATGATCCATGAAACATAATATTATGTTTTATAGTATGTATATGTGCAACCATTTTCACTTACACAATTCTGTGATCATACTTGGGAACAAAATTCGTTTGACTAATATCCACTCACACTTGGGAAATAGCAAAGGCAAGAAACCGGAGTTCCGTTCATCACGCTTGAAGCTATTGTGGGACAAGTGGCACATTGTGTGGCTGCTGGCCTGGGAGAGGCAACGGAGGCTGCACGAGCGTCTGGCTCATCTCCGAGAACATTACAACGTGTATCCAACTTCAGCTGGGATGACTGGAGGAAGCGAGTAAGTGAATATATCCTTTTAAACCCAAAGGTTCCTTTTATTTTTATTTACTTTACACTTTTTATCGTTCCTTTTTAATTTAGCGAGATATGTTTATCCTTTTTTTATTAGTCTCATTGGTTTTAACATTAGTAATGCTGCTTTCAGTTTCTGTCTGTGAAATTTGTGTGATATTTGTGTAATTTGTATGAACAGCACAGCAAACGCATACACAAAAACAGTGTGTTTACACACCATCGTGAAAATCGAAATATGTGAAAAAAGGCATGGCTACATTAAGCCATACGTTAGGTGAATTTTCGTGAAATGTACGTATTGCGGAAGAAGCATAAAAAGAGTAAGATTAATGCTGTAAAAAAATTTTTTGTGTAATTTTTTTAAAAGTGGATAGATATAAGAGTAGAGAGAGGCCTAAGAAAAGATGGATGGGCCTAAGATATTACGGATAGTATGCGATAGAAAGGAGTGAGTGAGGAGATGACGAAGAGAAAAGGAAGACATGCTATGCCAACCCCAAATAACTTAGGAAAAGTCATAAGAAGAAGAAGAATAGATAGTAGTTTGATAAGAGATAAGTGACGGAGATAATGGACGATTGGAAGATGTTGTGACGAGGATTTATAAAGGAATGCTTCGGTGACTGTGACACATAGAAAGAATGAATGAAAAAAGTGTGATTAAGCAAATTTATATTTTTAAGTGAGTGACCAAGTAGGCAAGAACACCCAGGAAATTAGTTTATCAACCAAATTGACTATATATTGAAGATGAGCCAAGTTATGAGTACTCTTAATGGACGAGCCTGTATGCGTAGACATATGAATGTGAAAAAAGCGAAAGAGCTTAATCAGGATCGTGCCAAATGGATTAAGAATTAAGAATGGATTAAGAAATTTCTCAAAGCTTTTCGTTGTAACCTGCTCCAGGCATGCTAGATAGGATTTTAGTCGGGACGACTGTGCAGGGTAATTCAAAACTAGAATTTCGTGGTCTCGGAGAGCGGCCGACACCAGCCGCGCCGTATGGGAAGATGCATTATCGTGCATGAGTAGAAATTTCTGGCCTATTTGGATTTATTTTATTTTATCATAGATTTAATTTGATTTCACAATTATTTCAGTACTCTTTGGAGATAAAATATAATGTAATATAACGTAAAAGTTATGACGAGATTTAAGCATGTTGCAATAGTTCAACAAATAAAAATAACATTGCCATAAATTTTAAATAGCGTGAAAGTTATCTAACAAAATTATATTTACTTATATAAAAGGATTGGGTATTGATGATTATTAAATAATTATATTTTTCCTTCCCGCATGCCATACAATACGAAATGGATACAAAATAAAACAGCGTAACACATTCCCAAGCGTCGTCGATGGCATCTGAACATTCCAAATCTCTATTATATAATCATCCAACATTCCGGGCTCGAGGTTTCACAAAGGTACCGGTTTATGTCAGCAACCGTTCACAAAGATCACCCACCCTCCGTTGATCGAAATCTGAAAATATCACGTAAATCTCACTCCAGAGAAATTTCTTTACAACCCAGTCCTACATCCCATGATCCCTCACGAAAATCCGATCACAGGAGTCCGAAGATGATTCTTCACTGTTAAACGTAGCTGGAATGACGACCGACAATGAATATGAAAGTAATATAAGCGAATCAAGTGGCGAAGCACCAAAGCCAACTTAGCGCAACGTTAAAGGGTTTATAGGCTTCTAGAATTTAATCTGTAGTTTTGACCGATAATTTTGACTAAAGCTCGTTGAAATTCGATAACTTTTTGACTTCACAGCATCATTTCCATTTACGGTTACATAAAGCTTCGCCGTATCATACAGTCAGTCACCCATGCTTCTCAGCTCCCATTTGCTCGTACTTGTATATCGTACATTTGCACAGTTCATGGCATCGAAAAACGCAATGGATACAACATATATTTTAAATTATTATTAGTGACTAATGCACATTGGAGGTTTCATTTATGATTATCAATATATGCAACTCTTTCAAATTTACCATAAAATCATCAGCTTATGCACATTATGCCTAATGAGAATACTCGTCTATTAACTAATAGCACATTTTTGATATCTTAATATGGTTTTGGAATATATACCTTTTTGCAGTTGTATTTCAAAGAATTTTAATAGTTATTCTTTTAATGAACGCTGTTGACATGTTGCATTCTTGCTAAACCTTTTTTGTTATATTATTGTTTGCCCTTCTGTTTCTTCCATTGATATTGCACACGCGATGTTAATTACGCACAACAGTGTTGTTAGTATTATTTACTATCCGTTAAACTTAAATAAGTATTTCATTGTAGTTAAATTATATGTATTATATTATACATATTCTTAATATATTTAAATTACCTGTCACGTTGTTTGTCCGCGATGGACTCCTAAACTACTCAATCGATTTAAATCAAATTTATGTACCGTATGCAGTTTGGTCCAATTTGAGAGATAGGATAGTATTTTGCCCATGAGTGACCCACAATTTTTTTTTGCGAATTTAAGGGTTATTAATACTACATGACAAAGGGTCGTTGAAAAGGGCAGAACAACGTCTGCCTGGCAAGCTAGTTACATGTATTCTTAAGAGCTATGGTAGTTTAAATAATTGCAATTTTAAGTGCTGATTTACAACGCGCACGGCGCGGCGATGAAGGAAAATATCGAAAGTAAATCTGCATTACTGAGATATAAGAAAAAAATATTTCGAAGATATATTAAGTTCGCCAATATGCGGAGAATACTTCCTTGCCCTAAAACCCCTTTAGAAATGAGAGGAGGTCTGTGCCCAGCACTGGGACATCTACAGGCTGTAACTTTAACTTAAAATTCTGTTTAATTTAGGAATAATTTTGTCGTTAACCTTTATCTTATTACTGCAGCAATGTACGTTAAAATTTAACATACGAAAATTGACATGGGGTTTGGTTACATATTTTCGAATATTACTAAATACAGTAGTATTAGTCTTAGTCTTCTGCCAAATAAGATTCATTCAAGTCTTCTTCTTGGAGTTTTTCTGCATGCTTCACACAATCTTCCCAGTTAATTTGCGAAACGTTTGAAATTGCTTCATGCAGTAACACTTCGACGTCTGTAATTTTAACCCGTGAGGAGGCGCGCCTCAGTTAGTTACACGGCGAGGCGCGCGCGAGCAAATTACTCACACTACTTTAAATGCTCATATTTCTACTTTTATAGTACCTATTGACTTATAATGGATTTATATAAATAAAAGAAGGGTTAATAGGTAAGAAAATAAGTATTTTAATTAAAACTATGAAAAATAAATGCAACTTCTAAAACAAATACCAAATCAACTTATTTTTATTTTCTAATTATGACAGTCTTCATATAAATCACAATAAAAAATCTTACATAACAAAAAACTTCAAATATTAGTCTTCCATGACATCTATATGAGTGTGCGTCTCGAAACACATTGAACATGTATATGTGATATGTTCGGTGCAGAGTAATTGCTTGCATAAAGTGCAAGCACTTTTGGACCGTCTATTCTTAGGCATATTGAACAGAATCCACTTGGCTTAGGGTCTTCTATAGGTCTATACATACAAATCGCGTCATTAGAAACTTGAGATCTGACGATATGTTTTCCATGTAAATCCGGCGTGAAATATGCGGTTTTACCAGCTCGAGCGCTACTTCTTTTAGGAATTTACGTCTTTCAATCAAAGTTTATCCCTATACAGTCGCCCGACTAAAATCCTATCTAGCATGCCTGGAACAGGTAACAACGAAAAGCTTTGAGAAATTTCTTAATCCATTCTTAAGTCTTAATTCACTTGACATGATCCTGACTAACCTCTTTCGCTTCTTTCACATTCATATGTCTATGCATACAGGCTGGTCCATTAAGGGTACTCATAACTTGGCTCATCTTCAATATATATTCAATTTGGTTGATAAACTACTTTACTGGTTGTTCTTGCCTACTTGGTCACTCACTTAAAAATTATAAATTTGCTTAATCACACTTTTTTCATTCATTCTTTCTATGTGTCACAGTCACCGAAGCATTCCTTTATAAATCCTCGTCACAACATCTTCCAATCATCCATTATATCCGTCACTTATCTCTTATCGAACTACTATCTATTCTTCTTCTTCTTATGACTTTTCCTAAGTTATTTGGGGTTGGCATAGCATGTCTTCCTTTTCTCTTCGTCATCTCCTCACTCACTCCTTTCTTTCGCATACTATCCGTAACATCTTAGGCCCATCCATCTTTTCTTAGGCCTCTCTCTTCTCTTATATCTATCCACTTTTAAATAAATACACAAAAATACTCTTCACCGCTGCGCTGGAAGACGTTTTCAAGCTACTGGACTGGAAAGAATACGGTATTAACATCAATGGCGAGTACATCATTCACCTTCGATTTGCCGACGATATAGTCCTTATGGCAGAATTGTTGGAGGAATTTAGCACTATGCTCAATGACCTCAATGGTTTCTCCCAAAGGATACATCTTAAGATGAACATGGACAAAACAAAGATCATGTTTAATCTCCATGTCACACCTATCCCGGTAGTTATTGGGAGCACTATGCTCGAAGTTGTTGATGAGTACGTTTACGTAGGACAAATAGTCCGATTAGGTAAGCGCAACTTCGACCGAGAGGTCAATCGACGGATTCAATTCAGCTGGGCAGCGTTCGGAAAATTACGACACATCTTCTCGTCAGGTATATCTCAATCTCTGAAAACTAAAGTGTACAATCAGTGCGTGTTGCCAGTGATGACTTACGGATCTGAGACGTGGTCCTTCACTGCTGGCCGTATGAGGACGCTCAAGGTCGCTCAGCGAGCTATGGAGAAGGCTATGCTCGGAGTTTCTCTGCGTGATAGACTCAGAAATGAGGATATCCGCTGTAAAATCAGAGTGACCGACATATCCCAACAGATTAGTAAGCTGAAGTGGCAATGGGCCGGCCATATAGCTCGAAGAACCGATAACCGATGGGGAAGAAAGGTTCTCGAATGGGAGCCTCGTACCGGTAGGCGTAGTGTAGGGCGACCCCCCACTAGATGGAGTGACGACCTGGTAAGACATGCAGGAAGTCGATGGATGGTGGCATTGCTTGGGGGAGGCCTATGTTCAGCAGTGGACTTGTGAAGGCCTGTAATGATGATGATGATACTATAAGCACACACGTCTGTCACCCAGAGGGGTATGCAAACCGACCTCTATTTAGCACGATCCTGACATACCTCTCTCGCCTCCTCCACATCCATATACCTACGCATACATCCTCGTCGGTGGGTACTCCTAATTTGGCCCATTTTCAATATATCGCCAATTTTGTCGATAAAATTTCGCCTCGGACACCCTTTTCCGACTCTGCCGCACACTTCTGCAACATAAATTTGCTTTGTCACTCTTTCCTCATTCATTCTTTCTAGATGACCATACCACCGAAGCATTCCTTTCTTAATTCTGGTCACCGCATCATCTTGCAAACCACACTCTTCTTTTATCACATATTATCTCACCCTGTCTCTCAGATTCAGCCCTAACATACTCCTTAGCGACCGCATTTCTACTGCATTTATTCTACTCTCGTGCTTCTTCTGCCACACCCAACTTTTACTACCATATGTTAACACGCTGATACACACTGTCAAAACATTGTGTATCGCTCACGATACACAGCCTACCTTTTGGTTTTTGCCTTGTGTATTCCTAATGCACACGTTTTCTATACATTTTCTACTGCTAAAAAAATCCTCTGGCCCAGGAGAGTTTTTTAGTTGTTTTGGGTTGCGGATAGGACATATGATTCTTGAGATATTGAAGATTTAATTTGGAAAAAAAATTGTTTTGCACTGGTTTCATTTATAAAAAAATCAAAATTATAAACACATTTCTTATAACTAATAATCATCTATAAAAAGGAAAAACTTCTGGTAATCCTTTTAAAACCATGTTTGAAAAAAAAACTTAAAAAATCTTAGGAATATAAATTCTATGAGTATTCTGTTCTAGTGAGTTTTATTGAAGCATTTTCGGCATAGAAATATATCACAGGTAGAGCACTTCGTTCCAACCTGTGCTGCTCTAACCTACTTACCATTTATAATTTTTCCCTCCCTTCCATACATATTATAACACTCGTTACAGCGTTCTCGAACCAACTTCTCACAGATCTTATTGTCTATGAGGTAGTGTTTCACATTCGGCGCCTTCCTTTTTGAAGATGATGTTGAAAGTATAGGCGCTATATCTACTCTCTGAGAACACTTGTCAATCATATCTACAATAACCTGTTCTCGGAACTCTGTGATTGTCATTTTCTTTGCTGATGTATTTAGATTATAGAGGAAATGAGCATTTAGCAGAGAAGTTCCCCACAAAATTTCGATAAACAGCTTACGATACCACTCCGTACTTTGCCTAAAAGCTGTTGTGCTGTAAAATATGTTGCCATCGAAGCACTTAAATCCATCGAAGATTTTCCATTATTGTAGTCCACAATGCACTCCGGTTTGAGAATGGCGGGCTTATTCCTATTCTGAACTGTGACTATCTTGAGCGCATATCTTTTAGTAGACAGCATCCTCAACACACGCTTGTCTCGCCATTTCAGTGCTACTATCCCCTCATTAGACTGCTTGGTACACATCTCTCCTCCTTTCAGTTTCGTAGACATAACATTTTTGTAGGTGTTTTCTGTTAGCTCTTAGGGTTCCAACTAGGTGAGTCTTTCTGCGTCTCAATCGATATGCTAGAGGGACACTAGTGCAATAATTATCGTTATATATTGTCCTACCTTCATCAAGCAGACCTTCTGCGAGAGACGTGACTGTTTTCTCCAATACATCAGACGCTTTGGACTTGGATTTGCCGCAATATACTTCTAAATTCCAAATATATCCAAGTATATATATATATATATATATATATATATATATATATATATATATATATATATATATATATATATATATATATATATATATATATATAAGGGCCGATTTCACTAAACTTAGATAAGTTTTATTCCAAGAGTAACGATATAAGTTATTCTAGGATATCAAATTTTACATTTCACCAACAATTTAACCCAAGAATAAATAGTTAACCAAAAGATAAGATTTATACTCCCGATTTTGAAGGATTACGGAGTTATTCTTCGGTTAAAATGGCCGACAGGCTGTCAGCTGGTAATTATTTGACATTTTTAATAGTCTGTCGCGTACGTCCAAGTTTCTTGTTCCTGAATTGCTGTTTGATTAATAAATTTTTAGTTTAATTATTATTGAGAGTATATAGCTATACATAATGCAACGTTTGGGAAGAATGATTAACAACAGTGACAGTGATGATAGTGAACATGAAACATATTATGTTGTAAAACGTCCAAGGTGGATAAAATAAAGGAATAATTATTTTTATGACTATGATGACGAAGGCTTTAGGATAAGATTTCGGTTATCTAAATCAGCAGCTCATGATCTTTTGATCAAAATTGAAGATCATTTGGAATTTATATCGGAGAGGTGAGTCTTTGTACCTATTTATACTATTCGTAGGTGCATAATACGGCAATGAATTGCTTTAAAATAAAACTGTTTTGGTTTACAGGAATCAATCAATTTCTTCGATTAATCAGCTTTTGGCAACACTAAGGTTTTATGCTATGAATAATTCACAATTAACGATCGGTGATTTTAGTGGGCTCAGCACACCTACAGTACACAGAATAATACATAGAGTTAGTGCTGCGATAGCGTCATTGAACCAGGAGTTCATAAAATTTCCGAATACTCAATAGGAAATTCGGCGAAATCAAAGGGAGTCTTTATACAATCATTCACTTGCTCATTCAAATAGTCTTCCACAGATAAGTAAAACAGTTATTCGAAAGAATAGTTAATCTGAGGCGAACTAATCTGTTGTTTAGCATGGTGAAATGTACAGCAAGTTATCTGAGAGTAAAAGTACGGAATATCTTTATTCTCGGGTTAGTTAATCTTAGACAACGACGTCGTTGGTGAAATCGGCACTAAGAAAAATTAAATTAGTGTGTATCTATAACGACGATACACATGGCCTGGGAAAATGGTTTTGAGTCAAAACTTTTCGTAGGCCACGTGTATCATTACCGATACACGGCGAAAAAATAAGGAGGGAGTGTTGGGGAGGGTAAGAAAATAAATTATTATAAACTCTAGGACACTAAAAAGCTCATATAGAATACTTTTAAATTTTTGTCTCAAATCGTCTGAACATCGAGTCTGAGCTTGGCGCAGAGCGTGTTAAAGTAGGGACTAATACAGCATTGTGAATTGCTTTACGTGCCTTTTTTTATACATTCTGACTTTTCACAATGGAGCGTAGAGCCCCATTTACTTTATTTCCTGCATTCACTCGTCGTTCTATTTCCTTATCATATCTCCCATTCTTGCTGAACACACGTCCCAAATTTACAAATCCATCTACTTTCTCGACCATCTTCTCTTCTATTCTTATTTCACATATCATTTTACTTTCTTCTCTTTAAAAAGCCATAACTTTTGTCTTACTTGTATTCACTTTCATTCCCTTTTCTTTTAATGACCTGTTCATTAATGTAACCATCATTGCAACTCAGCCGCCGACGACGCAAGTATGACTTGATCATCGGCGTACAAAAGGCATTTGACGGTTACCTCACCCATTCTTAACCCGCATTCTTCAACTTTCAAATTTTCCAAACAACTGTCCATAAATATGTTGAACTGCCACGGGGAAAGCTACCCTGTCTGACACCTTTATGTATGCCAAACCAGTCCGAGTAGGCCCGTTTATCCTAACACAAGCACTCGAATTCCTATACAGAGACTTTAATGTCTGTATCAATCCAGCACTCAACCAAAAACTTCTCCGCGATCAAGCGCATGGGAAAGACTTGATCTGTACACCCCATTCCCTTTCTAAATCCCGCTTGCACATCTCAAATTCTTCCATAAGTTTCTTTCATAACTCTTTCAATTAGTACCTTAACATACAGTTTTCCCTCGTGCTAAGAAGGCTGATACCACGGTAGCTTTACAGTTCTATGGCGACCCTTTACCCTTATATATTGGGACTTGCACCACGGCTTTGCACCAGTCTTCCGGTACTCGTTTTAGTTCCCAACATAAAATAAACAAGGTGTACAGCAGGCCTGCCACCACTTCCTCTCCAGCCCTTGGCATTTTGAGTGAAACTTTATCATATCTGGCTGCCTTACCTACTTTCATGCTTTTAATAGCTTTTATTATTTCATCTATATTTATCTCCCTATCTCTTTCATCTTCTTTCCGAATTTCAATTTCATTTAGTTCACACTTCTCCTCACTCATAAATACGCTTTCAAAACATTCCTTCCATCTCTTTAGACTCAACACTTCATTATTCGGAATACAGCCATTCTCGTCTCGTATCGCATTTAATCTAGGCTGTTTTGAATGTCCCCTGGTAGTTCTTACGAATTTCCGGAACATTATAACATTTGCCTGGAAGTTATTTGACATTCTTCTATCGTTTTTATCCGTTCTTTCTTGCTTTTTTGTTTCAACTAATTCTTATCCTCTCTTATTTAGACGTTTAAACTCCGCCTTTTTTTCAATCGCATCGTTCATACCGCCAGAATTACCAGCTTTAGTTGCTCGTAAATCTAGCCATGCTCTCTTCTTTGCTTCAACTTCCATACGTACCTCATACGAGCTGGTGCAGAGTCCTGTTGGAATATCCAATTTCTGTTTTTGAACATTGTTTGAAAAAGAGGTTGATGTTTGTTAGGACGGTATTTTGGTACACCTCGGCACTGTTTTTTACACCTTTTTCATAGAAAAACACCTCAGTTAAGCTTGAATATGAGACTCCAAGCCAAACCATTAGTGACGAACGATAATGTGCTCGTTGAACCTTACCATTTTGTTTATTATAACTTTCTTCAGTGTTGAAATTTTTTTTCATCTAAAAACAAAGATTCGCTATACTTTTTTCCTGCGTACCGCCATAATAAAGGTGGTCTATCCTGTCCCATTTTTTCCAAACGCTCGTTCAAAAATGCCCGGTCTTCTTATGATAAGCTCGTAGTCCTAGGTCTTCATTGATCCCCGTTTTGACCGTGGTTCTGCTTAGGCCCATCTAAAGAGCTAAGATTTTTTGTTTACGAACAGAATTTCGTTGGATTTGCGTCTTCACTGCTTTGATGTTCGTGGATGTCCCAATTGTACGAGGACGTCCGGTGCTCTAACGATCTTCAAAGCTTGAATCTTCAGTGAATCGTTTGATAGTGCGAAAAATTAATCGTCGGGTTATTTTTTTTATTTTTGTAGAATATTGAAAATCTCTTTTGGTGCGTAACCAGAGCAGTGCAACGCGATAACCCCTATTCTATTTTATTTCTTAGACCACTCCATATTTGAAAATGAATGAAACTAATGTCTTTTTTATTTTCGGCTAGCGCAAACGTTATATTTTTAAAATTGGTGAAGTTCATCTAGCCAGTATTCAAAAATTTTAAATAATAATAAAGTTTTAACAGAACTTATGACCCGACTAAGTATATCGGAGTAACTTTTGCCACTTTTAAGCTGTCTGGAAATACGTCTTGTTCAAAGCAGTTATTTATGCACTTTACAAGCTCATCAATAATTATGTTCTTGATGCATTTTATAGATTTTGTACTTACCCTGTCTAATCCAGTACTAGTGTTAGGATTTAAATCGTCTATAATTGTGCCGATCTCGTGTGCAGTTAGGGTTAACCAATAAGGTACAACATTAATTCCAGTTTCTAAAATTGTTGCGTCTAATTCTGTTTGATTAACTTTAGGTTTTTAATTTGCCAGGATTGACCCAATATTCGAGAACAAATCATTAAAACATTCACTGATAGCTCTACCTTCACTAACGACAGATCCCGCGTGCGTGATCAGTCTCTTTGGAGCAGTAGTTTCTTTGATCTTGTTATTTGATAGATCGTTGATCACTTTCCACATATTTGCCGGTTTGTGTTTACAGTCATAAAACGCCTTATATTGGTATTCACTTTTAGTTTTTTGTATTATATTGCTTACTTCTTTTCTTTTCTTCACGAATTCATATCTTATATTTTCACTATCTGGATTAGTTTTATGATTATGCCATAATTTGTTTACTGCGTTTATTTCATTTAAGTGGATCAATAAAGATTATTGATCCAATCTCTTCTTGGTAGGTTGACGACTTTGATCTTAGTGTCTTTGCTTTTATTTATACTAGATAATATTTTTTCTTCCAGTTTTACATATTCATGATAATTACTGTTCCCAGTTATTGTATTATACAATTTGTTGTAGTTTCTTGATTTATATTCATATTTTGACACCACATTCTGCTTAATTTCTTGATCTGAAAATAGATCTGTTTATGATCAAACATAGCTGATTCTATTATAGCAAGGTGAAATTTATGGTCTTTGAGACCCGTGCTGATATGGTATATGATATATTCGAAGAAGGAGTTACACGGGTAAAGTATTTGGAATCAATTTTATTTAATAATTTGTAGCCACACTGTTCCAACATTTTCATATACATTGAAGTTGTACATTATTGGGATGATAGATCTACATTGTAGTCACCAAATACCAATGCCCTTCTGCGCTATTCTAATTTTGTTAAATATGTTTCTATAGATTTATTAATATTGCTGTTCTCGGGTTTTCTATTGGTTACACCCACATCTAGCGAATACTTGTCAACATGTATCCATAGATAATGATTGTTATCAAGACATTGTTCTTCTATAAGATTATGTTTCATGATATTCTGTGCGAAGATTGATACTCCACCTCCTCTGCTACTAGGTCTAAAGTTATAGTAATGGGTATAACCACATATATGAAATTGTTTAGCTTTCTCTTCACAATTCATCTAAGTTTCCGAAATCAAAATTAAGTGTATCGTAAATATAAGACATTTTTAAATACATATTAGTTCGTAAAATTGCCTGCTTTATATTATTTAACCATACTGCATGCATTGGTATACCGACATTTTAAAGAGTCTCTTGTCATTATGATGATTTCATACTGTGAAGCTAGTTGGTAAGAAATAGTTTTAGAGATTAGGATTTGATTATCATAGAATTTTGTTAGTATTTTGGCTTAATTTTAACTACTTTGGGTATACCTTTATTGTATTTGATAGTTAGGTTCATCTCTCCATTGTCCTTACGATATTTCATCTCTTCTTTGAGTTTTTTGTAGAAAGATAGTTGTTGAGGCCTTTGATTTGGGAAAATTTTAAGGAATTCAGTTTTATATTACTTTTAGAACGTAATACAAACATACCTTCTTCTGATATTGAGAAACACACTTTAAGTAGCCGTTGTTTGTCTGGCACAGACTTTTCCAGGCGTTTAATACTTTTTGATTCTGTACAATTGTTGGAGATCTTTTTTCTTAAACCAAGTACTTATTCCTTTCAGCCTGTTTTTTCTTTATAATCAGATATTTCTGTTTCCATTAATCCAGTTATTGTGATATTCTTGCTTCTAACCAATCGTGTGAGATTCGTGTTAATCTATGTTAGAACTTGCATCATTTCTGCCAGTCCCTTTCGTATTTCGCTTAAATCTTCTTTAATATCTTGGTCACTAGTGTGTATCCACTTACTATGAAATGTAACTTGTGTGGCTGTAGAAACGTCTGTGGCTAACTCTCCCGTTGATAAATCGGGCTGTGAACCAATAAATCCGGCGCCTGCGCTACTTCTAGTAGGTGAGCGTATGGACATTACGTTGATCCGTGTTGCGTGTATTCACTCCCAGCGTTCTTAGCAGTGTAATATCACATCAGCGTAGCGTGCCGATTTACCATATGCACTTTATTAACTTAAAAATCATGTTCCTTTAAGTATATTTTAGATGTCGCGCGAGTGTAAAATCAGTTGAAGTCTTCCAGTAGAAGTCCATTAGTAACAAAAAGCTGATTAAATAATCTCATTTAAAGAGTTGTTTCGAATTTTATTGACTGCTCTGATGACATGTTGCAATGATTTAAACAGTCGTTCACTTACATTTCTAGCTACCTTGTGGATGTACGATGCAATGTACAGAAAGCACATCTGGAATTTTGTTTTTTAAGTACACTATGAGGACTTTTTGACAGCATCCAATCCTATAATTAATCTGTAGCAAAGTCGTGTCTGTAATTCTAATATTTATCTGGAAAAAGCAAGTTCAGGGGACTAAACAAAGGGCACAGAAGCAAAATTAGTGGTTTTTAGAATTGTTGTCTATCTGTCTGTCTGACTATGTATTCAAGACTCATGCAAAAACTACTGAACAGATTTCCATGAAATGGTGTGTATGTGCATGTGTGTGTAGGTGGTTAGGGATTTGGTGCTAATTATAAGCTACTTTTATCCGATTGTACAACTTCATAAAAGGAGGGTTAAGTATTTTCCTTCCTTTAGATGTTAATTTCTATTATATACTATTGATGTGACTTATTAAAATAAATAAATAATATTTATAAATAAAGCCAAAAATTAGTTTTAACCCTTCGCATAATAAATTGGAACTGAGGAGATACGACAAAGGGGTTCTTTTTAGCGGTTAGCGCGCAAACTTGTGTCTTCTGAGGGTTAAACTGGACTAGATTCAGTCGCCCCCAATCCAAGACTCCGTTCAGGAAAGACTCGCCTTCAGACACAAGTTTGTCCCGGTACTCGGAGACGTTTTCCCGAGAAATATTGGCACGGCCGGTGTACAGAGCATCATCAGTGTTGTCATCTGCATAGCAATGAATGTTACGGGTTTGCAACATATCATTGATATGCAGAAGAAATAGCGTTGGCGATAGCATGCATCCTTGTGGAGCACCAGCATTAATAGGCTTGTAATCGGAGCTTCCACAGTCTATAACGACCTTGATGCTCCGATCTGCGAGAAACTTGGTGATCCAATTGCATAATTTCTCGGGAATCACATTGGAAGGGAGTTTCGAAAGAAGAGCTTTGTGCCAAACCCGATCGGCCTTCGCAATGTCTAAACTAACGGCCAATGCCTCCCCCTTGGACTCTACTGCCTGCGCCCATCTATGAGTTAGGTAGACCAGAAGATCACCAGCTGATCGACCACGGCGAAAACCGTATTGGCGATCACTAATCAGCTGATAATCCTCAAGGTACCACATGAGCTGGCAGTTTATAATGGACTCCATTGTTTTGGAGAACAATAAGGTGATGGCGTTAGGCCGGTAGTTGGACGGGTCAGAAGAAAGAGCCTAGCAGATCGGCTTTCTCCTTTGCGATATGGGCCAGTGAGTCGTCCTCCCTGTGCAGAGATGGAAGAGATGGCTGATAGAAATTCCCCTGCACAGCCTTGACGAGAGACTGTGAGTCCGTGTGTGAGTGAGAATGTGGTCTCATATAAATTTGATCAAGATCTGAACAGTGGTTTTTGAGTTATCCTCAATAATGCGTATTTAATTGACGTCGACTGTATTGATTATGTTCTCATTTTATTTATATTAAAGCAGTTTGTACAAAAATTTTAATTTTACCACTTGTAATTGTTCTATTTCGTTTAACATCTTCAACATCTTGAACAAAGATCTGACACAAAACACGATCCTGAGCCACCTGCTTTTATAGACATTCCGCATGGATTACCAGGTCATCATACTATCTCGTCTGCTACTCGAGTACTTCCTTCCGCGTCAGCTATCGGCCTTTGAGTTGTACGGCTGACACACTGCCAATATAGTTTACTGATCCTTTGAATGTACATCGGTTACTTAGGTTCTATTGCGAATACGTTGGGACGAGTTCCAGAAGGAAGGCGAATGTGCTTTGACTTTGCCTTGGCAATGAATTTTTTGAAGGACCTGGACGCGGAATTATACTTCCCGGGACGTTAATGCGTCAGCCCAGGCTTGGTACCAGTCCAGCTTATAGCAAGATGCTATTTTACAGGAGCGACCAAACCATGGCTGAGATTTGCCTCTGATGGGCACCACAGAGGAAGGAATTTATTCTTCTAGGTACTTCAAGGTATGGAACTTTTTAAAATTTCATACCTTGAAGTATTACATCAGCGATATAATCCGCAACAACGTTGGGATCATCCGGCGAAAAGCAAACCCGCCCCCAAGGGTAGGATGCAAAGAAAGACCGCATCCTATCCCAATCGGCTGACCTATAGTACCAAACACGGCGGCAGCCTGCAGAATGCAACTGCGATTTCAGCGTGAGTGGCACCACACTCCGGACAAGACAATGGTCCGAGGAGCCTAAAGGGGCGTCGACGGAAATCTGATATCCATCCAGGTGAGAGGTCAGCAGAAGGCCCAACAGGGAAGGTGGAATCCGCGTAGGCGAAGTAACCAGTTGTACAGGTAAGCAGTTGTTGACTACATGCCAAGGTAAAATCATGAACAGATCTCCCCGCATATTGGCGATACTAACAACTAAACACGACATTGCTATTTCAAGATATTACTGTTATATCGTAAAATACTTTCACTACAACCACCGCTAGCGGTGCTGATTGCGTATATTTGATAAAAGCAGAATTTTTAATACATTCTACATCACTTTATGCCAAATTTATGAATTATATAAATGTTAGTCGCTTTGTCGTGCGATAGAGTCACTCCAATCGCACCTCAACTTATTGTGTCTGAGTACTAGAGGGTAAAGTTTTGGTTGTCATAGTTTTAATGCAATAAGAGCGCCGTCTACTTACTGCTAAATAAACTAATAATAAGTACATAACAGGTCAAATCATACACAATTCAAATACTTATGTACTTTTTGTTGCAGCATCAAAAATTGTCAGACCTGTATAGACCGATGGCCACTGTCTGCACGACTTGTCATAGGGGTCTACCCACACATACCACCACCACAACACGTGGGCGGATGCATTACGCATTGGAAACGAATAGTACAATTGCGTTGCGTGAGTGATACTAACCACAACGCAACCACGACGCAACCACTACAGAACAACACGGAACTGCCAGCCTGCCACATCGCAAATACAACATTGCGTCGACGCCACGACTAGGGTTGCAACGCAATCACAACGGCACTTGTGCATTGACTTATATATTGTTGCGCGGCTAAGTTGACATCTGGCACTAGCGCCAACTAGTGTCGGGTAACAGAGCGAAGAGAGAGCTTTCCAGAAAATGACATCACTAATGTTTCAAACGATAGCGCCATCTTGTAGCGAATTAAAGAACTAAGCTTTCTGGAAGCCACAAACTCGAACTTTCTGCGCTTGGTCTGTTGGCGCGCGTATTTACTCGAAATGTTTTCGTGAAAGAACCCTATATAAAGGCGCTGCAATAAGCGATCGGGGAAGTATTCAATTCGGCGAGACAAGCGAAGCTTCGGAGCGGAATAAAGTGAATCAGTGTGATTAATTATTAGTGTTTTTTAGTTTTAATTTGTGTAAAGAAAATTAAAGTGTTAATTTAGGTAATTCTATCGGCAATTTTTATTGTCACGAACCTCAAGCTCGTAACAATTGGTGTCAGAAGTGGGATAAAATCATGCCGATTTTACCTAAGGAGGAAACGGAGGGTGTCCGTACCCGAAGTCAACGCCAGCAGGAGACGGACCCAAGAAGATTTGGTGGTGCAACACCGCAGACGTCGGAGGGCCAGCCGCCGGCTGCAGGCCCGTCAGTAGCTCCTACATCTGCAGCACCTGATTTAGGTGCTCTGATGGTGATGCTGCAGGAATAGGCTCGCCGACAGGGGGAACAGACTCGCCGACAGGAGGAACAGGTCCGTCAGTTGAAAGAGCAGCTGCAGAGCGGACAAGAAGAACAGGCCTGTCGGTTGGAAGAGCAGATGCTCCTCATGAAGGACCTTCACGCTACCTTCGGGAAGGAGATAATTGAGGTGAAGGGTAGGGTTTCTCAGCATGATAACCGCCTGTCGGAAGCTGAAACCCAAATCGCGAAAGCTGAAAATCGAATCGAGAAAGCTGAAACCCGAATCGACCAAGTGAACAATCGGGTTGACAACGTGATGGCTGACGTGAAGAAAACGCTGGATGACCTCAAACTGAGAGATGGAATTACAGCTCTCGTAGTAGCTGCAACACCTTCGCTACGTGGGTTCAAGGTGCCACCTTTCGACGGGACTTCTTCCTGGTTGGCCTACAAAATCCAGTTTGAATCTGTTATGAAGGCGAACGGCTGGAATAAAAGTCAGGCCATGACTGCTCTCACACTAGGCCTGCGCGACCAGGCCTTAACAGTTCTGGAAGCCCTCGGTAAGGAAGTGTAACTGACGGGCGGACTAACGGTAAGGAAGTGCAACACGTCTTTCGCGCGCAGCTTAAAGGTCGCGTACAGCGCATCAACGAAAACCTGCAGCAGTGGGCTCTAGAGGTGGAGAAGCTGGTGCGAAAAGCATACCGGTCTGTACCTTCGCTCATTGAAGGGAACCTGGTGCAGACATTCATCGACGGCATCCGCGACCGGGAAGTCAGAGCTGCTGTGAGGCTCGGGCATCACGAGACGCTTAAGGACGCCTTGGCCCATGCACTTGAGGTGGAAGCCGTGCGGCAGGATCATGGGTCCCATCGCGTCAGGGAGGTTGCAGCAGCTACAGTTCGCAACCGCAACAAAGGATACAGCCCTAGGTGCTATGGCTGTGGGGAAAAGGGCCATCTTCGATCCAGCTGCCCTAAGCGAACCCTAGAAAGGGAAGGTGAACGACCTCAGGAGGGTAGTGCGGTCAACAGCACCGCCCAGCAGCAGCAGGCAAACGAGTAAAAGCCAGAACTGCGGGGCGGGTGCTGGCTGATGTTAAAGGAGCCCCAAGGATCTCGATCTCACAAACCCATGATGGGAACAGTGTATATATCAAGGCCGAGGTCAACGGAATGCCGTGTAAACTGACCATAGACACTGGAGCCTCTCGTACGGTTGTTAGTTCCCAACTTATAAGTCAGTTCCTTGGGGACTCCGCATACAACCGAGAACGCATTAATTTGGTAACAGCCACCGGTCAGCGTATACCCGTCCGTGGAGAGAAGGAGATGGAGCTAGGCAACATGATCTACCTGCATAATATCATCGTGGCTGATATAATGGACGACTGCATCCTAGGCCTAGATTTTATGAGGAATAATTGTTGTGATTGAATTGTCATCACGTTAAGCAAGATGTTTTGAAATGTGGACAGGAGGAACTTTTTATGGAAGGTGCGTTACCAGGGAACGTGTACAGCATTAAGAAGATTATTCTTCCGCCGGGATCGGAAACGATTGTTCCAGTTAGTCTTCCCCGAAACGATGGGCAAGCTCACCGTTGTGTACTTGTCGAAAGGGTAAACAATGACCTTCCATGGAAAGTAGCTTGAACCTTGGTCAGAACCACTGACATCTCAGTAGTACGTGTGCTGAACCTTTGTGACCGGGAACAGATTATAGAAAAAGGCACGCTGGTTGGTACTTGTGAGGAAGTGGATTGGTTACGGCGGTGCCAATATCTATCGAGTGAGACCCCCAGCAAAGATGCACAAACGAGAGTGACCACACTTTTGGAAGACTATCGCAGCGTTCTCTCCCAGACCGAATTGTTCAAGGCGAAGAAGTTGTTACTCAAGTACGCATATGTATTCTCATCAAACGATGCTGACATAGGAAAGACTTGCTTAGTTCAACACAAAAGAAACACAGGAGAAGAATTGCCTATCCGTCAGCGGCCAAGAAGATTGCCGGTAGCACGTGAAAAGGAAGTGGAAACCATGATTGAAGGAATGGTGAAGGATGGTGTTATTGAACCTTCCTCTAGTCCATGGTGTTAACCAGTGGTGCTGGTGAAGAAGAAGGATGGCAGCATGCGGTTTTGTGTTGACTACCGTCGTCTGAATGACGTTACGAAGAAGGACAGCTATCCCCTGCCAAGAATTGATGACACGCTGGACATGCTTACAGGAGTAAAGTTGTTTAGCACGCTGGATCTAAAAAGTGGCTACTGACAAGTTTAAATTGACCCTAAGGACAAGGAGAAAACTGCGTTCTCGACGGGAAAGGGTCTGTGGCAATTTAAAGTAATGCCGTTTGGGTTGTGCAATGCTCCAGCAACGTTTGAAAGGCTGATGGATCTTGTACTTACCGGGCTAATTGGCGATGCCTGTCTGGTCTACATGGATGAAATCATCATCGTGGACCGAACGTTTGAGGAACACCTTCAAAACCTGGAACGCGTGCTCATGAAGATTCAGAGTGCCAACCTCAAGTTGAGTCCGAAGAAATGTTCACTATTCAAACGGCAAGTTAACTTTTTTGGGTTTGTAGTATCGGAAGAAGGTATCCGCACGGATCCAGAGAATATCGCCGCTGTAAAGGATTGGCCCGTTCCAAAAGACAAGACGCAGGTTAGAGCATTTTTGGGTTTGTGCTCCTATTACCGGCGATTTGTGAAGAACTTTGCAGGTATAGCCAAACCTCTGCACAAGCTAACCGAGGCGAAGCGACATTTCTGCTGGGATAAAAGTTGCAATATCGCATTCCAGGAGCTCAAGGACCGTCTGTGCAATACACCTATTTTGGGATACCCTGATGCAAGCAAAGAATTTATAGTCTACACAGACGCAAGTGATATAGGACTTGGCGGTGTGTTGTCTCAACGGAATGGTGACCAAGAGGTCGTGATAGCGTACTTCAGCAAGTCGTTGTCGAAACCGGAAAGGAACTATTGTGTCACAAGACGCGAATTGCTAGCTGTGGTAAAGGCGTTGCAGCATTTTAGCAAATATCTTCTGGGGGGGAAAATTTCACTTACGAACTGACCATGCCGCACTAAAATGGCTATTGCAGTTTAAAAATCCAGAAGGACAAGTTGCGAGGTGGATTGAACTACTGCAGGAATACGACTTTGAGATCGAACATCGCAGCGGAAAATCCTATGGCAACGCAGATGCATTGTCAAGAAGACCTTGTCCTGAGGATTGCAACCATTGTACTAGGCAAGAGAGTAAGGAAGAGGTATCCGTGAGGATGCTCAGGACATACCACCTCAGCAACGAGTGGAAGGACAGCTTACTACATGCACAGCAGGAAGATCCGGACATCAAGCCGATTCTGGAATGGATAAAGGCCAGTGCTCCCAAGCCCAAGTGGAGCGACGTCTCAGCGATGAGTTCGACCACTAAAAGCTATTGGGCTCAATGGGACAACTTGCTGCTTCAGGATGGAGTTCTGTGCCGTAAATGGAAAAATGTTCAGGGAGACAGCTGTTATTTGCAAATGGTCGTCCTTAAAGCTAGAGTACCGGATGTTCTACACATGTACCATAATGATTGCTCAGGAGGCCATCTGGGAGTTAAACGAACTCTACTGAAGATCCCAAAACAGTTTTATTGGGTCCACTGTCGAAACGATGTCGAGGACTGGTGTCGCAAATGTACAAGTTGTGCGGCTGTAAAGGGACCTCAGACTCGTAGTAGAGGTGCATTGAATTTGTACAATGTTGGTGCACCATGGGAGAGAATAGCCATTGACGTGGCGGGCCCGTTTCCGGAGAGTGAAAGCGGTAACAAGTATTTCATGGTTGTGATGGATTACTTCACTAAGTGGCCAGAAGCCTTCGCCATTCCAAATCAAGAAGCTTCAACAGTTGCAGATAAACTAGCTCATGAAATCTTCTGTCGTTTGGAGTACTTTTAGAGATTCACAGCGATCAAGGAAGGAATTTTGAGTCTCATTTATTCCAGGAAACTTGCCGAGTTATGGGTACTCATAAAACAAGAACGACTTCTTATCACCCGCAATCTGATGGAATGGTAGAACGATTTAATCAGACATTGGAGAGGTACCTAGCAAAAGTTGTAGACAATCGGCAACGAGATTGGGACAAGCACATACAACCGTTTTTGTTGTCATATCGAAGCGCTGTTCACGAAAGCACATCAGTGACACCAGCTTTCGCAAACTTTGGGAGAGAATTACGGCTGCCTGCGGACCTGATCACCGGGATACCACCTGATGCTCCACGTAGTATAACCGATTATGCAAATTACTTGCGGAACAAAATGAATGAAATTTTTGAGCACGTCAGACAATCGGGCCAGCAAATGTCTGAAAAGATGAAAACCCGGTACGACCGCAAAATGAACGACAAAGGGTTCGACGAAGGTTCACTAGTACGATCGCACAATCCAGTCCGCAGCAAAGGGAAATCTCCTAAGCTTCAAGTTAAATGGGACGGCCCGTACCGGGTTGTGACCAGGATCAACGATGTAACCTACCGGATATAGAAAGGCGCAAGAAGGACTCCTAAGATCGTCCATGTGGATCGCCTGGCGCGTTATTATGGGACCGATAATGCTCGGGACGAGCATGTCTTAGGAGGGGGCAGTGTGGCGCGGCTAAGTTGACATCTGGCACTAGCGCCATCTAGTGTCGGGTAACAGAGCGAGGAGAGAGCTTTCCAGAAAACATCACTAATCTTTCAACCGACAGCGCCATCAGTTATCGAAACGAAGAACTAAGCTTCTAGAAGCTGAGACTCGAATTTTCTGCGCTTGGTCGGTTGGCGCGCGTATTTACTCGAATATTCTGGAATATTCTGGATTTTTTCGTGGAAGAGCCCTACATAAAGGCGCTGCAATACGCGATCGGGCAAGTATTCAATTCGGCGAGATAAGCGAAGCTTCGGAGCGGAATAAAGTGAATCTGTGTGAATAATTATTGGTGTTTTAAGTTTTAATTTGTGTAAAGAAAATTAAAGTGTTAATTTAGGTAATTCTATCGGCAATTTTTATTGTCACGAACCTCAAGCTCGTAACAATATTACTAGCGTAAGGACCGGGCTGACCGAACAACTAAAACGGACCAGTGCGCTGACCCTAAAATAACAGTTTAGGGCCAACGCGAATCGGTCGACAGTGGTGCGCGCGCAGGACAGATTTGCCTGCCTGTAAATATGTCTAAGTGCGTGGTAAAAGGATGCAAAAATACGATACAAAGATTAATAACCGGCCAAGAGCGTGTGGGGCCACGCTCAGTGTAGGGTTTCGTAGTTTCCCGTCCGTCACAATAAGTGTTCCCACTTATGGGTTTAAAGGTGGGTATCCGTTATGTTCGCGCCCCAGCAGCGATCCGCGCTCCTGCAACTGCTCCCGGTAGTGGGTACTGTTGTTTCCATCCAAGTTCAAAATAATTTTCCTAGAAAGTCCTTATAAAGTTCTACTTTTCAGATTTTTTTCTTATTTTCTAAACTTATGGTTCAAAAGTTAGAGGGGGGGGACACATTGTTTTTTACTTTTGAAGCGATTATTTTCGAAATTATTGACATTATCAAAAAATAATTTTAGTAAACCTCTATTCATTTTTAAATACCTTTCCAACAATATATCACACGTTAGGGTTGAAATTAAAAAAAATCACTTCCCACTTTACATATATAGGGGCTACCCTAATAAAACATTTTTTTCCAATTTTTATTTTACCACTATGTCGGCGTGATTGATACACATATTGGTACCAAATTTCAGCATTCTAGTGCTAACGGTCACAGAGATTAAGCGAGGACGGACAGACGGACAGACAGACATGGCGAAACTATAGGGGTTCCTAGTTGACTACGGTACTCAGGTATAATACAGAAATTCCCGATATCGTAGGGTTAATATTAAAAAGTAAAAGGACCCAATAATAATACAAGGCGACCTTTAGGTAAAATTATGGTATTTTCGCTTAGTATTATTACGATATTACATACTACAAACTCCGACCGAAAATACTACGAATTACGTCGTGTTATGATATGACGTTTGTATTATGACAGATGCGCTACTTTTTCTTTTATGAAAAAGTTAAGAGTAAAATATTTAGATGGGCCTATCCTTCCTTTTAAAATCATTGCGCTTTTGTCGCTGCGATGTGGTGTAGTCGTGGTACGTGTGGGCTGACCTTAATTGTCCGATTTTAGCTAAATTGAACCAAGCTATGTACACAAAACTTTGATTAAAGAGAGAAGGTCTTTAGTTGAATATTTTGTGTGTCTATCGGCATAGAAATATTTCACCAATTTCTTTTTGTATCAAGTCCGATATAAATCATTGAAAATTAAATGCGTTGTAAGATTTTTATCCAAGATTGATGGAATAGTTCGTGATACCGTTGACTCAGCCTTTTTTACTTTTTAATGAGAGTTTTAAAACAGTTTGTCATATATTAAGATAGCTTTCATATTTTCAGACATAACTATTAAAATTTTTGTGGCAGTCTCGGTTTCAATAGCTTACAAGAGTAAATTTCTCTTGTGAAAAAGAACCATAAATATCAAAGAAAGCAAATTTTAAACACGGGTTTATTTTTATTTAAACTGTGAGTAGAACTGCATTGATAGAATCTTAAAAGTCATCTGTAAAGCTGGCAATCAAACCGTTCTAAACGTAAAAAAAATAATAAAATAAAAAAATTTAAGAATAAATTATTGTGTAATAAAATAAAAAAATTTAAGAATAAATTATTAGAATTATTGACTGAAAGATGTTTTTATTCCTTAAAAGATTATTTGAGCTACAAACTTACATTTTAAATTAATTGACATTTGAAATATTTTCTGAATTATGTTTTAAGCAAAGAGTATTCAAATCACTACGTTTTAGTTATAAGCTTACATGTATTTTGATATATTAATATTCCATTCATAGACTTAGATTACACTGGTATAATTCCATTGTACTTTTGATATTATTATTTATAATTCACGTCTGTTAAAATAATTCATTGTATGACATTATGCTTTATTATCCGTGTTATTTGATTTGATTTAATGAATAATGAGATGATGTTTTAAGTTCCATAATTTTAATAATATTGTAAGCCTTATCTAGGCAGGTTGTGGTGATACTTAATTATTTTATAGTGTTAAATCTCTTAAACCTACAACTAGCACAATAAATGACTTATTCTATTCTATTCTATTCTATAAATTTCGTAGTAGGTACGACAGCAACCCAAATAGATTCGCGCGGACTCCACTCATACTTTGACTGCAATTTAAAGTTTCGATTTATCACGTTCTCGGTGGTGAAGAAAAAGATCGCAAAGAAACCTGCACATCTGAGAAGTAAAAAAATGTTTCCAAAATCATTTTAGATACAGTTATGTGAAGTCCCTCGTTAGAGTCAACTTAATCAACTCCTTTTTGACCTAAAACTCGCTGTGGCCTGTGCCCATTATTCATATATTTTTTTTAATTTTAATAGGGCTAATCACTGCTGATCATAGGCTTCCCCGTTGTTTATCAAATAGGCCGGGTATTTGCAGTAGTACTCACGCTTGACAAGCTCGTACACTTTTAAACGTGGTAGAGCCATGCTGCAATTATATTAGTAGTATAGTTGTAGCACGAATGGGTCGGCTCGACCGGGGAAGGACCACGCTCTCACAGAATACCAGCGTGAAATAGTAGCTTAATGCTGCTGTATTTCGTATGGTGAGTGTAGAGAACCGGAGACCCTTTTTACTGGAAACGAGGCATTCTATCTTAGTCCTCACGGGTGACAACGCAACACAGCAACCACTTATCATCAGGTGTACTGTGTGCTCGTTAGTCACCCTATCCTATAAAAAAAAGACGTGTGGCACTCGGGGACTACCGCGGTAAAGCTATTGCATAGCATTTTTTATCAACTTATGCAATTATAATTAATTATTTATTTTATTTATGCAGTTAAGTCTTTGATATTAAATCAAGTTACACTTTTTGAGCGTGGTGACCGATAAGAAAACAATTTTTTTACTCTTATTGTATAAATGAGAAGTTAATATTGTTTAAAATATTTTTAATATCTTACAATACATGTAGGTTATTCAGGAATTTTTATCATTCAGTTAGCAGCTAGTGTACACGCATACGACTAGTCGCACGCACACAAACCCCGTGCCGAAGTCTGCCGAGTGCCGAAGTCTGCCGAACTGAAACGACGTTAGACGATGCACGGCTTTCAACGCCACACCTCCGTGCCCGTCGGAGTTTACCGCATAGAGGAAAGTAATATATCGTACAGTTTACCGATAATCTGACGTCATACGACGTAATTCAAATAACTGCAAAACCAAACATAACATCTTAATTTAACAAAAATAGCCTTTCACAAAAATGAATCTAGTTAAGTATAGAGTAATTTTGTACAGATTAGGTAAATAGTTCGCACTCTTCCTTAAGATAGTGATCATAAAAAGTAAACTCGCAGTGAGAGCACAAAAACTCAACACGATCAAGTAAATAAATTATATTTTCGGAGTTATTCATGTCAGCAACAATACGCCACGGCCTAATGTAGAAATTAACAACCCATTGGCAGTCATTGCAGTAAAACCTTATATTAAAATGAGTTTCTTTCCAAGGTCATATTAGGTTATTAGTCACAATATAAGAAAACGAACTTCTATTAAACCTGTCAATATCTACAATTAGTATTTATTTACAATAGTAAAATAAATGATAATACAGTCAATCTGTAATGTATCACGGCTGGGGAATCCTAGATATTTTTTCGTATTTAGTAAACGAATAACTAGTTGATAAATTAATCATGATATATATCTTTTTTTTCGCCGGAGACTAAAATGATATTGTTTTTTTTCGTAACTGCAGATTCTGTGGATTTATTTCATTATTTTGAACAATATACGAAACTTAAGTGACTAAAATTAAATCTAATCTGAACCAGAATCATAAAAACTGTATTATTCGGGCTAAACGAATCTAATAAAGATCTGTTTTTTTGTCGCCTGCGAAAAAAACAGACTATAGGAATCTATCGAATACCAACATAAACAAAATATCACCTATAAATAAAATATTACGAAGCGGAATAACTAAGAAGAGTAGCAACGTCGCACTATACAAAGGAATTGCGTTAAGAGGATAGAGTAAGTCAGCTCAAATTCTAATTTCGTCCCCACTTGCCCGCGCGTCGTATGCTATGTACCGACATGTTTGTAATCACTAATACTGTAAGTAGAAAGGTCGTTAGACACTTATTTCATTAGGTTTATCATATTTATGCCTGTTTCTTAACGCCAAGCCAGCCGCTTCTTATTTTTATCACGGTTATTTCCCATTTTAATTTTACGTCGTACTGTTGCGTAATGTATATTCTGATCGTAAGCGACACAACCTCCCCGTCCAAAGGCCGAGGCGAAGTGACCGTGCTGCAGGAATCACGCTTCAAAAGGCCAATAGTTTAGGTAATTTCTTTTTACAGTAAAAATAATGGTATTTTAAAAAAAGTAAATAACATAAGCACTGCTTTATAGTTAGTTCAGTTAGTATGCAAAGTTTCATGATCTTATTTAAAGTATTTTATGAATAACAGCAGTTTATTGTTTATTTTGGAGGTAACTTCGGATTTTTTTTCCTATCGGGAAAATTTTACGAAATCGTGTTTTCGTCTAACATAATCCTTAACATTAATCCTCAACTTTACCATATATTTATATCAAAATTAATGCTGCAATATTTTCGGCATAACGAAGGATCTTGCTAAACCATTTGACATTATATTTCCCCTTAAGACGATGTCGTTGAGAGCCGTGGTAGCTCACATGGTTAGCGCTCGTTATAGGTATCACAGTACGGGAGCAACCCGGGTTCGATCCCCACTGGCACCAATGAAATTGTTGCGTGCTGATTTAGCTATCAGTTGGAAAGTCTGTTTTTCTGGGCCGTTTTGTGTTGTTACACTGACATCTCGCAAGTCACCTAGGGACCTAGGAGGTTGTCGGTTGCTTATTTTTTATTTTTCTTTAAAATTTTCGTCGGTAAAATAACATATTTATAAAAGTAAAAAAAAGTAAAGTTACAGCCTATATACGTCCCACTGCTGGGCACAGGCCTCCCCTAATTTCTGAGAGGGTTTTAAGGCAAGGAAATGTCCGCCACGCTGCCTCAATGCGTGTTGACGAACTTCATATTTCTTCGAAATATATATTTTTTAATTTCTCAGACATGCGCTACACGCATGCGACGACGCGACCCACGCCTTGCCGCCACTTGTGTTTTCCGCGCTTTGTCTCGTCACAGAGTGGCGAAATCACAGTAATATAGGTATTTTATAAACAGCACCTGTCTAATATTATGAAATATGTAGATAAAACTTAAAACTTACCTTGATAAATGTATACCCTTTTGTTAGTAATATTTTTTTAGACCTCTCTTCTATCGTTTCTGCTTATTCCCCATGTTTTACAAACTAAACTTAAACATTAATAAAACTGTACAATTAATAAAACTATAAAACACTACTATTAAACAAGAATCAGAAAAAACCTACTCCACTATTAACAAAATTAAATTTTTGCAGTAATATTTTACGATTTTATTTCGTAGTGCTGAGCTCTCGCAACGCGGCGTACGTCCACCTAGCAACACGATGCGCCCCGCACTGAATTCGTGGACGAATGCGGGGGTGATATAGACGCAGTATTTAATCGGGACGCATTTTTAATTTATTATCATAAAAATAATACATATTTCTAAAATGTAACCAAACCAAATTATTTTATTTTGTATTGCAAAGCAGTAGATATTTTTTTTTATATTCCTTTGATAAACAATGAAGGAGTAAAGTGGTTTCATCTCAACGATTTGGAGGTGATTTGGGTATTTTTTAGGGTTCCGTAGTCAACTAGGAACCCTTATAGTTTCGCCATGTCTGTCTGTCCGTCTGTCCGTCCTCACTTAATCTCTGTGACCGTTAGCACTAGAAAGCTCAAATTTGGTACCAATATGTGTATCAATCACGCCGACAAAGTGGTGAAATAAAAATTGGAAAAAAATGTTTCATTAGGGTAGCCCCCCTATATGTAAAGTGGGAAGTGATTTTTTTTTTAATTTCAACCCTAACGTGTGATATATTGTTAGAAAGGTATTTAAAAATGAATAGGGGTTTACTAAAATCATTTTTTGATAATGTCAATAATTTCGGAAATAATCGCTCCAAAAGTAAAAAACAATGCGTCCCCCCCCCCTCTAACTTTTGAACCATAGGTTTAGAAAATATGAAAAAAATCTGAAAAGTAGAACTTTATAAGGACTTTCTAGGAAAATCATTTTGAACTTGGATGGAAACAGTTTTTGTACAAAAAAGACAAAAAGTTGTACAAAATAATTTCTGAACTAAGTTTGTAGTATAATCGTATATGCAAGCATTTTTTTTAACTTCGTTTACATATTTTATTATCCTGAACGTATCTTTTTTCAAACAAAAAAAGAATTATTAAAATCGGTTCTCGTAATCCAAAATTACCACCGAAAACTTCTGGCATATCTATGTATTAATTAGTAACCCAGTAGTACCCAACCTGTAGGTACTTATTACATTGGGTCGGGTGTTATCGAATTGTTCGGTTGGTCTCTCCTTGGCATCGCCTGCCGCGGAGCGTGCAATGTTGCACGCTCCATGTTCGCGCACGTACCCACTACCGGGAGCAGCTGCAGGAGCGCGGAGCGCTGCTGGAGCGCGAACATAATGGATACCCACCTTTAAACTCATAAGTGGGAACACTTATTGTGACGGACGGGAAACTACGGAACCCTACACTGAGCGTGGCCTGACACGCTCTTGGCCGGTTTTTATTTATTTATTATGTGACACCGATAGAAAAATTATGGCTAAACCAAATTACGTATCAGATCATGTAGATTACTAGCTATTTTTTTCATATGTAATTTCTCTGTAAGTGTCGACGAAAAGTTGGTTCATCTGCACGCTTTTTTCAAGCTTTTTGCGAGAGAGCAGTCTTAATAATAAATGCACTTTGTTCATTCATATTCAAAATTTCAAAACTCTTCGACAAAGACAACAAAGACTGAGGAAAAGAAACGACGTTAGACCATCGTTAGACAATGCACGGCCTTCAAGCCACACCTCCGTGCCCGTCGGAGAGCGTGAGGTTTTTTTCGTTACGAAATTTCTGGATTTTCCCGCACTCAAGGCCCGCGATAGAAGCTATGCAATAGCTTAAAAAAAAGCTCGTTGGCAACCGTAGCTCCTTATGACTTTGCGCTGTTATCAAGAAGATGCTACCCCTCTCCTGTTTTTATTTCCCTATGTCGTCTCTTAAGACACCCACGGGACGAAATGGGGTAGTGGTTTCTTTTTCGCCGCCTCTACATGGCTAATATAATTACTTCTACTCCCGTTCATCAATTGGATTTCCTCCACAGACTGCCAAATAAGCTAGATATTTGCCATAGTTGCCACGCTTGGCATCCGAGTTGGCAACTGCATATTTTTATTATTTTGAGCTACGATCAGGAAGACGCTGCTGCCTATCTTATGTAGATTTCTACCCCTGCTCATGAATTTAGTTCTTCTCACACGTTCACCGCGAACAGAACGACGAACTGAAATTTTGAAGTTATTCGAACTTAAAAAATACTGGCATGTGGTGCTTATCAATATTCAATGGGACCAATATTAATAAAGACCATGAAATTAAACCTTATTTGATCAAAACTATATCAACTTTGATAATGAATATTATGTAAATAACACATTTCCGATTCCAGAACAATTTTCCCTTCATAAAGACTCATGAAGATGTGCCCTGTGTAAAAAAGGTGTTGCTTGACGTTTGATATTTATACAATTCTGATAAACTAACTTATGTGTTCCTGTAGCCTATAATATTGCCAATATAGTTACAGATACCGACGTGTCTCTACAAGTGATCCGGTTTTACTAATTTTAGTACGAAATAGTATTGTCGATGTTTCTAAATTCAAGTCCACGCGAGCGAAGCCGCGTGTAAAAAGCTGGTCCTTAATAAATCTCACGTAAAACAGCAACAACGCTTCATTATTTGGTAAATCTCACCCAACTGAATCGAAAATTGACTAGTCTTCAGATGATTGCACAATGACTCTTCAATGTTTTCAGCCATTTTATCAATTCGTCTTTGTACAGAACTATTGCTCAAAGGAATTTTTCTAATTATATCTGCCGCCTATAGCCTATAGGCTACATTTTTATCATTCTTATTTGGATGCATTTTATTCAAATGATCATGAAGTTTTGAAAGCTTCATTGTTTTTGAACAAAGAAGGCACAAAAGCAAAGACGGATTTGCTGAATTTTCTATGAATCCATATTTAATATACTCTGTAATATGTGTATATGTAAAGTGTTGAACTTAAATACTTCTTTAAAGATTGCGTGCTAAACCTCTAATGAAAATATAAAAAATATTACGAGCTTTTATATAGGATTTAAATTAAAGATGAAACGGATAGCTGTTTGGCCCGATACCGGATATCGGATATTCAGCCAGTCTTATCGCCGGATATCCGGCCGCCAGATATTCTGCCGAACATTGCCGTTTGGTGCATCGCAAGAAGTGAAAAGTAAAGTCAGCGCGAACTGTTCACAATCGTGGCCCTTATATTTGGTGGGCAGGTATTGCTACACAATATCCAAAATAATCAAAGTTTGCCAAAATCTATCTCTCAGCATCAGCACCCTGCAGCAGAGTGTACAGCGAAAGACTTTTTTCCGAAGCTGGTCTTGTTTATGAAGATAGGCGAAACCGCTTGTTCAATGCAGAGAAATTAGCATTTATTCACCATAATTTGCCCTATTTATTCTATGCCTTAGCGCAGTACGAGTACTAATTTTGCAAGTTTTAAAATGATTGTGATTACTGATTATATTTGTTAAGTGACATAAATAAAGTGCTTAACTAAATTTGATATGTTGTGTTTTTTTAATCCGGTATCTGGCCGTATAGTGCCCTTGCCCTTGGTTGTGGCTTCAGACACAACCATTAGCCCGGCTCTGGGGGAGGTAGAGGCATCCTCTCTATCTCCCACTAGGGTAATCGGGTTGACAACGTAATGCAGACGTGAAGAAAACGCTGGACGACCTCAAGCTTGGGGATGGAACAACAGCTCCCGTAGTAGCTACAACACCTTCGCTACGTGGATTCAAAGTGCCGCCGTTCGACGGGACCTCTTCCTGGTCGGTCTACAAAATCCAGTTCGAGGCCGTCATGGAGGCGAAAGGCTGGAATAAAAGCCAAGACATGACTGCACTCACCCTAGGCCTGCGCGACCAAGCCTTAACTGTGTTGGAAGCTCTAGGTAAGAAAGTGACCTACGAGCAGCTTCTTGAGGCCTTGGAGGCGAGATATGGCGACGCTCAACTGGATCACATCTTTCACGCGCAGCTTAAAGATCGCGTGCAGCGCAGCAACGAAAACCTGCAGCAGTGGGCCCTTGAGGTGGAGAAGATGGTTCAAAAGGCATACCAGCCTGTACCTGCGCTCATTGAAGGGAACCTGGTTCAGACATTCATCGACGGCATCCGTGACCTTGAAGTCAGAGCTGCTGTGAGACTCGGACACCATGACACGCTTAAGGAAGCCTTGGCCCATGCACTGGAGGTAGAAGCCGTGCGGCAGGATCATCGTTCCCATCGCATCCCACCGACTCGTAGTAGAGGTGCATTGAAATTGTACAATGTTGGTGCACCATGGGAGAGAATAGCCATTGACGTGGCGGGGCCGTTGCCGGAGAGTGAAAGCAGTAACAAGTATTTCATGGTTGTGATGAATTATCAAGAAGCTTCAACAGTTGCAGATAAACTAGTTCATGAAGTCTTCTGTCGTTTTGGAGTACCTTTAGAGATTTACAGCGATCAAGGAAGGAATTTTGAATCTCAAATATTCCAGGAAACTTGCCGAGTTATGGGTACTCATAAAACAAGAACGACTTCTTATCACCCGCCATCTGATGGAATGGTAGAACGATTTAATCAGACATTGGAGAGGTACCTAGAAAAAGTTGTAGACAATCGGCAACGAGATTAGGACAAGCACATACAACCGTTTTTGTTGTCATATCGAAGCGCTGTTCACGAAAGTACAGCAGTGACACCAGCTTTCGCAAACTTTGGAAGAGAATTACGGCTGCCTGCAGACCTGATCACCGGGATACCACCTGATGCTCCACGTAGTATAACCGATTATGCAAATGACTTGCGGAACAAAATGAATGACATTTATGAGCACGTCAGACAATCGGGCCAGCAAATGTCTGAAAAGATGAAAACCCGGTACGACCGCAAAATGAACAACAAATGGTTCGACGAAGGTACACTAGTGTGATTGCATAATCCCGTCCGCAGCAAAGGGAAATCTCCTAAGCTTCAAGCTAAATGGGATGGCCCGTACCGAATTGTGACCAGGATCAACGATGTAACCTACCGGATACAGAAAGGCGCAAGAGGGACTCCTAAGATCGTCCATGTGGATCGCCTGGCGCGTTATTATGGGGCCGATAATGCTCGGGACGAGCATGTCTTAGGAGGGGGCAGTGTACGCGCCTTAGTCAACGGCACTAGCGCCTAGTTGAAACTTGAACTCTCGGTACCTTGCGCGTGTTTACTTGAATATTCTGGATATTTCCGTGCTAATTTATATAAATAGGCGCTGCAAGATGCGATCGGGGCAGTATCGAATTCGGCGAGACAAGCGAGGCTTCGGAGTGAAATAAAGTGAATTTGTGTGATTAATTATTAGTGTTTTAAGTTTTAATTTGTGTAAAGAGAATTAAAGTGTTAATTTAGGTAATTTTATCGGCAAATTTTATTGTCACGAACGTCAAGCTCGTAACAATATTATCGCCGACATGGATGCCAAACAAAAGTTCAAGGACTGCAAAGTAATCCCTGGAGAGTCTCTAACATCACAACACCGTATACTCGTAGCCGTTTACTCTCTGTTCAAACCTATAAAAACTTTTGTAGATAGAACACCGCGTACTAAGTGGAAAGATATGAATATCTCTAAGGGCGAATTACTGCGAGGTGTAATAACGGAATACCTAGACTCTGATATTGGAGTGAACTACGAAAACGCCGAAGATATGTGGTCTAAGTTTGAAGCGCATTGTAGAGCTAAGGCAGCAGAAATCCTGGGAGTCTCCAAAGGACCACCCAGAAATGAGAAGGATTCTAACTGGTGGAATGTCAATGTGAAGAAGACTCTAGCGAATAAGAAAGACCTCTTTAAGAAATGGCAAAGCTCGCAACTAGATGAAGACAAAGGCTCATATAAAGAAGCGAAGAAACAGGCAAAGAAATGTGTAGCTATAGAAAGAGTAATTAGCAACCAAGCCTTCTACAATAATCTGGAAAATGCTAAAACTGTAGATGAAGTATTAAAAGTAGCAAAATTTAGAAACAGGACCACTAGGGATATAAAGACAAACAAATACATTAAAAGTAAAGACCAAAAATTGTTAACAAACAACTCACAAATTATGGATAGATAGTATGAATATTATAAACAACTATTAAATGAAGAATTTCCTAATGAAGACCCTACACCCTGCAAATCCACATCTGGACCAACACCTAAGGTGGATATAGCTGAAGTCAAACAGGCAATAGCCAAAATGAAAAACCGAAAAGCTACAGGCCCAGACGAGATACCAGCGGATCTATGGAAAGGCCTTGGTGCAATAGCGGCAGTATGCTTTTTTTAACCAGGCTTTTAAACATTATTCTAATGACTAATCGCATTCCGGACTCTTGGCGTCAAAGCTATCTACTACCGTTCTATAAAAATAAGGGCGTTGTAACGTAGTGTGAAAACTATAGAGGTATTAAATTGACCTCACATACACTTAAAATATGGGAACGAATTATTAATAAACGGCTCACTGACATTGCTGAAATATCTCCAAATCAGTTTGGTTTTACAGCATCCAGATCAACTATTGATGCCATCCAAACGATTAGAATACTGATGGAAAAATATAAAATAAACAATAAAAACCTACACTTAGCATTCATAGACCTAGAAAAAGCCTTTGATCGAGTTCCACGTAGGCTGGTATGGCAGGCACTTCGTGCCCAAAGGGTGCCAGAGTATTATATCGAACTTATAAAAGATATGTACTGCAAGGCCAACACGAGAGTCAGAAGCCCAACCGGCGTGAGTAAAACTTTTGAAGTCAAAGTGGGTGTCCATCAGAGATCTGCTCTAAGTCCCCTCCTATTCAATCTAGTGATGGACTACCTCACTAAGGATATACCTGTGTTATTGTATGGTTCTAAATGTTGGACAACAAAAAAGACGCATGAGCAAAAGGTCCATACTAACGAAATGAAGATGCTTAGGTGGGCGGGAGGTGTGACTCGGCTTGACAAAGTCCGTAATGAACATATACGTGGCAGCTTTAAAGTCGCACCTATTACAGATAAAATCATTGAAAATCGCCTAAGATGGTATGGACATTTTAGAAGACGCAGCGAAGATCATGCATTTCAAATAGCTCTAAGCTTGCCAGAAACAAAGAGAAGCAGAGGACGCCCGCCAATGACATGGTGGTCTAATATCGCAAGAGACCTAAGGAAAGCCCAGTTGCCGGATGTGACAACCCAAGGCCGTTTGTCTTGGCGCAGACAAGTGAGGAGACCCGACCCCAAATAACGGGATCAGGGATGGAAGAAGAAGGTATCTGGCCGTATAGTCGTTTGTTATCTGGTATCTGGCCGGATAGTAATTTTAGGCCGGATAAGCCGAATACCGGATAGTTACCGGATATACGTTTCATCTCTAATTAAATACAGCAAGCACCGATAGGAATAAGACAAACACGCACAAACTTCTTTTATCACTTTCGACGCTCAATCGTAGTGAGCAAGTTGACAAGTATCGATGAACCAGCCTAATGCTACCGGATTGCACCAATAGTGTTATTTAACAAAAACTTGTAACAACTTGATTGCGTACGGCGTACGGGCTGTCCCACGAAATCAATGTTAAGTATTTCTAGTTTATATACCACCATACAGGGCAGAAACATAAACTAGTTATTCGATATTGAGTAGTAGTAGGTAGGTTTTAATTTTGGTAAATTTTAAAACATACGTACAGTAAATACAAGTTGGTTAAGTACAAGTAAATAATAAGTATGTAAATGAAATTGCAAATCAACCATCGCCCACCTAAAGCACTCTAACGCCCCTCATTTTTTCTGGACCCTTTAACGCCCCTTAGGTCTCCAAAACGCTCAAGGGGGCGTTATTACCTACTTTGAGAAAGACTGTCCAAACAAAGCAATTCGAAAGATTTTTTAATTGAGTATATTATTGTTACGCGCTATAGTCGACGGCACTAGCGCCATCTAGTCTCAAACTGAAGAACTAAACTTTACTACAACTAGAAGTTGAAACTCGAACTCTCGGTACCTTGCGCGTGTTTACTTGAATATTCTGGATATTTCGGTGCTAATTTATATTTATAGGCGCTGCAAGATGCGATCGGGGAAGTATTGAATTCGGCGAGACGAGCGAAGCTTCAGCGCGAAATAAAGTGAATTAGTGTGATTAATTATTAGTGTTTTAAGTTTTAATTTGTGTAAAGAGAATTAAAGTGTTAATTTAGGTAATTTTATCGGCAATTTTTATTGTCACGAACGTCAAGCTCGTAACAATTGGTGTCAGAAGTGGGATAAAATCATGCCGATTTTACCTAAGGAGGAAACGGAGGATGTCCGTACCCGCAGTCAACGCCAGCATGAGACGGACCAGCTTAGATTTAGTGGTGCAACGGCGCAGACGTCGGAGGGCCAACTGCCAGCCACGGAGGCTGCGGGCCCGTCATTAGCTCCTACATCAGCAGCACCTGACTTATGTGCTCTAATAGCGATGCTACAGGAGCAGCTGCAGCGCGGACGAGAGGAACAGGCCCGTCTGTTGAAAGAGCAGCAAGAGGAACAGGCTCGCCGACAGGAGGAACAGGCTCGCCGACAGGAGGAACAGGCCCGCCGACAGGAGGAACAGGTCCGTCGTTTGGAAGAGCAGCTGCGGGGTAGACAGGAGGAACAGGCCCGCCGATTGGAAGAGCAGCTGTGGGGCGGACAGGAGGAACAGGCCCGCCAGCAGGAGGAACAGGTCCGTCGCTTAGAAGAGCAACTCCAACGCGATAAGGAAGAGCAGATGCTCCTCATGAAGGACCTTCACGCTACCTTCGGAAAAGAGATACGGAAGGTGAAGGATAAGGTTGCTCAACATGACAACCGCCTGTTGGAAGCTGAAACCCGAATCGACCAAGTAAACAATCGGGTTGACAATGTAATGGCTGACGTGAAGAAAACGCTGGGAAACCTCAAACTTGGGGATGCAACAACAGCTCCCGTAGTAGCTACAACACCTTCGCTACGTGGATTCAATGTGCCGCCGTTCGACGGGACCTCTTCCTGGTCAGCCTACAAAAACCAATTCGAGGCCGTCATGGAGGCGAACGGCTGGAATAAAAGCCAATTCATGACTGCACTCACCCTAGGCCTGCGCGACCAAGCCTTAACTGTGTTGGAAGCTCTCGGTAAGAAAGTGACCTACGAGCAGCTCCTTGAGGCCTTGGAGGTGAGATATGGCGACGCTCACCAGGAACACGTCTTTCGCGCGCAGCTTAAAGATCGCGTGCAACGCAGCAACGAAAACCTGCAGCAGTGGGCCCTTGAGGTGGAGAAGATGGTTCGAAAAGCATATCAGTCTGTACCTGCGCTCATTGAAGGAAACCTGGTTCCGTCATTCATCGACGGCATCCATTCAGAGCTGAATCATTGGCATTGAATTCAGAGCTGCTGTGAGACTCGGGCACCACGACACGCTTAAGGACGCCTTGGCCCATGCACTAGAGGTGGAAGCCGTGCGGCAGGATCATCGTTCCCATCGCATCAGGGAGGTTGCAGCAGCTACAGTACGCGACCGCAACAAAGGGAAATCTCCTAAGTTTCAAGCTAAATGGGACGGCCCGTACCGGATTGTGACCAGGATCAACGAAGTAAACCTACCGGATACGGAAAGGTGCAAGAGGGACTCCTAAGATCGTCCATGTGGATCGCCTGGCGCGTTATTATGGGACCGATAATGCTCGGGACGAGCATGTCTTAGGAGGGGACAGTGTTACGCGCCTTAGTCGACGGCACTAGCGCCATCTAGTCTCGAACCGAAGGACTAAACTTCTAGAAGTTGAAACTCGAACTCTCGGTACCATGCGCGTGTTTACTTGAATATTCTGGATATTTCGGTGCTAATTTATATTTATAGGCGCTGCAAGATGCGATTGGGGAAGTATTGAATTCGGCGAGACAAGCGAAGCTTCGGAGCGAAATAAAGTGAATTAGTATGATTAATTATTAGTGTTTTAAGTTTTAATTTGTGTAAAGAAAAAGTGTTAATTTAGGTAATTTTATCGGCAATTTTTATTGTCACGAACCTCAAGCTCGTAACATTATTATGATTTCGGGGATTGTTTTTGTATGATGACTGTATCAATTTAAAAAAAAATACATAATTTCTTGCCATTTTTTCTGATACGAGTAGCATAATGAATCCTCTTTTAGTCAAACTCGTCTACGACACTCATGCGTTTAGTGTATTCAGATATGATCTTAGGACGTCTGATCGCGTTTTAGAACTATCCTTTTGTGTTCTTATGCATGTTGTTTTGGCTCTTGGATGAAATGCCGTACTCATAATGCTAACTTGTTTGGTGTCTTTCCGTACAGGAAAACCTACGTTTTGATTTATCCTCCACTTCCATTTACCTCTGGTCAATTTTTTGACTTTGCTACTTTCTCTTTTAGCAACTTCTGTCATCATGTTATCTGTTTCTCTGTTCGCAGTCATCTTCGGCTTTTTCACCAAAGGAAGAAAATCTAGTATATCGTTTCTCAGTATAGCTGTTGCAAAAATGTAACTCTAACCTGGCCCTGATAATTAATATTCAGCAATGGTTCAGACAAAGTTTTACTACATTAATTTCCAAGCCTGTTTCTCGAATATCAGATTTTCCTGTGTAAATTTTGAACATATATACATAGCCAGTTGCACTGTCCGCCCCGACCCATACTTTGTAACCGGGCTTTACTGGTTTCATCGGCACATATTGCTGTAAACTTAACGACCCTTAAATTTTATCATACATTCAACTATATATTGGGAATTGGTTGTTGTTCAATTTTCAGAGCTCAAATAATTCAAACGATTCAACAGTGGTCTTAGTTTGTATAGTTTATCAAAATTACTGCTCTCTCTAGCTGACATTTGTGAATTATCGTTAAGATGTAAATACTTCATAATAATCTGGAATCTATTCAAGGTTCTATCAATGGACCAATAATCTTCAATATTCAGTAGGTAATACATGTATATTCATTTGGATTTGGGCTCCGATAAATGATCTCATTTCATTACTGATTGATTGAGAAGGTATTGGTGATTCATCTATTCTGGGGTTTGAGCAGAAAGTTTGAAAAGATGTTGCAACAATCAAGGGAGTGAAATCACCCTGCACTGAATTTGAGGATGAAGGACTGGAAGCAGAAGCCAGTATCACATCATCACCCAGAGAATCTCTTATTTGAGTGAATTGGAATTTAATAAAACAAATTTATGCAATTTTGTGTATTATATTCTGCGTATTGTCTCGGCATGTGAACACTATTTGATTGTAATGTATATTCCAGGGTTTTTATACACTTAAACCTTGAGGTGTTATCGTCATCAACTGCGTTAAGTTGCCACCAAAATCTCCCAAAAACTTTGCAGTGTCAAATCAGCCCCATGCACCTAGAAAAAAAGGCAGACACTGTCTCTTAAATCAATTACTGACGCACCAATAATAAGTCAGCTCGCTAATACAAACAAGCCGGCACTTACATATGCACACCATAGTAAATCTACCGAACTTAAATCATAAACCTACGAGCATAGTATATAGAAAGAAATAGGATTAAACGTAGACATTCTCCGTCTACAGGATTGAATAAATATACACAGTTCACAATTCTGTGCCTGGAGGTTAGAGAACTAACCTCCATGATTCTGTGAATCACAATATCACAATAAGTAATATTAGTCTATGGTCGAATTATGTTTGATGTAATATAGATTATCTACTATCTAGTTAGTCTCTAGTATATACACAGTAATCTATGCTAGTTAGTTTGTGAATGTAGATGTAATAAATTCATATTAAATTGGCGCTATTTACTGTTAAATAAATTAGGTAAATACCTCAGTGCGAATTTTAAGAGTGCGTTATGATCACCAAATTTTTTATGGATTATAAAATATACAATGGTGCATTTTTTTTTAACAAAACGTTGAAATTGATTACAACTTTCACCGCATCTGATTTAATCGAGCATGAAGTGATCTGCTAATATTCCGTGTGAATGTAAAAATAATTTTTTCTCATATTTATTGGGATTCTAACCAATAAATTGGAATTTCTTGGGGATGTAATAATTGTTTATCTTTTAAATAATGATCAAGTATATATGTTATTCAGTTCTTGCTTTCTTATAAGTATTTAGTTCTTACAAATCTATTTCAAACATATGTTTTATTTACTAACATTATGTGCACAATTATTTTATTCAATTGGTTTTATTTAAACCAATACATATCTTGTATTAAATTTGAATTATAAACACTAAAAACAATTTATATTTTGTATGGTCCATGTTTAAATTGAAATGAATAGTGATAATTTTTATTAACATGAAGCGTAGATACTTTGGCGGCCTCTCTTCTCAAGGTTACCTCTTTTAGAGCTGGAGTGGTAACAGAGGCAGCTGAATTAAGTAAATGGCACAATATAAATCTTTGAGAAATTACTACATATTATGCCATTTGCTATAGAGACCATCGATCCTTGGCATCCATGTGCAGGGAAGTTCCTAAAAGAACTGTAACCGCTATTGGTTGTTTCATTGAACTTCCTCCAATAGTTTGATGTATTGTTAAAATTAAGCATTCCAAGTTAAGAATCCAGACTCCAATGTAGGTAGAACATATGTTTTATATAAACTCAAGGCAATATTAAAATGCCTTCCTGATTATGTATAATAGAGAATTGGCTCATTTTACCACTTAAGATTATTAGATATTACCATCCCAGGACCTTTTTGTGTTTTAACAGTCTCAAGTTACAGTAGAATTAATAATGTAAAGTTCTCTTGAATACTTTGCTAATGTGAAAAACATGTCTGTTAAGTAATTTGATGTAAGTTACTTTGCAAGATATTGCTAGAGATAAAAGAGTTAATGAAAGTTTCTGTTCCTGTCTGCAAAAAAAAACAATTAAAAATTGAAATGTTCATAAATGACTATTGGGACAGTGAAATGGTTATCTTTCTCTAGATTGAAAATTCTTTTAAATTTTTATAAGTTACTCTAGAAAATTAATACAATTTGCAAACTTCAATGTTTTAAATTCTCCTTTAATATTTCATTATTAAAATTATAGAAATTTGATAAAGCACCCTCTATATCAGTACTAATCTGGTATTACCATTAGTTATATAACATCTTATTTGTGGAATATTATTATTATATTATTATCTTGCACTTCTTCCACATCCTATCATGTAACTTGCCCCATCTTTAATGTATCAACAATTTGGTTAGTAAACTTCCCTCTAGAATGCCTCTTCTGACTCTTTTACGGATTTTACGGCATTTAATGTAAACTTTTTTATTTTCCGACACTTTACAACACCAATGGTCATGGTGGGACTTAGATGTCTGACATCCTTATATCATGACAAAGAATGCCTACCTACTACCTGGTAAAAATTACTTTACTCATATCCGCTCAATGAAATAAAATGATGTGCCTTACCTAGTTTGAAGAGCACCTCCCGCCCTCCCTCAATTGCGTGCGCTATGCCCGTCACCACTAATCCCAGCACAACTACTCTCATTACACTAGAAAAAACACACCACCGGTGATTACACAATATGTATTCCGCCTCTACACGGGGTATCCTCAGGTGAAGTAGACTCTGTGGTGACTGACTGGTAAGTCAGCGATGAGTTAAAACAGCTGCTGCTCCTGTAGAGGAAAAACACGTCGTATTATCACCAATGGTGTGTCTTTCCTAGTGTAGTGGTGATGAGGATAGTGCACGCAATTGAGAGAGAGCGGGAGGTGCTCTTCAAACTGGGTAAGACATAATTTTATTTTATTGAGCAGATATAGGCGAAGTAATTCCTACTGACTTTAATATAATGGATTTCTACAAAGTAATGAATGTCAAAAAAATGTGAAAAATGATCGAAGATAAGTAGTGCAGTAGTATGCTTGGTTTTGGATTTAATTTTACTAATTAAGGAATTCCCAGCAAATGGTAGCACCTAGCCATCTTCTCTATTGAAATTACAATGTTTTTAAATTGCAATAGCCTTGCAAATCATCCTTGGTAGGAATTAGTGTTCGTTTGCTAGGATTTATGATCTAATAAATATAATATAATGCTTGCGACAATACTGAACATCTGCAGAAAGATCAGAATACAAAAGAAACTTAAAATTAAGCGCTTTAAAGTTAGTGAGATTACTTTATTTCCATAACATTAATTGTTAGTAAAACATTAAACCTCTTTACAGAAACACAAATGGGTTCCTTAAGATAAGGCTTGCAATATAGGCTTCGGTGGGAGCGGGTAGTGTGAGTGGGGGTACGAGGAATTGAATGGCTATGTACTACTACGCAAGCAAGTTGAACGAGGCGTCATGTAGCGGCTGCTCAGTGAAGGTGCCGGCTAGCGATCCCCCGCCGCCCGCCTCTGACCTCGCGCCGCTGCCCGCAGACCCTGCGCTCTTACACGGCTCCGGATTGTCCTACTACGATGTAATTACGTACTTATTGTATACCATCTCATCATTACAGCTCGTCACAAGTTCACTGCTGCCGGCATTCACAGATGAAGGGTCTTAATATAATGATTACTATGATGTAATCTCATACTTATTATATACTAGCGTTCAGCCCTGGCTTCACACGGGTGATATCTGGATTCTACAACAGCGCCTATATTTTTAATTTCGAGTATCTCAAAACTTATTGAGTATATATATATATATATATATATATATATATATATATATATATATATATATATATATATATATATATATATATATATATGCATGGTAGGGCCATGCTGCAACTATATTAGGGTTGTAACACCTTTTTACTGAAAACGGGGCATTCCATGGACTAACCACAGAGTTGACAACACATCTGCAGTTTGATTCTTAATTGATAAATGACTGTGTTATTAATTATTATCTTTAATGACTATGGGTGGACTTTAGCATCCACTTACCAACAGGTGGGCTGTGTACTCCTTTGTCGCCATTGTTCTATAAGCATAATTATGATAAAGTTACTACTAAAATGGTGTTTTATGTGTACATACTATTATTTGTTGATTTGTTTAAACTTTATTTATGGATAGTCAAGTTTTTGCATTTATTTTGTTTTAGAACGACGATTACTATTCTATGGTGCGGGGGAACAAGTTCATGTCAGAAACGAGTTGCAAGCACATTGTGATGAATGGTGGACTCAGTTTTGTTTCACCACAAAAAGTAGAATCACCACAAGTGAGTTTTTCGATATAAATTCAGTAAATATTAGTTCTGTGTCTATTTATATATCACAATTAATTTTATTATATAACTTAATTGAACTTATTTAATTCAATATAACTTGAATTCAATATGACTGGGCAGCATTGGGGAAATTACCACACATCTTCTTGTTGGGAATAGTCTTCTTGTTGGATATACCTCAAAACTTGTAAACAAGATTGTGCATCCAGTATGGATCTGAGACATGAACCTTCACTGCTTGCCATATAAGATAGTTCAACGAGTTGTAGAGAGGGCTATGCTCAGAGTTTCTCTGAATAATAAATAGACTTATAAATGAAGATATCCTCAGTGGAACCTGAGTAACTACATAATCCAACAGATCAGTAAGCTGAAATGGCAATGTGCCGGCCATATAGCTCGAAGAACAGACAACCGATGGAGAAGAAAGGTTCTCGAGTGGCAGCATCTTATCAGTAAGTGAAATGTAGTGCGTGGATCTAGAGAGAAGAACTTCTATATACTATCTTTTAATAATTTTCACAAATCTTTAAGCCTGCGATTTGTTGCAGCATGATAGGGAGCATAAGTTTGATGCATGATTGATTTAGGTCTATTAAAAATTGATATTTTAAACTTTGTATGTGAATATTTAAAGACTTAAACGATATTCTATGTACAGGATCAAACCATGATGCGCATCGAAGTCGCAATTTTAATGAGCTCTGAGAACAAAGCTAATTGTTGTTGCAAAAGTTTCGTACGAATGTCATCATCACGAAGTTTTGTTAAGAATTGTATGAAATTGACTTTTTACAATTATGACATAGAAAATCGCAATTAGTCATCAGTTTATTTAATTCCGATGCAAATTCAGTCACCGTCTCATTTTATTTTTGCTTATATTCTTGTAATAAACTTATGTTGCTGCTCCCATATGATCGGCTTTGGCTCTATAAAATCATAAAGTATTAAAGTAATTTGAAAAATGTCATTGATAAAAGATCTTTGGGTGAACAAAGGTTATATAATTTTTCGTTAGGACTTATACCTGAGAATCTTCAAATCCATTGCATATTATATGTATTTTAAGGATAAAATAGTAAATTTTTTGTTTTGTAAGGTGTTCAGTGGCATCTATTTTATTGTTTTAGATTTATTTACAGACTTAATTTCATTACTTTAAAGTTAAAAGGTATACTACAAAACAAGCTATTTAGAAACTTCATATTTGTATAACTGCTGCAGTTATTTCCCATCGGATATGAGAAGTATAAAAAAGTGTTCCTCTATTTACATTCAGATGAAATGCATAAAAATATATAATTTTCTAATTATTATTTTATTGTAAAAACGTTACCACCGCACTAGGTTGTTCTACTGTATTGTGAAGGCAGTTTACATACATAAATATCGAAAGGACAAACATCCAAAGTTATAATGCTGCGATGTATTAGGATGGAAGACAGAATGAAACTTATAAATATATTATAGGTTCGTTGAGAATGGCAAGGTATTAAATGTGCGCACTGTGTAGCTGGGTGGTGGTGGTGCGGACAAGGCGGAGGTGGAGTTCCGCGATGGGCAGCTGGTGAGTGGCAGCCTGGACGCGTTGGTGGAGATGCTGCGGCCCGGTGCCGCTCCCTCCTTCACCTTTACCCTCCTTCTGTGCTCACGCCTCTTCCTCAAGCCGCACGAGCTCCTCGCCAAGCTCTGCAAGAGATACTTCAACAGCTACGACAAACTCGTAAGTCTGTTTTGTACTATTTTTTGGAATTAATTAAAATGGCGAACAATCTCACATATATGCCCGACAGCAACTTTTGTAGCCCAAGTACATGAGCGACTAAAAAGGCTACAAATGCGTTATCACCCCTGACAACAAGATGAAATGTCTCACAGAATACAATTATACGGACTCCTATACCCTTCTACCTGAATACTGCAGCCCAGGCCCCAGACGCCGCTGCACGAAGACAGAAAGAAACAAGTCAGAGCTTACAGTCATAAAAGGGTACCTCTCAGTAATATTAGATTTTCATTGGAATACATTATATTATATACTGTTAAATTTTCTTCAAATGCAAACAATGTTTAAATACTCTTACTAAGATACATTTTTATGCATACGTTATAATATGTGGTCTGCAACATGTAACATGTAATGGGTGTACACCTCACTCTTCTCTGCTTTCTAATCATCACAAAAATACAAGTCCTGTGTCCTATAAACTTGTTACATACATAAAATTGCAAATAGCAATTTTATAAGTGACAATGGGTATCAATCCTGTCAATATACAATTAGGCTAATAATATTATTTCAGCACGGAGTTATATATTCATGGTCTGTTCGCTAAGATAGTGTCGGTACACCCGGAGGTGCGAACATTTCATTATTTTTTACTATATTGTTAAATTTTTTTTTTCTATTTTTAAGAAATAAATAGAATACTATTTTATTCTTGAGTAAAATAAAATACTATTAAACTATTAATTTATTTACTATTTAAATATTATTTTATTTTTATGGTTGTTGTAACAAAATACGAATATAAATTTAAATAGCAAACGCAAGTTAGGTAACAAAGTCAATTTAAATAAAAAATATGGTTAGTTAGGTACTAATTTTAACGAAAGAAAATAATAAACATAAACATAAAGATAATAAACATAGACGAAAAAAAAATTACTACATTATTATAAACTATTCTTCAGCATTCTAAGTGTCGGAGTCATTGCCACTTATATTTATAATAAGGCATTCAACATCATTATATTATACATTATATTAGAGCCGTGGTAGCTCAGATGGTTAACGCTCACTGTAAATAAAACAGAACGCGAGTAACCCGGGTTCGATCCCCGCCGGCACCAATAAAATTGTTAATTGCAATTTTAAGTACTGATTTGCTCTGCTGCTCTGCGGTGAAGGAAAACATCGTGATGAAACCAGCATGTCCGAGGAATAACGCATTGAGGCAGCGCGACGGACACTTCCTTGCCCAAAAACCTTCTCAGAAATGAGGGGAGGCCTGTGCCCGGCAGTAGGACGTATGTAGGCTGTAACTTTTTAACTTTACTTTCAACATCATCACATTCTGAATCCATACTAAAATGGTATTTTTGTTATTGGTTCACTCAAAATTGAAGGGTGAAAAAACATTTCCTGTATACATAGCAGAATCAACCAAAGCAACCTTTCACTACGGCGTTTCGTTTTATGAACAGCGTCATTTTGTTGTGTGTGGTGTATGGTGAGAGTAAAGAACCAGGGACACTTTTTGCTGGAAACGAGGCATTCCACGTTGGTAGTCTTCAGGGATGACAACGCACCCGCATTTGGATTCCTAATTGAGAGTAGATGTAGTTGTCACATGTACAATCAGGCGTATTGTGTGCTCGTTGGTCACCCTTAATTTGTAAAGAAACGTTTATCTTGGAATGTCAAAAATTTAGTACACTTTATAAATACACAATTCATCAATGTACTACTTTTTTACGAATATGGACTCAAACTGGACAAAAAATTAGGGAAATCCTCCATGGTTGTGCCAGAAAGCTCAATACGTTTTTGAGTACTTTAAAAAGCAATTGGTTGAGATGTTAGGTATGTGTCGGCCTACTGCTTCATATATTTCATTAGAAAATATACAATTGATTCTTTTTTTATATAAACTCGAAGTTACAAACAAACTTCAGTGTACCTTAATGGTAAGTGGTTACAGCAGTTTGCAGCCAAACAAAGAATGTTATAGATGAGTTCTCAACTCTTAACACCTAAGATGGGATGATTCCAGTAGGTATTTATACTGGCTAGACTGGAACACAACGATGCAAGCGCTATTTTTGCGGCAGATATAGTAATACCTAGCCATACAGACTCCTAAGAAAAAAAATGGAGTCCAACCAACTAGTAAATTTTGAAACATTAAAATTTTTAAGAGTTATGGTCAAACACTCATACGCTACTCAATTTTAAGATGTCTTTAAGTCTTGTGGTGTCCCAGTCACTTTGACTTAATTTAATAGACAGTGCGATACTTAACGGAATCTTAATATTGGTGCAAGCCTATGTTCTATTCTATTCTATTAATGTAACACTGAACAGGGCAAAGGGGACTGCAAGGAGCCGCTGGAGAAGGAGCTGGCAGACATGGTGTCCCTGGTGCGCGTGCTGAAGCAGTGGACCGGCATGTTCCCGTACGACTTCCGCGACGACCGCGTGATGGCGCTAGTGCGGAGCATCACGCAGAGGTGACGTCACACACAAACAATTCATATGACACTTTCATTGGATGTTTTATTCGACAATTTTACATGAATTAACTTATATTTAACCTGTACGCCAAGCCATGCTCACTTTCGATCGCGCAATACCAACCTTACGCCCGCCAAGTAGTGATCGAATTAGATCAGAATTATGTAAACATGTCTACCTATGAAAAAACTATTTTTTCGTTTTAAACAAAACCAAAGACACTATGCAATAGATATTAGTATCAAAGACAAAGATATGTTCTTTTATTTTAAACCATAACCTGGCAATGTTTCTTAGAAAAAAAAAAAAAGAAATCACTCTGAACTTCCGGCGTTCCACGTGTCACTTTGATGAAGGTCCGTCCGTCTTTTTTATAGAATTTTATATTTGTGTCTGGACTAAAAACGAAAGTATTATACTTTTTTATATTCCTTGTAATATAGTCAACACGTAGATATGTAATTTGTGGTATAAAAAGTGAAAAGTAAATTGCCAAAAGTACTTCAAATTCCGAAAGGCCTGTTTTGGCGGGCGGGTTATAAATGTGTTATTTTTCAAATTCTCATTTATTTTTAGTGTAAAATGTAAGTAAAAATAGTTTTCCTACATATTTTGAAATAACATGACGTTGTATTTATTTCAAATTCACACGAACATATTTTAGAAATATTGTTCGAAATGTCACAGATAAAATATTATTTTATTTTTTTTTTTTAATTTTTTAATATTTTAATATTTTGGTATGAGTAACGAATGGAAACACATAAAACATAAAATATACATATTTCCAAACAATTTCATATAAATTTCTACAAAAACAAAGGTGTAGAATTCAAATTAGTAGTAATTTTGTCACTAAAATTGAAGTTTATACTACTATTATGCTATACAGTGTAATTTATATACTTTATTACAATTTCTAGCAACCAAAAATAATTTTATTCGATAGTTTATACATTCAACAAGACTTCCTGTAAGTTTTATCCATAAATATTGTCTCAAAGTGAAAATATAGCAAAATTTGCAATATTGCAAAAAATTTCCTAACCTAGAAATTTTCCCGCCAAAAAGGTCCCGAGTGAACGGGAGTGTAACATGGCGCGCGCTCGCTTGGCGTACAGGTTAAAAGAAAGTGTAAAGACTTACTGTTACCTGCCTTACCAGATTAATGATTCAAAATTATTATTTATTGTAATTATTACTGGATGTGGTGCTTTTACTTTGATTGGTTAGTTTAATTTCTTTTTGTTTTAGAGTTTATATGTTGTTCAGTTTTTTTTTTCTATTATATTGATGTATACGCCTGTAAAGACATATTCTTTATCTAAAAATGTAGTATTTTGATTGTAACAATGTTCACTGATATTGTCGATGGTGTATCCATTTAAATAAATAAATATACGTGGTAGAGACATGCTCCAGCTATATTATAGTTGTAGCACGAATGGATCGGCTCGACCGGGGAAGGACCACACTCTCACGGAATAGCAGCTTAATATTGCTGTGTTTTGTATAGTGAGTGTCGAGAAGTGTGTGCGTAAAGTGTGCGTGTGCGTGTGCGTGCGTGCGTGCGTGCGTGCGTGTGTGCGTGTGTGTGTGTGGGGGGGGGGGCTACGTGCTCGCTTGTCATCCTTATTCTATTTAAAAAAAAATACCACCTACCACCCATTGCAAGCGATGAAGTGGTCTCGTTCTATTAGCTTATGGAATTTCTTAGCATAATAAAAGACTGAAGTAGCAATGGGCCGGCTATAAAGCTTGAAGAACCAACTAACGATGTAGAAGAAAATTTCTCACTTGGCAGCCTCGTACTGACAGGCGCAGAGCTAGATGACCTCCTTCCCGCCCCCCTTTCACAGGACACACGCTTACTGATGCTAATATGGTTTTTCATGGAATTGCATTGTCCTTCAAATATCTATCGTGATGTATGAATAAGAAATCAGTCTGAAAAAAAATGAAATAAGCCTTTCGTGGCTTCTATCCATATTTTTTATGTTTGGATCTCCGGGGAAACTGCAAACATGGTTTATTTAAATAAAAATATATCCTATCTAAAAAAGTACCAATAGTACAGTATTGGTAAGCCAACACCAGGCAAGAGCGAAATCGGAAGATTTTTTTACTTTTAACACAAAATGGGTCTACCCAAACCTTCTTGGGTGATTGAGCGTGAGGTGAACAGTACGTCGTAATGATATGTAACTAGAAGATTGAATCTAAACACTTTATTGAAAATTTTCTACGATACCTATCCTATAAAGGGAACAAAATTACAATTTAATAAAATATGTTACAACTTTTAACAATTATTCGAAGGTCATTAAATTTCTTTTTTCACCGTATTTGGTTATATCTTATACATATATATATATATATATATATATATATATATATATATATATATATATATGTGTGTGTGTGTGTATGTTTATGTATATTCGTAAGTATATGTGTATCATATTTTTTCAATGTATTAGTTATTTATATGTTATTTTATTGCATGTATTGATATTATATTAGGTATATTTATATTGCACCACCTACCTAGTACTCACTGTTTTATTCCTTTACACCTTTGGTTGCCTGGAAGAGATCGCTATGTAGCGATAAGGCCGCCAAATTGTACATGTAATCTGCTCTCTGTTATATTCTTTGTAAATTTGTTTGTGGTGTGCAATAAAGTATTTTCATTCATTTCATTCATCTTTCTAGCTTGTCATTATTCCATATTGTTGCAATAGTGGACTTGTGAAGGGCTGTAATGATGATGATAGTAGGATGCAGTGTCAGGTATTAGAATCGTCATTCTTGTCTGCCGAACTTAGCAATAATGGAATATCTTCCCTACTGTGTCCGGTTGATGAAGAAATTGATTCTTAATCGAGGATAGATTTGTATTGGCCACCGCATACACATACCCTTAGGTGGACTGTGTGCTCATTTATCACCATTGTTCTATAAAACAAACTGCAGCAGCGCATGATGTGTTGCAGGTGTGCAGCGGAGCACATGGCGTCCGTGAGAGCGGAGGTGTCCAGCATGCTGGAGCGACTGCTGGACCGGCTGACGGCGTTGGAGCAGTACGAGGAGACGCTGGTGCAAGTACCGCAGATGTGCTCCGTCGATCAGCTGCCGCAAGTACTTACCCCCAGCCCCTTGACTTATAATCACATTCAAAAAATTTGATTTCAGCAAAATTATATTCAATTCAATTAAAAAAAATACTAGTTTAGTTTTATACGTGGTAGAGCCATGCTGCAGTTATATTAGTAGTATAGTTGTAGCACGAATGGGTCGGCTCGACCGGGGAAGGACCACGCTCTCACAGAATACCAGCGTCAAATAGTAGCTTAATGCTGCTGTATTTCGTATGGTGAGTGTAGAGAACCGGAGACCCTTTTTATTGGAAATGAGGCATTCCATCTCAGTCCTCACGGGTGACAACCCATCTGCATTTTGATTTTTAATGGAGGATAGATGTAGATGTCTATGGGCCGCAGCACCCACTTACCATCAGGTGGACTGTGTGCTCGTTTGTCACCCTATTCTATAAAAAAAAAAAAAAAAAAAAAAAATAGTTCAACTTCTTTTGCCCTCCATCTACACAGACAGACATACACACACTTACACAGACAAACGAACGCGCGCGCTCGCACGCACGCACACACGCACATAATAATTTTTTATTTTTGCCAAATCTACTTCGTTTGTACATTTCTTTTGAGTTAAGACACTGGCTCCTAAAATACAGGTTGACCTACATTAGCAGTCAGTGACTCCACATTTATTTGTAAAACGTTATTGATGAAATATAACATTTAGTATGGGATATTTACTGCCTGTTCTCATCTAGTTGGACTGAATAAATATATAAAAGAAAATGATAAATATACATTAAATATAGTAATATATGTGAATAAAAAATAGATACATAAATAAAAACCCAAGCACATGGAAGCACTCAGCAGGGAAAACCAATCTGCCGAGGATTAGTTGTAAAGGGAAAGAAATTGTCGGCGAGCACCACCTTCTGCATTTGAGAAGCATTTATTATCATTATTATAGCTTACCCTTTGGAAAAAAAACAGCTTAATCACCTTGACAGTTTTAAGAACCTATGTTTTTATTTTTATTTTAAATCATCATCATCATCATTACAGCCCTTCACAAGTCCACTGCTGAACATAGGTCCCCCTCGAGGAATGCCACAAAGCACGGTCCTGATCCACCTGCATCCATCGACTTCTTGCATGTCTTACCAGGTCGTCACTCCATCTAGTAGGGGGTCGCCCTACACTACGCCTGCCGGTACGAGGCTGCCACTCGAGAATCTTTTTTTCCCAATGGTTGTCGGTTTTTCGAGCTATATGGCCGGCCCATTGCTACTTCAGCTTACTAATCTGTTGGATTAGTAAGTCCGGATGAGTAAGATTGTTTTAAATAACGAGGCCTATTTATTAATCTACGGCTCCATTACCTTTTAGCCTTAATGTCACTTAATGTTACTTTTCCTTATATAAATTAGTGTAAATGTATCAACAAATTCATCACTTTGTCAATTCGAATATTATATTCCATGATTTGCGTCATAGTTAGATTTTTATAAAGTGAATACATAACAGTAATAATGTATATGGATCTGAGGAAGATACTAACAATGTGAAGATAATCCATAATATATAACGACAATTGGACCAATTTGTCCAAAAATTATTCAACCCACAAATTGGCCAAATAATGAACCAGAGGCTTTTTTTAATTACTGTCAAGTATGAAATACTTCTGAAAAATACCAAGTAATCCCAAGATCTACTTCAATCTTTCAATTTCCTTTAAAATGATATACATAACATGATAAAATAGGGATTCTGCCAAAAGAAAAACGCAATGCCATCAAAAACATAACTTGTAAAAAACCCAAGTCTCGCAACTCAGTTCTTCCACCGTAAAAAGTAGTGAGATCCATGTCGGTTAATTTATTCAGTCCCTACTAAAGGGTCCCTCTGTTTTAAATTATTACGTAATTAGCTAACCTAGCAATATCTTATAATGACCGTAAACATGTTAAAGATCTTTTATGTTTTAAATAAATAGATTCTTTAATTGATTTTTTTGATTCTGAAACAATAGTTATATTTTATCTTAATTTGACTAGTTTGGTTAATCAAACTACAGTCATACCTAAAACTAGGAAAACAAAAAAAAATATTTAAGAGGATTGTCAATGCCGCGGTCCGAGTAGGCGTTATCAAAAATGCTATCTGTTTCATACCGCTCGCTTTGTCTTCCTTCGGGCTTGATGGAGAGAGTTGCAAGTCTTGGAGGCATATTTTTATATATAGGATAGGGTGACAAACGAGCACGCAGTCCACCTGATGGACATTTATCCTCGATTACGAATCAAAATACAGATGCGTTGTCACCCGTGAGGACTAAGATGGAATGCCTCGTTTCCTGTAAAAAGGGTATCCGGTTCTCTACACTCACCATACGAAACACAGCAGCGTTAAGCTACTATTTGATGCTGGTATTTTGTGAGAGCGTGGTCCTTCCCCGGTCGACCCGACCCATTCGTGCTACAACCATAATAATATAGCTACAGCGTGGCTTTCCACCACGTATAAAAAAACCTCACCTAAACCTTTACGAAATGAGACAATTTTAGTCTTATTAGATTCAGCGCACCTTATCCTAGGTCTGTACAGATTTCTTTTTTAGTAATTCGGTTTAGATAAATTATTTTAAAAAAAAGCTCAAGGCTCAAGGCTCAAAAATATTGATATTTAGACACTAATTACTTATATCGTACGCCATATTCTTTAAAATAAAAACGTACGGAGCTAGTTTTTCATTATTTCTACAACAATTTCAAAAATCATGAATTTTAGACTTTTACAAGTTTTACAATTTTACAACAATTTCAAAAATCATGAATTTTAGACTATGCTTACGGGGAGAAAAGATTATAGCTTTTTGTATGAAAATGTACAGCTTCACAATCCTCTTAATAAGGATGCAAAAATTAATTATTAAACCACTGAGGCATTGTTCTGTGTAAGTTACACACTCTAAAAACCGATAAAGTTTTATTTAAAACGCAATTTCGCAGTTAAAATGACCTTATGTAACAAGTAACTGCAAGCTCACCCTCAACTAATGACATCAGGTTAGCGTAAAATTATTGGCCGTCATGAGACAATAAGCAAAACACCATTGAATTGCAGGGCGACATCCTGACCCTGGGTCTGACACCAGTGGAGCTGGCCAGTCAGCTGACGGCGGTGGAGTTGCACCGGCTGTCGTTTGTGGGGCCCGAGGAGTTTGTGCAGGCGTTTGCTCCAGCTGGTACCAGTTCTGGAAGTTCCGCCATCAGCTTGCGCCACGCTGATACGAAAACCACCCGCAACCTGGAGGCCTACGCTGACTGGTTCAACCGTCTCAGCTATTTGGTCGCCACGGATATTATCAAGGTGTGTGTGTTACCAGGCTCTTCTTTGCATGGACTCCCCTGGTTCCTCCTTGCTGTTCTTTTTTCATCATCATCATTACACTTCTTCACAAGTCGATTGCTGAACATAGGACTTCCGCAAGCAATGCCACACAGCACGGTCCTGAGCCACCTGTATTTATTGACTTCCTGCATATCTTACTAGTTCGTAACTTGATCTCGTGGGGAGCCAACTTACACTTGGCTTACTAGTACGAGGCTGCCACTCCAGAACCAATCTCACTCATCGGTTGCTGGTTCTTTGAGCTATATGGCTGGCCCAGTGCCATTTTACTTCAGCTTACTAATCCGTTGGGGCATGTCGGTTACTATGGTTCCACTGCAGATATAATCATTTTTAGATCCATCACGCAGAGAATATGTTTTTATACAGGGTTATTTTGCAATAAAAAGTAAAAGTAAAGTAAAGTTACTGCCTAAATACGTCCTACTGCTTGGCACAGGCCTCCCCCTCATGTCTGAGAGGGTTTTAGGGCAAGGAAATGTTCACCGCGCTGCCCCAATACGCGTTGGCGAACTTCACATGTCTTCGAAATATTTTTTTTCTCATGTCTCATATATGCAGGTTTCCTCACGATGTTTTCCTTCACCGCCGAGCACGTGGTAAATCAGCACTTAAAATTGCAAATAACAATTTCATCGGTGCCGGCGTGGATCATATCTGGATTACTCGCGTTCTGTTATATTTACAGCGAGCGTTAACCATCTGAGCTACCACGGCTCTATTTTGCAATAACCTGTCAAATTTGCAGAAAAGGTTAATAATAAGTAATATTAGCAATTGGTATAGAAAAATTAGTTAAAATACATCACAAACAACAAAGATAGTGTATACATATATACATGTAATGAAAATATAAATTGCAGATGTCTTATATTTTATACGTTTGTAGTAAAAGTGATTGAGGGGGACTAAAAATAAGTAACTAAATACATTTTTACCAATTTTAGAATTGTCTGTCCGTTTGTTCGTTTGTTTGTTAACTTATCACGTATAAAATACTAATTTCTATCAAAATTATCGGAAATTATAAATAATTTGTGTTACATTTTGTATTTGTTTTGTTAAAATCGGTTCATTCTATCAAAAGTTATGATTCATATTCTGAAGTATGGGTACGAATTGGTTCAATGGCGGCGTGGAGTCATCAAATGCATTTTAGTCTCATATCATAAATCATAATTAAATGATGTAAGATAATATGTTTATAAACATATATTTGTGACGCAGTAAATAAAAATAAGAAAGAATAACATAATAAATATAAATAAAAAAATGTAATTAATCTTGGTATCTAAAGTACGATAGTTAACCAATGTCATTGATAGATGGTGGTGTTGTGCAAAGGTTATGCATAAAGGCAGGTTGTGCTTTTTTCCTGTAGATGTGTCTTGATATTTGTTGCTAATTTTTATAGTATTGGCTGCTCTACTGCGTGTTGACAGACGCAGTTATTTATTCAATTTTGTTTTCCTTTACCGTTGAGTAACCAACGTGGTATAAAATTATTAATTGTACGCTGTAGAGCCATGCTGCAGTTATATTAGAAGTATAGTTGTAGCACGATTGGGTGGGCTCGACCGGGGAAGGAGCACGCTCTCACAGAATACCAGCGTGAAATAGTAGCTTAATGCTGCTGTGTTTCGTATGGTGAGTGTAGAGAACCGGAGACCCTTTTTACTGGAAACGAGGCCTTCCATCTTAGTCATCTCGGGTGACAACGCATCTGCATTTTGATTCGTAATCGAGGATGGATGTAGATGTCTATGGGCCGCAGCAACCACTTACCATCAGGTGGACTGTGTGCTCGCTTGTCACCCGATCCTATAAAAAAACTTGACAATTACGTTGGTCTGTGCTGGTTTCGAACTTTCTTCTTTGCCTTTTTATTGCGGGCACTGATTTAAAGGTTTTGGTATGTTTTGTACAGTGTATGAATTGTCTTGAGTGATTTTTTCTTCTATTTTTAGAATTGGTTTTAATAGCGCCATCTCTCTTTAAATTTATATCTATAATAAAAATGGTGATTATCTGTGTGTATACACTGTATATTATATTTGTGACAAAAATCGTTAAGCGGACTGAAAATAAGTAAGTACATATTTATGATTTTACGAACTGTCTGTTGGTTATCTGTTTTTATATAAACTCATTACGTATCAAGTACATTTTTTTTAAAGAAATCGTTAATAACATCATAAAGTGTGTCTTCGCGTTACATTTAATCTTTGTTTTATGAAAATCGTTTAATTCTATCTAAAGATATGATATTTTCAAGAAATATTTTCAAAATTCAACGGCATTATAGTTTTAGAAACAGTAATAAAATTCTATCCTGAGTCAGTCAGTTGAACTTTCACTACGGAGTCACACGTTCAGTAACGGCGATAAACTGCCGTGGCAGCATATTCTTCTAAAATATTTACGACAAAAATCACCAAAAATGCTAGTCTCCCCAATTTTAATTCCAAACTTTTCTTTAACGTCTCAACTGGGTAATTCATTTCACGACTAACGTGTCGCCAAGCATCGCTTCTCACGTCTTTATTTGTGTACTTAGTGTTATTAGGGTTCTAATAAGCATTTATACTTATAAAGGGATATTAAACGACAAATTTCCGAATTTTTCATATCGCGCGATACATTTACAAACGTCAGCACCTTACGTGCCAAGTGACTGAGGTCCCTTTGAGCGTGATCGCAATCATCATCATCATCATTACAGCCATTTACAAGTCCACTGCTAAACATAGGCCTCCCCCAAGGTTGTCGTCACTCCATCTAGTGGGGGGGGGTCGCCCTACACTTCGTCTACCGGTACGAGGCTGCCACTCGCGAACCTTTTTTACCCAACTGTTGTCGTTTCTTCGAGCTATATGGCCGGCCCATTGCCACTTCAACTAATCGGTCACTCTGGTTCTACTGCGCACATCCTCATTTCTAAGTTTATCACGCAGAGTAACCCCGAGCATAGCCCTCTCCATAGCTCGCTGAGCGACTTTGAGCGTTCTCATACGGCCAGCAGTGAAGTACCACGTCTCAGTTCCATATGTCATCACTGGCAACACGCACTGGTTGTACACCTTAGTTTTCAAGTTTGAGGTATGACCTGACGAGAAGATGTGACGTAATTTCCCGAACGCCCAGCCGAGTTGAATCCGTCGATTGACCTCTCGGTCGAAGTTGGACTTACCTAGTCGGACTACTTGTCCCAGGTAAACGTACTCGTCAACAACTTCGAGCATAGTGCTCCCAACAACTACCGGCATAGGTGTGACATGGACATTAAACATGATCTTTGCTTTGTCCATGTTCATCTTATGACCTATCCGTTGGGAGGCACTATTGAGGTCATTGAGCATAGTGCTTAAGTCCTCCAGCGATTCTGCCATAAGGAGGTGAGTGATGTACTCGCCATTGATGTTAATACCGTATCCTTTCCAGTCCAGTAGCTTGAAAACGTCTTCCAATGCAGCGGTGAAGAGTTTCGGGGAAATAAACGTCACTCTGTCTTACACCTCTCTGCAGTTGGATAGGTTTCGAACTCTGGTTCTGTACTCGGATAGCCATCTAGCCCTACTGTACAAACACTTCAGCACTTCGATATACCGACTGTCAACTTGTAGCACCGCCCAAATTTCGACGGAATCAAAGGCTTTCTCATAGTCCACATACGCCAGGCAAAGTGCCAGATTGTACTCTTCGGACTTCTGTACAATTTGCCGAAGGGTATGTATGTGGTCTAAGGTACTGCAGCCTTTTCGGAAACCGGCTTGTTCGGGAGGTTGAAGTCGAGTCTGCGTGCGAGACGATTCGTAATGACTCTCGAAAACAGCACGTAGATGCGGCTCAGAAGGGAAATCGGTCCGTAGTTCTTTAAGAGAGCGTTGTCGCCTTTCTTAAAGAACAAGACCATCGCCCTTCTGCTCCACGCCTCTGGAGTAGTGCCACTATGGAGGACGGAATTATATAGCCTTTGAAGGACTTCAAGTACCGGTTTTCCACCCGCTTTCAGAAGTTCCGCTGTAATTCCATCCTCGCCTGGGGCCCTGTCGTTTTTAAGGTGCTGGAGAGTCATTCTAATCTCGCTCAGACTGACTTCCGGGATATCATCGGAATAGGCGATGCCTATCCTCGTACAAAATAAGGTTGATAGCCATTCTATTGTGTTGCCGAAGGGTATGTATGTGGTCTATGGTACTAAAGCCTTTTCGGAAACCGGCTTGTTCGGGAGGCTGGAAGTTGTCGAGTCTGCGTGCGAGACGACTCGTAATGACTCTCGAAACGCTGTGACACGTTCACGCAACACAGCGGCTCAGAAGGGATATAGATATGTAGTTCTTTAAGAGGGCGTTGTCACCTTTCTTGAAGAACAAGACCACCGCACTTCTACTCCACGCCTCCGGAGTAGTGCCACTATGGAGGACGGAATTAAATAGCCTCTGAAGGACTTCAAGTACCGGTTTTCCACCCGCTTTCAGAAGCTCCGCTGTAATTCCATTCTCGCCCGGGGACTTGCCGTTTTTAAGGTGCTGGAGAGCCATTCTAATCTCGCTCAGACTGACGTCCGATATATCATCGGAATAGTGTCGGATAAGACTTGCTCTTGCATCGTTACTAACACTTGCGTGTGGCTCCAACAGTGATGTGTACAGCTGCCCATAGAACCTCTCAATCTCACTCAGAATCTCAGGTGTCCCGGAAACGTTGCTGCCACACTCAGTCTTCAGCTTTGACAGTTGGCTCTTACTGGCAGATAGAGCTCTGGCAAAGACTTTGGAGCCCTAGTTCCGCTCGATCGCTTCTTCAATATGAGCAGTATTAAAGTTGCGTAAGTCTCGCCGCATGCATTTTGAGATCTGTCTGTTCAGTTGCCTGTATGCTGTCAAATCTATTGACGATTGCAGCCTCATCTCCCGTCTAACAGCCATGAGATTAAGAGTGTGATCGGAGAGCTTTTGTGTTCTTCTGCGGCGGGTCTTGCAGAACTTAGCTCCGACCGCATGGACAGTTTCCACGAGCTTGTCATTCATATCGTCCACTGCATTGCAATCTTCTAGGCACTGAAAGCGGTTACATAACTCGAGCTGAAATGTGTGCGTTGACTTCATTAGACGAGACCTCTCCAACTTAACGTATAGGTTAAGTGTGTGACTTATTCTGGATATTTTATCGAAATTTATTTTTATAAGTGACGCTCAGTTTGGTTTTAAAAAAAGGTAGTTCTACTGAATGATTTCTTATATTTACGCGAACACTACACATTGAAATAATACTAGTTTTTACGGAATTTATCTCGTATATTTAACTTTTTAATACCCGACGTTTCGAAAGCTTTACAGCACCCATGGTCACGGGAAGGACTGAGATGTTCAACGTTCAGATGTCATAGTTAACCGCAGTTACCATAGATTAAAATTTAACTTTTATTCCGATCTACACAGTATGAACTTATGGTATCATGAAGTCTTGCGGTTGTATGCTTGGGTTGGGATTTAATTTTATTTATTATAGGATCCCAAGCAGATGGTAGCACCCAGCCATCTTCTCTATTGAAATTAGGATGATTTTTGATTTCAATAGAGTCGCGAATCATCCTTGGAAGGAATCGGTGTTCTTTAGCGAGGATCTGCGGTCTATCAAATCTGAAGTAGTGACGGGGGCGATCCTGTACGTGTTCACAGACTGCAGACTTCCCGGAGCGTCGATTCTTCACATCAGCTATATGTTCTTTAACGCGAGTTTTAATTGATCTTTTAGTTTGTCCTATGTAGGAGAGACCACATTCACAATCAAGCTTGTACACTCCTGCATCTTGCAGAGGGACGTTACACTTGACTGATGGTAAAAACTGACCAATCTTCTTCGGCGGCTTGAAGTATGTTTTGATGGAAGCGCGCTTCAAGATGTAGCCAATCTTGTCAGTGACTCCTCTAACATATGGCAGTACAGCAGGTACACGCTCGACTGTGGCCGGCTTCACTCGTTCTCTGTGAAGTAGGCGCGGGACCCGAAGCTTGTTGTCATGCAAAACTTGCTTGACGTGCTGCAGCTCGGCGGCCAGGTGTTTACTGTCACAGATCCCTCGTGCTCTCTGAAACAAAGATTTACCCACGGTAGCTAACTGTGAAGGATGGTGGTGAGAATCACCGTTTAAATATCTATCTGTATGGGTCTTTTTTCTATACACAGTATGGCTCAAGGTGTTATCAGGATTCCGGATTACTAACACATCTAGAAAAGCTAAGGAATTGTGTGCCTTAACTCCATTGTGAACTGAATTTTAGAATTTATAGAGTTAAGATGGTCTAAAAATGCAGTTACTTTATCTAAAGGTAGAATTGTGAAGGTGTCGTCTACGTACCGCTTGTAGAATCTTGGATTTATGGGAGAAGTAAGCAGGGCTTTCACCTCAAAGTCTTCCATGAATATGTCGGCGACAATGGGAGATACAGGTGAGCCCATCGCCACACCATCTACTTGCTTGTAGAACTCCTCCTTCCACAATACGTAGCCAGATGTAAGGCAGTGTCTGAGTAATACTGCATATTCTACGGGCATGTTGTTTTCCTCCAGCCTCCTAGTTACAATTGAGATGCAGTCTTCAACAGGTAAGCATGTAAACAATGACTGCACATCAAAACTGACCATAGTTTCATTGTCTGCCAGACGCAGGTCTTTAATCTCGCTGACAAAATGGTAGGAATCCTTTATGTATGCTCTTGTGTGTCCCCTGAGCGGTGAAAGTATTTTCGCTGAGTGTTGAGCCAATCTGTAAGTTGGTGAATCGATTTGGCTCACTATGGGACGTAATGGAGCATTGGGCTTGTGTATTTTTGGTAACCCATACAATTTTGGTGATTTGGCGCACGTAGGTATTATCCATTTTACGTCCAGATTTAATTTTTCGGAGTGTTTCTTTATGAGGTCACTAGTTGTTTTTAGTGTGCTATTTGTTGGGTCGTTTTTAACCTTTTTATAAGTACTTACATCCGACAAAAGTTCTTGTATTGTGGCGTGGCGTTTCCCTTATCTGCGCGGAGAATCGTCAGTTCTGGTTTATTGCGTAGGTTCTTTAACGCTATAAATTCGTCTCTGGGAAGATTCGGTTTAGGCACTGAACATCGACGTAACATAGACGAAATGTTTTGACGTATTGCCTCCAAATCTTCTTTCCGCATATTGTTTTTAAATAAACAGTCCTCGACACTACAGATAATTTCTTCGTATGGTAATCTGCGTGGAGTTACAGCATAATTGAGACCTTTGGATAAAACCTTATTAAGGTTAAGGAGTTGGAATAGTTCTACTGAGTTGGCAATTTTTTCCTTAAAACGAATAGTAACGAATTACGTGTCACGGAGAACAAAAGTATACGCTTGTTTTTTGGACTTGATTCGCGCCTTCGATAGGGTAAACTATAGCATCCCATGGGATAAGTTAAAGTTGGTGGGTGTTCCTTCCGACATAATTAGAATCATTATTAATTGGTATAATACGCAGGTTAATGTTAACTGGGACGGCTCACTTTCGGACGAGTTGTTGAGAGCTGACTTCTCCTCTGCTGTTTAACCTTAACGCTCTAATTGTGGAGCTCAATGAAACGGGTATCGGCTGTCATGTAGGTGGGCAATGTGTAAACAACCTTAGTTTCGCAGACGATATGGTTTTATTGAGCCCCTCAATCGGAGCCTTAAGGAAGTCAATTCCTATTTGTGAGAAATACGCAGCAAGCCACGACTTAGTTTATAATGCAGACAAGTCTGTGGCAATGGTCTTTGGAGCGCATAGTAAAGATGTTTGTTTACCGTTATACCTGAACGGCAAAAATTTGAAGTTTGTTACGAGCTTTCGATATTTCGGACATATCTTATCAAGTGACCTGAGGGATGATCAGGACATGGACAGAGAACGGCGGTCCCTTGCTATACGTGCTAATATGATTGGCAGGAAATTCAATAAATGCGAGCGAGATGCTAAAATACTACTATTTAAAACCTATTGCCAATCGCTATACACGCCGCGTCTTTGAACTAAATTTTAAAAAAAAACTATCGATTTTTTAAGGTTCACGATTCGTTCCGAATATTATTTCGTTTTCCGAGGTACTGTAGTATATCTACAATGTTCGCTGTGGCTCGCGTACCGACGCTCGATACTTTGATAAGACATCGTGTGGCCAGATTTAGAAGTAATGTTCTCAAATCTGGAAACGTGATTATACAAATTTTAACGCAAAATTGTAGTGAAATATTTAAATATTGGTCCAGTATATTAAGATTTAAAGGCATTTATTTAATTTATATTTATTTTTGTATTTCAGTATTATTTTAATTTATTTCAATTTTTATTATCATTGTTGCTTACAAGTACATATGTTTCTTTTTTACGGGCCTTTGTTGTCTATCAATAAATTATTATAATTATTTTCATAACTACTGCCGATTAAGTGGAATAACTCATACAGCAATGTAAACTTTACTATGTTTTTTTTTTTAATTTATTAATCGTTAAAACATTGTGATGTATAGCTAGAATATCAATCAAATCAAAGTCAAAGATTTAAATTGTACAATTTTGAACTGTGCAGTGACGATGTAAGAATATACACAGTCCCATCATATCACCCCGTGGGTGTCAGAGAGGCCACAGAGGGAAACGCCAGGAGTTGGGCACCAGCATCTTCCTAATAACGACTAAAGTTAAAAACTGCAGCTGCCGAACTCGCTTGCCGAGAGTGGCTACAATGGCAAATATCCCCCTATAACCCAATCTATACAAGACACATGTTCATCTTCATATTTCTGAAAGGGTTTGTTGTGGTACTAAGGTTCACTATTTTTACAGGGACTGATCACAGAAACAAGGTGTCAATGATACGGTGTTTTCATTGCTACTGAAGATTCAATTACATTTTACCTTAATAAAGACCTCACTCACACATGCTTACTGTTTATCTTACATACAACACAAATGCATTACATTATTGCTCGAACAGGGTTTATTTTTGGAATGAGCACAATTCATCGCACAGTCTCACTTCGTTCCGTTTAATGACGAACAATCAATTTTTCTACTACAGTTGGAGATTTTTTTTATAAAGCGTCCAGTTTCGCATAATTAAAAACTTCCACCTGTGAGGAAATATATGGAGACCTGTTTAGCAGTAGACTTTAATAGGCTGCAATAGAAATTTAGTTCTTTGCTTCTTCGCTTCGATCTAATAAATCTTTACAATGGTAAACTGCTCAAATTAGTTCTCCTTAAAAGAATGTGCCAGACACAAATATTTACATCCGTTATAATGTTGATTAGGAGGTATTTTATCCTTCGAATTCGCTTAATACGTAACACCTGCAATTTTATAATAATAATATTTAACAAAGCGACTCGCAAGAGTGGATCCGAAGTGTAGAAAGTGTCACGTTACTCTAAAGTTTGAAAAGGCTCTGAGCGGGGTCCCTAACACAGGTATTGATATACTTAAAAGGAGACCCCAGCCTAGTTAATGTATTTAAATTTAAGATACTGAATAAAGAATTTTGAATAAAATATTTTGAAATTCTGTTTTCAAACCGATTGCTTAGAGCTTAGAGTTTTTATCGTGGTAGCCCCTCATTATAGTTGTATCAAGAATGCTACATAAATGTATCGATCGAGCAACGACTGACCAGAAAGGAAGTAAATTCTAATTTTATTAAAAAACTGTGCTCATGTACAACACAGAAATTCTCGATATCGTAGGGTTAATATTAAAAAGTAAAAGTAAGTAATAATAATTTATTAGGTAAAATTATCTTATTTTCGCTTAGTATTATTACGATACTACATACTACAATCTGTGAATTAATGGTACAATTAGATATGACGTTTGTATTACGAAGCGCTACTTTTTCTTGTATGAAAAAGTTTTGAGTAAAATATTTAGATGGGCTTATCCTTCCTTTTGAAGTCATTGGCTGTATCTCATGGCTAAAATGGTCTTTAAGCAATTTGTTTTTACTTTAACAACATAATACTTATTCTACTTATGATAAATAAAGCAACTTGAATTCAAAAATATTATACAGCCCAGTTGATGCTACGAGTATACTCTATGCACACTTGTATCTCACACCCCTGAGGACTAAGGAAATTATTGGATATATTATATAGATAACTGTATGTCATAGAAGATTTTTAATAATTATTCAATAAATTTGAATTCATGACATAAGGTGTACATGTACACTACTAGAGTTTAAATAAATAATATTTTTTTATTAATTTATATGTTACAAGTGAATCTGTCTATATAAGATTTAGGCACAACCTTGTATTCGATACTTCCTTATTTGTTTAAAGAATGAGAAGTGGTTTACTGAGTGATGAATGGTAAATAGTGAGACTGTAGCTTGTGTGTGAAGGTGATGATGATGGTGATTGTGGTTCCACAGCCGGTGAAGAGCAAACAGCGAGCGCGTGTGTTAGAGCAATGGGTGACGACGGCGCGGGAGTGCTTCAACCTGGGCAACTTCAACTCGCTGATGGCCATCATCAGCGCGCTCAATATGGCGCCCGTCGCCAGGCTCAAGAAAACGGTAACCACATTTTTTCATTTTTTTATAGAATAAGGGTGACAATTAGCAACACAGTCCACCTGATGGTAAGTGGATGCTGTGGCGCATAGTAGTCTACATCTATCCTCGATAAAGAATTAAAATGCAGATGCGTTGTCACCCCTGAGAACTGAGACTTACTCGATCCTATTAAATAAACTATATAATATAGGTTTGAGAGATCTGGCCCACAAATAGTTCATATCTTACCTTAATCAACGCGCAAAATATGTAGATATACTCTACAATGACTCACAAACCGTAATTGTTGAGACTGTAAGGACTGAAAAAATTATTTTAAATCGCTCAATAGTAATTTAAGGTTATTTTTTCAGGCATAATCATGCTGAGATGTTTGCTTTTTTAATATATGTAAATGTTATTCCAAATATATCTAATATCATCCATGTTATTTTGGCTGATGATATTTCATTAGTTCTTCCCTGTCCCAATAGCACAGATTTACACCACCTTCTAACCTATAATTTAAATGTAATAAATTGTTAGCTCCAAGATCACAACCTCGATATCAATTTTAAGGAGACCAAACTGCAATTTAGACCATAACAAAAACGCCCCTTACATGTCATCTACTAATACCTAAATATTCCCTTAGAATCTGTTAACTTACTGTCTCCTGGGTATAAATTTAGATGTACATTTAAATTGGAAGGAACACATCAATAAAGTGGTCATAAAGTTATCCAGTTTTACGTACGCTCTTATAGAACTAAAAAACCACCGACTTAAAAACAGCAACCTGTGCCTACCACGCACACGCAGACGCCTGGCTACGCTACGGTGTGGTACTTTGGAGTAACAGCACAGACGCTGATAAAGTATTTCTCATTCGGAAAAAATGTATTCGCATACTTGCAAATATTGACTCAATGACTGTAGAAGTTACTTTATCAATTATAATGTCCTTACATTAACATCCCTATATATATATATATATAAAATATGCTCACTAGTTATAAATAAAGTTATAAATAATATCGAATGGTTCCCTTAATATTTTCGCCATAAAAACTCCTATGCAACGTCAAAATACCAGAATGTATGTATGTAATGGAAGCATTAAAAGCCCCAAAAAAGTTCAAAAAGGAAGTTAATACATATTTAACAAAAAAGTGTTTTTACTCGTTGCAGGAAAATAATATAGAGTGAACTCGTTAATATTTAAGTTAATTGTAAATATTTATTAATTGATAATATCTCAATGATACATAATGTAAATGTAATAATAATATTAATGGTTGCCAATATTTGCAGGGTTCTTGTTTTGAACTATTTTTTATTAATAAGACCACATGTATACAAAAATAGCAAATAAATTGAATTGAGATGAAATGCCTCGCTCCAGTAAAAAGGATCTCCGGTTCTCTACGCTCACCAAACATTACAGCATTTAAATGCTGTTTTACGCTGGTACTCTGTGAGAGCGTGTTTACCCCGGTCGAGCCGATCCATACGTGCTACAACTGTAATACAGCTTCGAGATGACAATTCTAATATTTTTATCATTAACAGATTCTGATGTGGTTCAATCTGTGGTTTGGTTTCCAGTGGAGTCGTACGTCTGCAGTGTGCGGGCAGCAGCTGAGGCAGCTGGAGCTGTGTGTGGAGCCCAGCGGTAACCACGCCAGGTAAGCACGGATATAACCATTACGAGGGATCGCAACCAATAAATAGTAAAGTAAAAATAAAGTTACAGCCTATATACGTCCCACTGCTGGGCACAGGCCTCCCCTCACTTCTGAGAGGGTTTTAGGGCAAGGGAGTGTCCACCGCGCTGCTCCACTGGGTGTTGGCGAACTTCACATGTCTTCGAAATATTTATTTTTTCTTATTCTTCAGACATGCAGGTTTCCTCACGATGTATTCCTTCACCGCCGAGCACGTGGTGAATCAGCACTTAAAATTGCAATTAACAATTTCACTGGTGCCGGCGGGGATCGAACCCGGGTTACTCGCGTTCTGTTATATTTACAGCGAGCGTTAACCATCTGAGCTACCACGGCTCAATAAATAGTAATGTAAACGAATGTATCAAATATTCAAATTTATTTTTAATTTACAACTACAGACAATGAGAAAAAACTAAAAAAATACGTTTGCTGTATAAAGCTAATATACAAATATTACTTGTACAATTAAATCTACTACAGAAACAGAAACAGAAACTTTTTTGTTCAATGTAAATCATAACAATACTTATTGAGTCACTTTTTCATTTACCACTGGTTCGAAAAAAAACGTCTGTCCTGGGAAGAACCAGCAAGAAATCCAGCGGCACTATTTTTTTTCCAATAATAGCTTACAATCATGTTTACAATCAACAACACAAAACAAATTAGAAATAGCTTGGTAGCGATCAGCCTTCCCAGGGGTTATTATCATCCATAAATTCCTTAATATTGTAATAACCCTTTTTATACAAACTTAGTTTAATAACATTTTTGAACTTCGTGTATGATAAATTTTGCATATTTTCTGGGATTTTGTTGTAAAAGCGTATACATCGCCCCAAGAATGAATTACTGACTCGGTGGAGTCGAGTAACTGGTACTACTAGCTTGTGTCTGTTCCTAGTATTTACAGAATGAATATCACTTATTTTCGCAAAACTACTTTTATTTTTGTGTACGTACATTACATTTTCATAAATGTATTGAGAGGCCAGAGTTAATATATTAATTTCCTTAAATTTTTGTCTCAGTGACTCTTTTGGTTTTAAATTATATATTGCTCTTATTGGCCTTTTTACTACTATAATTAAATTATTTGATTATGTAATTTACTTGTTAACTTATATAATTGTTTTGTTAATTTATATTTTGAATATACAATATTTAAAAAAAACTGTAATAAAAAAAACTATTAACAAATTATCATACAGTCCTCACCGTGGTATCAATGTTATATTAGAATGCTTCATATAAATTCCACATCAATAAACTTTATTGGTAGTTAATACGATGTAACAAAATTATACAATAATTGGTTATGATATTTAAAATATTTAGTCAAATCGAATATCAAAGACAAGTGAGTTTTTTAAATTTTACACTCAAAAAATTTAATACACCACGTTTTCCATATTCCTTCATTGTCACCCGATTCTGAGTTTTGTTCAAAATTTGAAGTCCCTAGCTCAACGGGAAGTGCCCGAAGTTTGACTTGCAAGACTCCACCCAGTACGACAGGCAAACAAGAAATTAACTTAATACAAAGGTGGTAAAAATGATATATGCAATATCATTATCATGTGCCTACTGATGCATCGCATAAATATTTATTTAGTAGTAACATTTCTCAATTAGAAATGTATCAAGGCTTAGGACAGGTTTTTTTATATTTGATAATAGAAGTAGTAGAAGTGCTTGACATTTCATAAGGAAGTGGGCTGGTTTTAAGGTTTTTTTATAGGATTAAGGTGACAAACGAGCACACAGTCCACTTGATGGTAAGTGGATGCTGTGGTCCATAGACATCTACATTTATCCTTGACTAAGAATCAAAACGCAGATACGTTGTCACCTCTGAGGACTTCGATGGGATGCCTCGTTTTGAGTAAAAAGGGTCTCCGGTTCTCTACACTCACCATACGAAACACAGCAGCATTAAGCTGCTATTTGACGCCGGTATTATGTGAGAGCGTGGTCCTTCCCCAGTCGAGCCGACCCATTCGTGCTACAACCATAATATAGCTGCTTTATTTAAAGCTTTGGCTCCCTAAAATTAAATTGCAATAACACCGTTATACAATATGAAGTGACAACCCTATCAAACACGAGCCAGTTAATAGATACTATATATCTCGATAGCTCTTGCCTAAGGCATTCTATGGGGGCGACCTATGTACAACAGTGAATTTTTAAGGGGCTGTAATGATGATTATACGTGTTTTTCATTGTACCTTCTCTTACCCATAACAGCCTAATGATTTCTTATATTTACGTGAGTACTTACACACGGAATTTGCGCATTCTGGCAAGAGTCTTAACTGGACACTGTTATCTTAAAAAGCACATCCTGGGACTTAGCAACTCAAGGATGTGTCGGTTCTGTTCCATAACGGAAGAAACGCCTCTACACATCCTAACTGATTGCGGACCCTTAATGCGCAAACGTAACACTCATCTGGGAAACTATTTTCTCCGCCCAGAAGTAAAATTGCTCACAGCTAAGTAACTCCTTCTATTCATTAAATACATAGGGCTTAGTCGTGAACTATAGCCATAGCAGCGATCACAATAGATCTTCTAGGTCGCAGTGATACTGGTCTCTTTCCCTAGACCTGCGTAGCTGCTCGCGCATAATAAAAAAAATACACACGGAATAAAAGTAATTAATGCGTCACGGGAGTGACCATGGAGGCTATAAAGTGTCCGAAGCGTCTAGAATTAAAAAAATTAAAATTAAATGCAATAAAATCCGTAAATGAGTTATATTAAAGTAAAATCCCTGCTGAACATAGGCCACTACAAAGATTACCACATAGGGGGGACATTTGCCCGCCTGGCAAGCGTGGCAACTATGACAAGTAGTAGTTTAGTAGAAATAAATTTGACAATTTGACTTTAGCAAAGTTGCGAGAGTTGGGGACGCTTACGTTCAGCAGTAAGTTCTCATGATTAGCTCACTGGTAATGAATCAACCTGACTAATAATAATGTGCTTCGGTAGGACCGTACGAGATGAGGTTTAGTAGAAAAATAATGAAGCTTTTTTTAAGGACGTATAACGCTCGAAGCGTTGTTTGGCCCAAAACAATACTTTTTAAACCTGGTAAAGTCCGTCAACCGCTTATCTAACACATATTAACTACTTATAACTTTATTAAATTTTGTCGCAAAACTCAAAAGAAAAATATTTGCCCTTGCGTTGGGGAATTGATCGTTGAATAGAATACTAGCCTCATAAAATATACCATTCACGACAAAGCTCGAAAAAATAAAAAAATTATCCAAAAAATTAAAAAAAAGATTTCCATATATTTGGTGATCACAGTCGCTGTGCTACTTATTTTTGTCGAAACAGCCCTAACTGAGAACTTTGTTCCGGAAATGTTTGTAGTATTTCAAACATTACCGATTTGGCACATAGGCTGCATTTACATGCTTAAAATATTATGAATAACTTGGTCGAAAGTTTTAACGCAAGAATTTCAAAATATCTATTTAAAATATGATAACTACGTCCTTAAGAAAGGATGGTAAATTAATAATTTTGACATTGAAATTTGTATTTAGATAATATTTTACGTTTCTAGTTTATTTAAATAAATATTTCTTAACATAAATGTTATAAAATTTTCGAAACAGTTTTTTGGTCTCATAGGTATGTATCTATAATAAATGAAGAAATCAAATATACTTTTGTCTATTAGTACACCGATAAATAAAGGAGAATTTTTTATTAAAAGGTAGAATTGAAAGAGTCAACTATTTTTGTTGAGTTTGTTACAAAACTATATATACTAACTATATATACGTGGTAGAGGCATGCATCAGTTATATTAGTAGTATAGTTGTAGCACGAATGGGTCGGCTCGACCGGGGAAGGACCACGCTCTCACAGAATACCAGCGTCAAATAGTAGCGTAATGCTGCTATGTTTCGTATGGTGAGTGTAGAGAACCGGAGACCCTTTTTACTGGAAACGAGGCATTCCATCTTAGTCCTCACGGGTGACAACGCATCTGCATCTAGAATAGATGTAGATGTCTATAGGTCACAGCAACCACTTACCATCAGGTGGACTGTGTGCTCGTTTGTCACTCTATCCTATAAAAAAGAACTATAGAAAATTCCAAGAAAAATGGTGTTTTTATTTTTTTCCTATCTTAAAAAATGACTGACATAATAAAGAGTGTACGCATTCCCGTATGATGTTATCGTCAAAATCACTCGCGTCGCGCTCACAATTTCAGCAGGTCAGGTCACTCACCGCTGTGTTTATTATTTTTGACTAAAATTGTCGTCCCCGAGTGTTACAATACAACCAAAAACTACCAAATAAATTGTATTTATGATCCTATACTAGAAATATCAGAAAAAACATAGAAGGACCACCCTCTCACAGAATACTAGCGTCAAATAGCAGCTTAATGCTGCTGTGCTTCGTTTGGTGAATATAGAGAACCGGAGACCCTTTTTACTGGAAACGAGGCATTCCATCTCAGTCCTCACGGGTGACAACACTGGGCCAGGACAATCACTTACCATCAGTGCACTGTGTGCACGTTTGCCACCCTGATATTATAAAATAAGTGGATTATCGCTTAATGTAGATAGCAAATTCAATTGGACCAAAAGCCACCGCATTCTATTGTGAGAATCATTTTGATGTTCGAAAATTTTATATTATTGTGGATTTGAAACATAATTATAATCATGATTCCAATATTACTACACATTAGGTACTCGTGTCGTAATAAGACTTCACATACAGTAACTAATAGGGCTTACCTATCTTAATTTTGATTATTTTACTTTAAACAATTTCTGCAGCTAGTCGCCTGCATTATTTCTTAAGTTATTTATAAATATTGCAACACAAAATATTGTATATAAAGCACACGCAAGTCTATCAAGCTAGCACTGGTAGTTAAATATAGTGTTTGAAACCTTTCTAGCTATGCTTAGAATCTGAATAACTAGATAAACTTATCCACGCGCATAGATAATATACCATAGTATAAAGCTATAAACTATACTAGCTATAAACTAGTTTTAAGATTAAGTAGATTTACATTAACTTATATTTTCTTTTACCTTTTGTTTATTATATTGCTAAACTGTTCATAATTTTTGTTAAACAATATGTCATTTATAATATTTGTTATATTTATTTTAAGCGTATTTCTGCCCTGTTTTTATTTTTTCTATTATTCTAATTCTTTCTTTATTTTCTTTTGTATAATATTTAAGTTAAATATACATTGCTTGTATCAAATCGCAGGTATTACTTCGCTTGTGATAGCATTTATTAAAAAATATGTGTTTAGAATTAAGCCAATTGTGAAACTGGACAATACAGACCCTTTTGAGGTGGTGTAATCTCTTGAAGAAATTAAAAAAATATATCCCCGCAATTACTGCCATTATAAGAAAATTACAAAATACATCAAAATTGATGTCTACTCTAAGTCACAAAGATTTAATTTTAATTGAAAATGATGAAGCATGAAGAATAAAAATGTAATGATTTTAAACAAAACAAGGAATAAATAATTTTATAATCATGAGTATAGTATATTTAGCGAGCTTTGCTAAAGAATTAACATATTTCTTAATTTAAACCTTTGAATTGTAACTTTACTAAGTTTGATAACTTTATTTTAAAACGTTATAATACTTACCTAATATATAGTATAGACCGATTCTATTATCATTAAATTTGACTTGACCATGGACTCGCATTGGGTATTGTTGACACAATCTATGTAATTAAATCATGGCATTGAGCTATTGAGACTTTTTTGGACAAGGTGGTTGTAATAGATGCTTACTTCAATATGCATTGGTAGTCCATCCACAGAATTAATAGGCTTTAAAGCCTCATAGAGTTCTTTACACAAATACAAAACAATCTTTGAGCATCCGAAACCGGCGTAGAAATTCGTTGTCGGAGAATTCCAATAGATTAAGTATTCTGATGACGTATCGATCGCTGATGTAATTCTCTTTCTTGTTTTTCAATTTCTGACACGAAAATGTAGTTGCAATAGGCTCTATTTTGTATTAAAATGGTTCGAAGATAAACTTAAACCCACGTCCGCGAAAGAGGATAAAATTGTTCCTTTCAAATGTCAAAAAGGGATAATTTTTTCTCTTTCCCTTGGCCCCATGCTACGGACGGGGAGATATATGTCCACTCGTTATGTCAAACGGGGATATACTATAGAGATAAGATAATTTTATCTCTTGTCAGTGGATATAATCGGGGGATATAATTTTTGTCTCTTGCCCATGCTCGCAGGGTGGATAGAACTAAGCAAGGGATAAAAATTATATCCTCTCTCCGGGGATATATTCTCTCCGGATCATGCTAGCCCGGCAGACCAACAAACCTCAAACTTTTAAACTGAAATAACAAAATTTTCTTCCTCCTACAGGACGTAAACATCATAGTTAGAATAAAATATCTATCCTTTTAGTGTCTAAGTACACATTATGTTACTAATTATAATCTACTTTGCTTGGTGTGGACCACCATTGAAAATTATCCCATGGGACCCTTTTACCGGGATGAAAGTATCCTAAGTCCTAAGGTCGAGCTCTATCCGTGTCCAAAATTTCATACATCAGTTTTGACGTGAAAGCGTAACAAAGGAACAAACTTTCACATTTATATACAAATTCATGACATTTTTGTTTTCAAAGTGTAATTACAATTAGTTATAATATAATATACCGGATGATTTTTTATCGCCTGGAAAAATATGGTGTAACAGGTGAACGGAGTAGAAGTCTATGGCACTGATATTTTACAATTATTTTTTTTTTCTTTGACATATCATGAAATGTATCGGTCAATCAATTTTACTAATTTGAGATAAACTTTTTTAGTTTTATGCAGTAAACATTATTTTTAGTTTTATGCAAATGTAGTAGGATGAATTGTTTTTATATTTTTTTTCGGATATTCTGAAATTTTACCTATCAGTTATATTTCACAAAGTTTACGAGGATAGTTTCTATTCCAGTTACACAAAACACGATATTATTTTCCAGACGGTAAAAAGCTCATCCAGTATTACTTCATGCTCATCTAGTATTAGTACTTTTTGTTCGATAACTTATTGCCATAATTCCGTTGCTGTAGAAATCTTGGGATTTTTGATGAAAAAAAATGCCACAAGTAGTTTTGACAGTCCTTTCTTGATGTTACTACCCGAAGAGACCGAAGCGGGCGAAAATCTGAAGTTGCAAGGTCAGGACTATAATGGTGAATGCATTTACACTTCTCAAGCTCTCTAAATTTTTTATGAATGGCCAAAGATGTGTGTGGTCTGGAGTTATCATGATTAAATACCACTCTTCTTCTTTACTGTTGATCAATTTCGGCCGGTTTTTTCTCAATTTCTTGCTTGAGTCTCATTAGTTGTTGGCAGTAGAGATCCATATCGGTGGTTTCGCGCAGCGGTAAATGCTCATAATAAACGATGACCTTCCGATCCCACCACACAAAATATTTTTTATTTTTATATATCATAATGTCCTATAAGCATTGACATTAAAACCAGCCAGATACAAACAGTACAACCAAAGAGATTTTTCTTCAATTTTATACTAACAAAATACGAAGAAACTTTTTAATATAATATTTTACATAAAAAGATTGCACCCCCTTTTTAAGACCATAAAAATAAATTTTTGAAGAAAAAAAAATACGTCAATTTTATTATTTTTAATTGAATTTATTTAAATTTGAACATTATTACATAGATCAACTCTGCATGCAATAATTATCGAGTAAAAAAAACAAGTATTAATTTTTCTCTGGTCCCGGGCGGTACTGGATCGTTTTCAAAAAATGCTGAATTCGAATTCATTTGTTTCATATTATACAGAACACAATTATTAAGTTTTAGTAAGTCAATCGCTCCGTGAAATAAAAAGTTTCAGACAAACTGTAACACACTGTTTCACCCCCTTAGATGTTGAATTTTCCTGAATCCTAGGCAGCTACTGTCCAACTATCAGATTTCTGCATATAGCGTTTGGGCTATGCGTTGGTAGATGAGTCAGTCATCCTCTTTTATATACATATATTACACTCGTCGATAAGGAACTATTAATAAATCTGCTGCGTTACACATACTGCTTCGTAGTAGCTTTGCTTTATTATGCCCTGCGTTGGGTAATAAAGAGTCAATGATGAAGTAGTTTTGTACCTTATGTATTTGGTTTAGTTCAAATAGGGGCCTAATTTAATTTTTGACCCGGCGCCCTTGGTTACAAAGCTACGCTACTGACCCCAAGCCATTGATAGTTAACTAACTACTACACACAGGTTGTTATAAAATAAAGTCATTTTTCTTTTCAAATTGAAAATGACATGGTATGTCTATGTGAAGTTTAAACGAGTACAAGGCCAGCTGAAACTTAAGACAGGCGTAGTGCCTTGCTTGTGCAGTGTTATCTAGCCAAAAGTAGTTAAATGAAAACCTGTACGGTCCGTTGTAGAAAAACTAATGCGATAGATTTAGGCACGACATGACATGTTATATACAGTGAAACCTGGTTAATTGTGATCTCAAGGGACCAAGGATTTTGTACCATTTAAAGAGGTTTTCATTTATCTAGTTTTCCATTTAGACAGGTTTATAATTTAGTTGTGTCATTTACAGAGGTTCAAAAATTAAGAAATTCAAATAAACAATCGTGTCGAAATGTCCCAACCTGATAAATTGTCTCACTTATAAAGGGAATTGAGCTCCAGAGTCTCAATTATAGAGGTAAACATCGAAAAGATGCTAGAAATCAAATCTCATTTAAGCAGGTTTGAAAAGTCCCATTGACAGAGGTAATTCGATGAAAAAGTGCCGGGACCTCAGTGTAGTTCTCAATAACAGAGGTTTCTAACTTATCCAGGTTCCACTTAACCAGGTTTCACTGTATTTCTAACGTACCTTGTACTAATTCATAGTTTACCTTGTTGCCATCGTCACTTTTTAACAAATATTCAGTTGCCATAAAACCATCCACTTCAGATAAATTGTCCTTTTAAAATTAGATAGGATAAAAATTGCGGAAAAACAAGCGTATCCGACCGTCGCGTACGTAAGTGAGTGAATGGCTCAGGAGTGATGACGTCACACTATGAACATACTATGAGAGGGAATTCTCTGGAATTTGAAAAACTGTTGCGAACTTCTCGCGGTAATAACTTCGGTATTACTGCATGCATTGAGGAGAAACGAAAACTAGTGTGATGTACGTAAAATAAGCTTTTTTAATAGATATACTGGTACATTAGCGGCCTTTTCGCTTACGAGCAATCTCTACCAGGTAACCATATACCTGTGAGAAAGGCTATTATATCCTATATTATATATTCATATCATTATATTTAGTAAAAATACTTCTATTTGTACTTTTATTTCCTCCCTTCTTACACAAGGCGGGTGGAGAGGTGTGGCGAAAATGCAAAAACATTGCTGGAATCGAGCGTATTGTTGTCATATGCGCGTACTGTAATTTTTTTTATAGAATAAGGGCGACAAACGAGCACACAGTCCACCTGATGGTAAGTGGATGCTGTGGCCTACAGACTTCTACATTTATCTTCGATTCCGAATCAAAACGTAGATGAGTCGTCACCCCGGAGGACTAAGATGAAAGGCCTCGTTTCCAGAAAAAAAGGGTTTCCGGATTTCTACACTCACTATACGTAACACAGCAGTATTAAGCTGCTATTTTACGCTGGTTTTCTGTGCGAGCATGGTCCTTCTCCGGTCGAGCCGACACATTCGTGCTACAACTATACTACTAATATAACTGCAGCATGGCTCTACCACCTAATAAAACGCATGAAGAATGTTTTAATATTTCAATATCTTTACGAATACAATGTATTCTTTGGTACCAGTGTTTTCTGCAGTATTTGTGGTCTATCACATCTCTCGTATAACAGGGGCAACCCTCAACATGTTGCAAATTGTAGCCTTTCTGGAGCCTGCCTTTTTGTTTTCCCTATATAGAGCCGACCCATTCCTGTTACAACCATAATATAGCTGCAGCGTGACTCTACCATGTATAAAATGATGGCTCACATTAGGTCCTTTTTACACGCTTTTATGAGTTTCGCGTGTATCTATCTATTTATCTATCTATCTATCTAACGGAATATTTTAATTTAATTTTCACCAATTAAAATTTAAACCCGCATTAAGGATGACAATACAATAATTTGATAACTTTACCCCGGTATCCTGATCAGGATCACCAGGATAAAATAAAGTAACATTGATGATCATCACAGCAGAATGATCAATGCGTATTAGTAAAGTATTTTTAAACTATTATATTATTATTAAAAAAGATACTTTACTGCTACAAAATTAATTTGGTTCATCGGAATTTTACAAGTTTTTAAGAAATTTGTGTACCAAATAAAGGTTAGAGTTTTACTACATAAATGATATGAAAAGCATCGGTCCACAGCGTGTCGTGTTGATTTAAGAACATTCGCTACGCCATGTCGTACCGTGGGTGTTGTTAGCCGCGACAGAGAGAAATTAGTTCTTCAGCTACGTCTCCTTAATAACAACTCAAAGTAAAAAAAAACTGCGATTGCCGAACGTGGCAACTGTGGCTAATGTCTTCCTTATGAGGCAAACTATGAGGGAAAGCCTATGTTTAGCAGTTGATTTTAATAATTTCAAATGGTAACGGTAACATCCGTCCATAACGCTAGGTACACAGTTGAGTGGCAGTTGTGTAGTTGGCAGTGACAGTGTGGTGGTTGGTTGCAGGTACCGCGCGGCTCTGGCGGCGGCGCCGAGCTCGACCGCGGTACCGCTGCTGTCGGTCACCTGCCGCGACCTGCACTTCGCCAACCAGGCCGCGCCCACCAGGTATTGATGACCATCACGTTATACACATATTTTTTTATAGAATAGTATAATACATACATAATAGAACGGGGGAGTGTGCGGAGCCCGTGTAGCCACTTAAATGTCACTAACACTTCAATTCACACTTATGTCAACACAATCAATCGTTTCTAATTTTCGTGTCAAGCGTCGCTGCATGAAAATTATTTAAAAAATGGCAAATTGTGCAATAATTACGTGTCAAAAGAACTGCGGGACATGGAATTTAAATAAAGGAGACATATTCTACAACCAGTAAGTCGAAACTATCTATATTGTGAATATTTTAATTTTTTTTTTTAAATAATGAAACATGAATGTGTCAAAAACATTAATCAAAAGTCTAAAATGTGTTTGTAGTAGTGATAACTTATAATACGACGTAATTGCTTGTACGTGTGCTCCCGGTGACGCCAATCCTCCTACAAAGTAAGGTTGACAGCCATTCTTATGTGTATTATAGTATTCTATGGTAAATTATCAAAAATTATTGAAGTCTAAAATTATTAAACTTAACTTTGAATAAAAATGGTTATGCACTCCTGCTTTTGCGAGTCCCTTATTGTTTCTAATGCTATATAATAAATGTACACTAATCTTTACACTTTTCTAAAACATTAACAGTCCCTGTTACAAAATCTGTGAAATATTTCATGTCATGCCTAAATGGCGACGGCGTGGTGGCTGAAAGAGTTGTGGATATTGTCAATACATATTACATTTTCTGTCGTAAGCAAATGTTTATAAGTTAAAATTGCACAGCAAAACAGACACGCACCGGTGCGGTTCAGCCACGCCTTCTAACACAATCCCACGAGCGTTGTGAGAACTGTTACGACCATAGACAACTTCTAATCTATTATTGTTATATCAGATAAAGTATCTGTTTTATTTGATATTTTGTTGTGGCCTATTAATTTTGCAATTAACAGTAGGTACTTTAGATTAACTGAGGTACAATACAGTTTAACATTACATGGATATTCAGTGAACACGAGCCGTAAAGTGTTACCAGAATTGAAATTAACTCATTTAAGCGTAATTGTGGGTGCAGGTTACCAGGTGGACGCGTGAACTTCGAGAAGTGTTCAGTGTTGGCGCGGCACGTGAGTGCTCAGCTGGCGGCGCGACACCTCGCCGAACCGCACCCCGCCGCCGCCCCCCACCCCGCACCAACACCCGGACCACACCCCGCGCCTACACACCTGCCCGCCTGGCGCTTCCTCTCTGACCGACCAGCGCTCTCAGAGACAGGTAAGTGTATCACTAACAGCAGAGTTATCCAAAATGACTTCACGGTCGTTTACACTTTTGTTATTGGCTTCGACATCTACGTTATAAAGCCACACTGCATTATGGCTATAGCATAAATGGGTCGGCTCGACCAGAATAGGACCACGGTCTCAAAGATTACCAGCAAAAAAATAGCAGCTGAATTTTTTTATAGAAGAGGAAGCAAACGAGCATGCGGCTCACCTGATGTTAAGTGACTACCGCCGCCCATGATCAACCGCAACACCAGAGGAATTGCAGGTGCGTTGCCGGCCCTTTAGAAAGGAGTACGTTTTTTTCTTGAAGGTCCCCAGGTCGTATCGGTCCGGAAAAATCGCTGGTGGTAAACTATTCCACAGAGAGGTTGTACGCGGAAGAAAACTCCTCTTGAAACGTACAGCGGTGGACCGCCAAGCATCCAGATGGTGTGGATGGTATCGGGACGTTTGCCGCGTAGTGCGTTCACGAAATTTGGCGGCTGGGATTAATCCGAACAATTCCTCAGAGCATTCTCCATGGTATATGCGAAAGAAAATGCAAAGAGATGCAACATCTCTTCGCAGCGCCAGTGAATTGAGCCGATCGGAAAGCACTCGGTCATCGACGATTCGAACCGCTCTGCGCTGGATGCGGTCAAGTGGAAGAGCTGGTATTGGGGAGCCCCAGCCCAGAGATGGGAACAGTATTCCATGAGCGGCCGAACCTGCGCCTTGTAAAGTTGCAGGCGGTGTGCTGGCATGAAATACTGTCCCGCTCTACTGAGCACGCCAAGCTTTTTAGGGGCCAATTTGGCCTTCCCTTCCAAGTGACCACGAAACTGCACGTCACTCGATATGTCGACGCCGAGGATTCCGATACTGGCTGAGGCAACAAGGGGAGTGCCTTGAAACTGAGGGGATACGACAAATGGGTTCTTTTTAGCGGTTAACGCGCAAACTTGTGTCTTCTGGGGGTTAAACTGGACTAGATTTAGTCGTCCCCAATCCGAGACTCTGTTCAGCAAAAACTCGACTTCAGGCATAAGTTTGTCCCGGCACTCGGAGACGTTTTCCCGAGAAATATTGGCTCGGCCGGTGTAAAGAGCATCACCAGTGCTGTCATCTGCATAGCAATGAATGTTACGGGTTTGCAACATATCATTGATATGCAGAAGAAACAGCGTTGGCGATAGCACGCAGCCTTGTGAAACACCAGCATTAATAGGCTTACAATCGGAGCTTGCACCGTCTACAACGACCTTGATGCTCCGATCTGCAAGAAAGCTGGTTATCCAATCGCACAATTTCTCGTTAAGCCCATAGGAAGGGAGCTTCGAAAGAAGCGCTTTGTGCCAAACCCGATCGAAGGTCATCGCAATGTCCAAACTAACGGCCAATGCCTCTCCCCCTTGGACTCTACTGCCTCCGCCCATCTGTGAGTTAGGTAGACTAGAAGATCACCATAATTGCTGCTGTGTTTCAAATATTTAGTGTAGAGAGGCGGAGTTACTTTTTACTTAAAACAATCCATTCCATCTTAGTCTTCAGGGGTGACAAGGTATCTGCATTTTGATTTTTAATTGAGGATAAATGTAAATGTCAGCGCTGCTACATCCACTTGCCATCACACGTATTCTGTTCTATAAAAAATATAATTTTACATTGTGAAGCTGGAACCTTAGTACAGTGTATACAATACTAAAATCTCCAACGTCAACATGAAATAATTTCATTTTTTTTTTGTTCTATTAAATCAGCTCTTACTTTTTGATAAAAGTTATTAATTTCCACTTTTATGTTAACATAGAAATATCACAATCTCAATGTTGTCTAAATAGTTACATTATAAACTTATCCCTCATTTTACCACCCTAGAAGGTAGAAATTATATAACACGATCACCTTAAAAGTATAACCCAATTAATTCAAATAAAAATCAGTTCACAACTAATGTCCATAACACGTTATAGACATACAAAAAAATTTAAAAATAAACATGCAGTCGTATTGTACACTCCCGCATTTTTTTTTTAAATCGGCTAAAAATGAACGGGACATCGGAACGTTGAACCAAGTAACTAATCGTACATTGCGTATACTTTCTATTCTATAGTGTTACTATCGTAGAAATTCATCAGAACTAACCAACGAGTCAATCGTCGTAAATCTTTTACGCTAGGTTGCCACTGTGTGTTTTTACTTAGGGTATTTTATCAATATTCAAAATAAGATTAAGAGTATTAAAAGGGATCCGTTTAATCTTGTGGAAAAATTTACTCTAAATTACTACGTTACCAATTCTTATACAATATTGGCCGATTTCCAACTAAAGGATTCTATGTGTATGTAAACACGGTAGAAGTACCTACAAAAGGTTGAAATTGTGTAGTAAATAATTCAGTACACACGCGCAGTACACACACAACACACTTGCCCTTTTATTCCATACGGTCGATTGTTTCAGCGTTGGAGCTGGTGTCGTTCGAGCGAGAGCCGCCCGTTGATCACTTGGAGAAGGAACGCCTCAAGCGTCTGAAGGGAGCGGCTCCCTAACTCATGCCTCCTGTGTTGCGATACTTTATACGTCTGTTTCATAACTTATAACTTACTACTGAGGACTGTTATGACACACTGAACTGATCCAATTTCAACTTGACACGTGGACAATACGTCACTAATATGTTCGCATCCGCCATATAACGTTCGTAGGTGAATTATATGTGAGCAAGAGCACAAGCAATGCACATTGATAGTGTCCTTGCAGATCACTCCGAGTGAATTTGAATTCTGATCCAACCTGATAGCTCGCGTTCACTAAACACTCCTGTAACTTTGAAATATAATATCCCAGTTTTTCTGAACTAGTTAGTCCATAGCAGTTAGTTTAAATTGTACGTCCTATTTGGTGTAAACCGGTTAATTTAAACTGTACTGTCGCAGTTAGTCTATAGTAATGTTAGTTGCAAAATGAATAGGCGAAAATTAAATACTAAATGTTAGAGATAGTCGTATACTATTTTGAATGTTTGCAGTGGACGGAGCTCATTAAGATGCGATGTAATGAAAATAATAAATTTGCCGTTGTTTGTTGTCGTAACAGTTCTCAAAAGTCGTGTGATTTACGTCAGAGGGCGTGGCTGAGCCGCACCGGTACGTGTCTAAATGTTCTGCTGTGCAAATTCAACTTATTTAAAAAAACTGTAAACAAGTTATGAAATGAGGACATCAAGTCTTTCGGCCTCCAGGGCCACTTTGGAATGCGGTGAATATTTGACAGATTTCATGGCGGGGGAGGTTAATTTGTTATAAAAATGTAGAGATTGATTGTTCCTTTCTTTTAAATATTCGTTATATTTTATATTAATTTTACTATTAATGAATAATTCAAAATACGAATATATCTCAGAGTTTAAAATGTGCACAGAGACGTTTTGCGTGTAGTATACATAGTATCCATACACTAGAAAGGAAAACTTACAAACTTTTTATCATGAAGGTTAGAGAAGAACAGGAGAACGATCACCGTAGAAAATAGTGTCCAGAAATATGGACACCGTAATCGCTAAGTTCGGTCAATAAAAGACATTTTGAGTCTATTTTTCCGATCAGATGCTAAACCACTTGCACATCCACGCACAATACAATATTTCTCCATTTTTTAATGTTTCTTTTTGTCAAAAATTACATAATTACGATGCATGAAAATTTTCTCATTAAAAATGAAATGAGAATTTGTACATTATTCAACTAACTTCACCTACTTGTACTCATAAACAGCTAACTTCGCAGTCACTACTCACCGACATCAGCGCCGCTAAACATTCTACAATTTTCAAGGACAGGCGGGCTATGCTTTAGTACGTAGTGATCGTTCTCCTGCTCTCTAACCTTCATGCTTTTTATTTAATATGAAGTCCTGAATGATGACGACATTGTGTGACCAATTACGTAACAAATATGTTCACCTCAGTCCGAACTGGTGACATCTGGTGACCGTAACATTATAAGCCCTCATTAAATGCAGGACCCACAGATATTTTTCATTCATTGGTTTAATATAATTTTATTAAACCCGTTGTGAAACATCTATGGCGAATCTCCTCGGTTACCGGTGTACGGTGTACTGACGAAGTTTCTTAAGGAACAAATTATATTAATTAGTTTATTGTGGACCGAACGTTTTGATATACTGACAAAATAACGCTAAATGTAATAAATATGTTTTTATGCTTAATGTTTTAAAGTAATTCAACCGCTCGGTTTTCGAAGGTTGTTAACGACGAGAGTGTGTTAATTGTGAAGAATTCGTTCATTTGACCCAGTTCGATATTTATAATTGTAATCACATTGTTTAACGATCTATATATTTATTGGCTGTTTGCACGAATTCTAAATGTGTTTCGCGATTGGGCTTAGTAGTAGTAGAGAAGTAAACTACTTAAATCGAAACGATCCATTTGAATGATCGACCTGAATGACCTAGAAGGAATCAATATTTGAACGATCGCGTAACTAGAATTAAACGATTGTCACATGCCTCGTGAGTTAGCAAGCTTATATTCAGTCGCCTTCTGTGGCCGAGTACTATGTTTAGGGGTATATTTGATAATATTTATTAAGTATGTTGTAATTATTGAGTTGCCTTACGTTTGCTTTGGCAAAGCCTTACTTGATGCAACTCGAACGTTACGGGCTCGCGCGCTGTTCTCCAGCCCGCTCTTTCACCTCAGTATTGTTGTTGTGCAGTGACACGCCATAAAGATGAATCTCGAACGGAATCTGCGACATTTTGTTGTATCCTAGTAACCATGATCTCATAAAAGTTTGAATAAATTGTGTGTGAGTGTTCGTATGTTTGCGATGCACGAGTACGGTGCAAGCGCTGACTATATTCTGTTTATCAGTGAGTAATCTATGTTTTGATATTTATTAATTTTAATTTTGTGCAGTTTAACTTGAAAATCTCATGTCACAAAATCGAGAATTACGTATGACGAGTTTTTTTTTTATTAAGCTTTAAAATGTTTCAGCTAGTCATGCCATACATTTATATAGGGTATGTTTCAAAATAGAACCCAGTGTTCCAACGCAAATGACGTCATAAGTTTGCGCCATATTGGAAAAGTGTAGACTATTTTTTTGTCTTTTTGTCCTGTTTGTGTTGTTTTTAGCAATTATTCTATAATTTTTTGTATGTGAATAAATAAAAACAAATTCTGGCATGCTTCATTCGGTGCACACACAATTAAAAAATGTTTTAATATGGCCGGATATCCGACACAATATGGCGGCGGTACGCCAATACAATATGGTGTCAATTGATGACGTCATTTGTATTCGGCAGTATACTGAAAACGTTTCGGGACATACCCGTAGTTCTTTGCCAACAGATCGAGGTATCAATTTGATGGATCTCTGTTTCTTGAATCTCTGTTTCTTGAATTTTAAAATTAGTAATACTCAGCAATCATGATATTAAATATTTTTTATATTTTCGAAAATATAACTAGGAATATAATATATTCCGTGCGTTTCATGACCTGAAATGTGTCATAACTCCATTTAAGCTGTGAAATTTGTTTTAAGATTATGTTACAGTTAGTTGAGGGGGTATTTATAGACAATCTCGACTTTAAACTAAAACTTTACAACCAATATTTGTAGTAGGTAGGACTTTTACGTATACTCACTAGTTGGGCTGTTCGGACTTAATTCTTTGCGCTCAATTCCCCGTAACTTCTGTAGTCTACTACGGGCGACCGAGGAGACTATCATATATTGTATATTGTAGTTCTTTGTTCTGTAAACCGCGAACGAGTGATTTCGACGATCTAACACTGATTTCGTTTAATGTGTCAACGTGACTTGAGGTTTATTTTAGATAATAATAATGTCCTCCAGAGCGAATTTCGGCTGAACCTCAACGGAGACTAGCCATCGCTGTAGGACGGGATTTAGTGCCCAAGTCTACGCACAGGTGCACTCTCTATTCCCTCACTCTCATAGTCTGATGGGACGGTAAATTAACACGACCGGAGAGAGATCGACCCAGGACCAACGGCTTTACGTGCTTTCCGAGGCACGGGGGTGAGACACCGCCAACTTCCTTACTCTGGCCAGCTACTGAGAATTTCTTGACAGAAAAATAATTGATTTTTTGTCATGACCTGGGATTCGGACCCAGGACCTCATGATCGGCAGTCGCACTACTACAACCACTAAACCAACGAAGCAGTCAATTTTACATGAGTATGTATGTGTATATTTGGTATTTGCCTAAAACACTGACTGTCGTAAATAAAATAATACAACTGCGTGGCACAGTTACCGTGCCGGCTACGTTCCCAGTATACTTGACACAGTATTGTTTCGAATTGCCGGTCTAGTGTTGTACAGAAAAACTTTGTACAGGCCAAAATGTCGACGTTGCAAAGTTTGAGTTTGAACTCGAGATTGTCTCTGTATTTCAAAGTTCTCTCATCTTGCTCGGTTAGGTAATGCTAATTTATGAATTGTACACTTTTATATAAATTATTATTAAACAACTGTTTTAAACTTGAGTGATTACAAATCTACTTTTAGTCTAAGATCCGGTTGCAAGATTATTATGTAAAGAACTTGGAAATGTAGGCTTGCTATAGCGCACTTGGTCGCAACCTCAGCCGGGTGTAATCAGGTAAACTTTGTTACAGTTATACGTTCATACTCATATTCATTATTTATGTATGAAATTAAAGCGAATTTTTTCTGAGCACGATGGAATACGGCAGCGTAAGTGGCCGCAGATAAGGTTAATTAGCTGTTAAAGATAGATTTAAGTGAAAGAGAATTAAATACTAAAACACTTATACATTAAAATTAGATTTTGATTAAAAACTACACGAACGTAGTAATCTTGCAGCCGGATCCCGTACTATTTGGCGCGTACTTAATTCAACGTGAAAGTATTTATTTAGGACTAAGAATTAATACTTAAGTTAGGTACTTCATTATCTTTGCCATGTTTATTTTAAGGTTATTTAAACATTCGCACAAATGTGTGTGTGTGTGTGTATGTGCGTGTGTGTCCGTGTGTTTTAGTTTAGTAATATTGCTGGGCGAAATATTATGTGTTTAGTTTTGTCTCGCGCTAGGTAAAACGTTCCCGCGAGATGCGGGTGACGAATAAGAACATTCCGAGCAGCTCCCACAGCTGAAATTATTTCGTTCACCGCTCCGCGTATCCCCACCAACATAGTAGTTAGTTTAACCTATTTATTTCTTGTAATTACTATCTTTTTTTCCGTAAACCTACAAGACAACTTCGTCCTATATAAAATCGTATTAGGCGTTCGAGGCAATCCTCATGAACTATTTTAATATTAGGTAAGTTACTTTTAGTGAGGTAACGTGGCGTTTGACACAGGAAGATGCCATAAATATTTTAAGACAAGTTTTAGTTGTTGTACAAAACATGTAACGTGTAACTTAAACATACATTCCAAGCATCAGACTGAAAGTGTGTGTAACTAGCTCCTCAGTAAAGAACCGAGTCGACTCAGCCTCCGGCCACCGTTACAATATAAGATATCATTTTGTAATATTATTTTATAACACTCTGTAAACATCATCCATAAGTTTACTGCATGGGATTTGGCAAAAGTTTTACAGTCGGCCGCCTGCCTGACACCAACCCTCTTTGGGTATGCTATTGTTGGTAGAGGAAGCTACCATTTTGAGAAAAGGGAAAAGAAGGTTGGGGGTAGGAGCGTAGGTGTAAGGATACTGTTATCTCGGCAGGAAATGTATGAGAATAACAGTAGCTCGGGGAGCCGGGGTCGCGTACCCGTATTCCATAACAGGATCACCGGAAAGGTAGACCAGCATGAAAACCCCCTGACAACTTTTAAAATAATTGTTTAAAACTGTGCGCGTCTTAAATGCGATTTAATAACTGTGAAATTGTGTCACTTGCATTCCTTACTGAGGAAGCTGCTTTAAAAACAGTATTTGGCATATTGCTTTAATAATATATTATTTATTTTACCGTTTATTATACAAATGTTAAGAGGTGCGAATGTAAAAGTGCAAGAATGATTAATTGTGCGTGATAGAATAGGTACTACGTACACACATATATACCTATACAAATGTGGATTGTGCAAGGTGTGAACTTTTTAAGTATTAAATCAAGTTTATAGTCCAAATCAAGTTCCATAAATTCATTGTATTGACTGCCTACCGAATGCCTTTCGGCTTGCTACCATTATGTTATAAAAGTACGGTAATCAACTAGATTAGTTGGTGTTGCTCTTGGTTTGCATATTTGTTATATTATTTTGGGGATATTTTATATTTACTTTACTGTGTTCCATGATTTTATAACGTAAGAAATATTCGGCCAGTGTATGTATATTGTATATCCTCTGCCCCCGGAGCGCGGTCAAGTGCAGATGTTTTAACTATTATTGTTTATAATAAATTAAAATCGTATATTACCTATACCCATTCTATCATGAGCATGTGAGTTCTGCGAACTGGCCTCTAAGCCATTCTAAGTATTAATGCGTTGTGTATTTGAGATATATTTAAGTAAAGAGATGCACTTGTCTTGATCTCGGTCATAGATATAAAGTGAAAGTATTTATTGTGAGTATTGGTATTATATGAATGTTCGAGATGCGTGCGTGGACGCCGGACATCTCCTGCTAGTCGCACGAGATGCGCGCGCGCTGTTTGCTCTCATTTCATATCTTAGCCATGAATTTCAATTGAAGTTTGAAAATATTCATTTTATAGCTAAGAATTAATCTTGTTGTAAAGCAATCGGTTTCATAACTTATAAATGAATTTACTCGTTATAGATTGGTCGATTTAGAGAATGTAATATTAAATGTTTAAATTGATTGGTCAGTGTTCAAAGCATTAAATGACATTATAAGTGTAATTAATACAAATGGAATTATCATTCGATTGGTTCGACTGTGTACTTGAAGTATCTAACACTTTCTATATGAATTAGGCAAAATGCGTTTGTGTAAAGAATATTATCCAGGTTTCTGTCAGTGTATATCTGTATGTCGAATTATATACCAGTAATTACAATGAGCACAGGTGGTTCCAGTGCGACACATACCAATTGTGTTAGTATTTATATGCAAATGTTATACTCCACCTCACCTATTAATGTGATCAATATAATTATTATATTTAAAACGATATATGAATGTACCTAAATTCAAATAAATAAATGGTATCAATTCTCTGTTTGTTTTTTAATGATAATTTCACATTTATGTCTGACTTACGTGGCAGAGGCACGCCGCAGCTGTATTGTGTTTGTAGCACGAATGAGTGCTCGATCGAGGAAGGTCCACGCTCTCACAGAATACCAAGATTAAATAGCAGCTTAACGCTGAGCTATGTTTCGTATGGTGAGTGTAGAGAAACGGAGACCTTTTTTAATGGACACGAAGCATTCAATCTCTGTCCTCAAGTGTGACAGCGCATCTGCATTTAGATTTTTAATTAGAGATGGGCCGAATATGGATTTCACCGAATACGAATATTCGGCCGAATGTTCGGTAAAACTTTTACCGAACCGACTATTCGGCCGAATATTATTCGGCAGCTTCACCTCGGTACCCAACTAATTTATGTCGAAACTTAAATTGCGCCGGATTAGCGTCGTACCCTACCACTCGCTACCCCGTCACACCTGACATGTTATTGCATCATCTAGTACTGAGGAAGTTGCCGGCACATGTCTATGTTTTGACTATTTTTGTGAGAAAAAAAAATTTCGATGTGTTATTCCTAGCGAAAATTTATAATTATGATATGATAAAAATGAGTGGCGGGAGATCTACTATTTGGCCTTATTTTAGAGAAATTGACGACCAAAGTAAAGTGAAATGTACTAATGTAATGTAGGTAATGTTTCTTTGTTTGATTTCAAAAATATTTTATCAAGCATTATATGTGCTATAGATAGAAATAAATCCACAGTGCCTCAAAAACATAACGCTATATAAGTAGCGTAAATATACTACTTGTATACAGGTACAAGCTTGTATACAATTACATAAATAAAATATACTTTCAACAATAAAATTATGAAAGATATGGCATTACTCAATTCGTAAATTTCAATATAGTGGACACTCAGTACCACTTTAACGAATGTTCGTTGATTCAGCCGAATATTCGGCCGAATACGAATATTCGGTAAAGCTGCCGAATATGAAACGAATATTCGGCCCATCCCTATTCCTAATTGAGGATTAATGTAGATGTCTATGGACCACAGCATCCACTCACCATCAAGTGAATTGGGTGCTCGTTTGTCACCATTATTCTATAAAAAGAAACGAAAAATAACTACATAATCATTTACTGTAAAATCATTTTATTAATATTAAAAATGAAACTAAGCTTAACCATAGCGAATCTCTAGGCGCACAAGCAGTCATATCAGTCCATCCCAACGACGCGGTAAATTTATGAATACAATTACTAAATATCCTACGCTCGGAATCTTCAGGAGTCAATTTTTTTGCTGTGTCTCATAATACGGAGCAATAACAAAATCTAATTACATATTACTACTTTTCTTCATAATTATTAATAGGCGACAGTCATGCAGAATACTAATTTAATATATGTACGTGTAAATACTAAAGTAAACCATACAAATACTATTTAAATTTAACATCTTATCGGTGACCCGTCAGGATTTGTAGGTATTTTTGGCCTGCAAACTTTTTTCCTGCCTTCTGCGCCGCTGACCATCGTGCAGGTGAATGTGAAAAAACCGCATGAAGAGGACTTGGTGTAGTATGAGTGCGAGTACTGCTTGCGCACGTTGTTCTCGGCGTCCAGGTCGCGCGTCACCGATTTAGATAAAGTCACGTAAGGATTACTGTGCGGCTTCGACTGCAGCGACCTCAACTTACCCGGATCCACGTGCCTGCCATAGCTCGATGGATAAGTATATCTTACTTTCCCAGTTCCTGGCGTCAAGGTCACAGTCTGCGCTTGGGATGGGGACTCCTTCGAACCAACTACGTAAGTTTTCTCTTTCGAAGCAACCGATTTGACACTGCCGGTGAAGCCAGCAGGTATCGTGTAGCCACCTGTTCCCGGAACTCTTTCTCCCGGTTGATATGTTTTGCTTTCATCGGGTCGCTCGGAGTTCCTTTGTGTAATTTCCGCGTCCTGGTTGTTCAAAGAACCAAGAACGATGTGCTGAGTGTTGCTCCCGGTCGTCTGCCTCACGTCGAGGGATTTTCGTGGACTTTGGAGAGGCTGATGTGTCAAAGTGTCCCGTGTGATCTCATCGTAGTTAGAATATTCACCTTGCTCCACCTCCGAACCGTCGGTGTCATATTCGTCCGACGGGACGTCCTCTCTATCAGTGGTGTATTCGTACTCAGCTCCACTGTTACCGTACGAAGATTGGAAGGAACGGGTGCCCCCTACCGGTGCGGGTGAGGACGCCGCTTCATCGTTTGTTCTATGGTGATCTAAGTGTGTATGACTGGAATATCGGCTTTCGGATTTTTTTAAAGATTCTTCGCTTTTTTTATTTTCTTCACTTGGCTCTAACTCCGTTACGCTGCTTTCGGTTGGTACATCGTCATCTGACGGCAATGACTCCTCTGACGGGATTGATTCAAGCGATGGTTCCAAAGTAGATGGATCTATGTCTGTTGATTTTTCGGCATCAACATTAATATTCTTTTCATTTTCGTCAAATACATCAATTTTATCGAACGACAGTCTGTTTGGGAATACTGCATCTTTGTCTACGCTCGCCCCGGCTTGTGCCGCTCCGTTATAGCTAATGCCGTACTTAAAGGTACCGTGCAGTTGCGACTGAGACTGACCCGTGCGACCGCTTGACTGAGCTGATGCTACACCTCCTCCAACGAATGGTATCTTTTGCAAATCATGAGCCTTGTCTCCGTCTTTATATGGCGTAAAACCAATTTGAGCTTGCGATGAAGTGCTACCTGGTCCACGAGCTTGGGCGTCTGCCATGCCACCTTTGATACTGCCTTGAACTTGAGAATTAGACGAGTGATACGCGCCGTTTGTTAATGACTGCGTTTGAACCGAACCTGTTTCCGACCCGAGTTGAACATTGGCCTGTGATTTATTATTTCGACCACTTCCTTGTGCTGAACTAGATGCTCCTTTTTTCCCTCCGGTTACTTCACTTTCTGCTTCCTTATTTTCGCCAGTTATGAGGGCTTGTGCAGAAAAAGAACCGCTACCGGTATATGTGCCTTGAACATGAGTTTGTGCACGGCCCTTGTCATTGCCTCCTTTTGAGGATGCATTAGCCGTTGTTCCGTTAGCAGCTTGAGAAACACTGGCTTCTGCCTCAGAATCGTCTCCGTCTGCCAAGTTGTTAGGATCAGTAAAGTTTTGTGGAACACCTAAAAGTAAATAAGTCGCATTACTTCTTTATTAATTACAATGTTTTAATAAATAACATTACACTTACTGTTGTATCCGTTGCTTTGCCCCGGGAACTGTAAAAAATAATAATATTAGAATTGTTAAAAAATTAAAGCGTAATTCACTAATTAATATTCACATATTTACCCTTTGATCGTATCCGATTCCCACCGGTACATTTCCTCCGTATCTGTTCGTATCTGTTCCGTAGTGGGGTTGTCCATTATTCATCTTACTACCTTCCCCAGGACTAACACCTAGTCCGTAGTTGCCACCATCACCAGGACCGGTACCTTGGCTTGGACCACGATTTCCTGTTACACCTACTCCAGCTTGGTTCGTTCCATAAACTCCATCGCCCGTTAGTCCACTACCTTGGACAGGGCTGTAACCCAAGCCCCCGCCTAAATTACTACCTTGACCTGGACTTAAATTACCTATACCCCCTGAAGATCCAGCATTTTGCCCAGGTGCATACTTTCCGATATTTTCTGATCCACTACCTGGACTTAAACCATAACCTCTATCTCCTATTCCTGTAGCATGAGTGGCACCAATACCTTGATTTGGTTCATAACGTCCAATGCTACCTGGACCGGCACTCTGTCCTAAACTACTGCCACTACTCGGTCCACCGACTAGACCGCTGCCTGGTACACCAAGCTGTCCGTAATTACTGCCACTCCCTGGTCCACCACCCTGTCCATAACCACTGGCACTGCCTAGTCCTCCACCAGGACTTTGCCCATAACTTCCACTACTGCCTGGCCCACCACTAAAACCGCTGACACTGCCTAGTCCTCCACTTGGATTTTGCCCATAACTTCCACTACTGCCTGGTCCACCACCCTGTCCAAAACCATTACCACTGCCTGGCCCATTACCCTGTCCAAAACCACTGCCCCTACTTGGTCCACCACCCTGTCCATAACCACTGGCACTGCCTAGTCCTACGCCTGGATTTTGCCTATGACTTCCACCAGTGTCTGGTCCGCTACCTTGTCCATAACTGCTACCACTGTCCGGTCCACTACTCTGCCCAAAACCACTCCCACTGCCTGGTGCACCACTCTGTCCATAACTACTGGTACTACCTAGCCCTCCACCTGGTCTTTGTCCGTAATTTACACTGCTGCTTGGCACACTACCTTGTCCATAAATACTACCACTGTTCAGTCCATTACTCTGTCCAAAACCACTGCCACTGCCTGGCCCACTACCTTGTCCATAACTGTTGCCACTGCCCGGTCTATTACTCTGTCCAAAACTACTGCCACTGCTTGGTTCTCCACCTGGACTTTGTCCGTAATTTACACTGCTGTCCGGTCCACCACCTAGTCCAAAACCGCTTCGGGCTGGTAAATTAATTTGACCAGGATTATAACTTCCTGTATTTGTCCCTGTTCCTGGAGCAAATCCTCTGCCACTTGGTCCAATACCACTACCAGGTCCAATATTTAATGGAGCACCTGATATTACCCCTGGTCCTGGTTGAAAGGTTTCCAAACTTCCCACTCTACCTTGGTCAGGCATGTATGTGCGTCCATCGCTTGGACTTCCACTATGGTCCGTCCCATAACCTGCATGCCCAGATGGAACATCAACTAAGGCAGGCCGGTAGTTTGCACCTGTATTGCTTCTTCCATCTTGTCCAGGTACGTAACCTCCTCCACTGGCAGTTCCTACTTGACTGGGGCTGTAACTTCTACTGTCACCCGACCCAACACCTTGGCCTGGCACAAAACTGCCACCAGCAACTGGTTGATGACCAGCTCCATAAATAGTATTGCCGCCAGGTGGAAGTACAGGCCTTGTTTCGTAATTACCTCCACCATAGTTTCCAGAGCTTGTTGGTCCACCTTGATAATAACTAGTGCCTCTATTGATCCCATTGGCAGGACCACCAGATCCAAATCCTTCTTGTTTTCGAAGAGTATCACCTCTTCCAACATTCTGATCAAGACTTTGGCTGGGTCCATATACTTGGCCACTTAGTGGACGGTTTTTTTCGGAAACAATGCCTTCTCTCCCGTAACCGTATGGACCATTAATTTGAGGATATTGACCGCTTACACCAGGGCCTCTGTTATACACTGATGCTCCGGCTGGAATTAAATTACCATCGGGGTCAACTACGCAACATAAATAATTAGGGCTTCCAGAGCCAGTATATGTGCCTTGTGGCCAGTTTCTGACTTGACTTGGACTCAACTGCTTACCTCCAGAGGTTATTTGGTCAGGATTATAACGTCCTATTGGGGCAACACCTAAATTTGTCATAGCCCCACCTTGAGGAACACTAATAACACCAGGTCCAGTTACAGCGAGTCCGTTTGGAGTTCCATCAGGGGGAGGAATATATATACCGCCATTAGGCCCTTGCATCCCTGGAATAAAGTTACCGGGAATTCCATTCAAAGTATTTCCAGGGCCTGGAGGGTAGACACCATTCTGACTAGGCCCATAGGTTCCTATTGGTTGCGTTTGACTGTATATTCTGCCCGGTGAACCAACTTGATTTGGACTCAAACCATCACCACCAAAAGTTCCTAATTGTTCAGGGCTAGTTCCTGTTAAACCAGGAGGATTCCTAAGACTTCCAGGCATATAGTTTTTGTTTCCTAGACTGCTCCCTTGTCCTGGTGTGTAGCTTCCAGAAACACCACTCTGAGTTGGCCCATAATTATCACCAATTGCATTACCATCCGGTCTTGTATCACCTCCCTGTCCACTTCCAGAGCTTGAACCGTAGCCTCCATTTCCTTGCTGATCAGGAACATAACCAACAGGACTACCTAGACCACCAGCCTTACCAGTACGATCTGGCTGTAAAGTGCTCCTTGAACCAACTAGACCTGGACCGATCCTTTCTGTACCACCGCTTGGTCCATAACCTCCGTTTCTACCGGGTGTAAGATCCACTCCTGATGCCTTACCGGGCTCATAATAATTGCTTGCTGGCCCATATTCACCCAAACCTGGGCCACCATTGTGATCTTTTCCATATATACCAGCTCCAGAAATTCCTCTGTTTCCGGAAAGGTCAGTCCACCCAGGCCCTGCGTTTTGAACGGGGCCGTATCCTCCATTACCGTTTTCAATGGATTCGTAGGGTCCCTTTTTAAAGTTTGCTGCTTCGGGGTCCGATCTTCCGTAGCAGTCATCACAGGTAGGGTCGTACATCGACTGACTCTGTGCTTGTCCCATTCCACTGTTACCGCCTGCAAATTTTATCATAATACATGTAATAATAATATCTACCAAGAGCATTTCACTTACAAATTCTTTCAAAAACCTATGTGTCGTTATTTAAAAAAAATTAAGTGTGACTTTAAAAATTTATTATCTCCGCTTATCTTTAAAATGCTTTTGAGAAGAAAGCATATCATTAGAGCATTGATATGCGTTGGTACGCAAAATATAATCGTGGGCGTGAATCTCTCCACGATCGTGAAGTTTTCCCTTAAACTGCGATCACCCAGGAAAATGTGACTGGCCTGTTGGTCTAGTGGTTAGTGACCCTGACTGCTATGCCGGAGGTCGTGGGTTCGATTCCCACCCAGGACAAATGTTTGTGTGATGAGCACGATCATTTGTTCTGTGTCTGGGTGTAATTTATCTATAATATTTATGTATTTAGAAATATATAAGTATGTTTATCAGTTGTCTAGTACCCATAACACAAGCTCTGCTTAGCTTGGGACTAGATGGCGTTGTGTGTGATAATTGTGGGATATTATTATTACTGTCAGGCGCCTAATTTAAGGAAACCGGAAACTTATTTAGTAAATTGAGGCCATTTGGGTATTAATAAATAATAATAATTAAAAAAACGCTCTAACGAGGGCGACACTGACAATTTTTAGAACAGGCCATTTGTAAACCATATAATCAAAAAAAGGTCAAATTTTGAAAATGGAAATTGCTAATATTATTGTGTATGTATTTTATTAATTTGTCATTTGTCTACGATTTGGCGGCAAATTAAAAAATGTCTGTGTCACGTCACCATGAATTTACCGCGAGAAAATTTTCGTACAATGATTTTTTATGACTTTCGATGACATTTAAGTCAACAAGAAAGTTATGATAGACTTCGATTGGCCTTTCACGATAAAGCCCCATCTCGTGCCACTGTTTGCAACTGGTTTAATGAGTTTAAACGTGGTCGCACTAATCTCACCGATGATCTGCGTGAGGGACGGCCATCTACGGCGACGACCGAAGATAACATCAGTGTTGTGCGGCGTATGGAAGAGACTGACAAAAGAGTGACTTATCAGCAGATTGGGATAAGCTTAGACATCGGTATGAGTCAAGTGCACATAATCCTCCATGAAAATTTGGCGGTCAAAAAGCTTTGAGCCCGGTGGACACGAATGAGGAGGAGTTCCGGACAAATTCCGAGGAGTTGCCAACTAAAATGAAGAGAGGTTGAAGCGTGGGAAAGAAGATGGTGGCTTCGTACTTTGGAAGGGCAGGTCATTACGCAACAATTGTTTCAGAGTAGTACACTAACAATTGTTTGTCACTTATCTTGGAAAAAGTTCGGTAAGAACGACCTCGCAGTAGGATCCTCCTTCACTACAACAACGCCCCGTCGCACACCGCCAAGCAAACAGTTGACTACTTGGCGACGTCATACGTGGAATTACTGGATTTCCCGTCCTATAGCCCTGACCTCGGACCTTGTGATTTTTATTTATTTCCTAAAAGAAAAGACAACATTTAATGGACGCCGAGGAAGCAGTGGCTGCGTTTCAAAATGCCGTCAAAAAGACTCCTAATGACGAGTGGGCAAAGTGCTTTTCTCAGTGGTTCCACCGGATGCAGCGATGATGTATTGATGTAAAATGGACACTATTTTGAAAAGTTTGTTCAGTTTTTGATTTTCTAGGGACTTTCAACGTCAGTCTCGTATTATTATTAAAAGAATACTATGATGCCGCTGCATTTCTCATAAACTCGCCCCAGAACAAAAATGGCAACGAGTTAATTGGTGTAAAAATATGTTGTTTAACGTTCGTTCACGGATATTCAAATGCTGTGTATGATCTAGTGACAGACCATGAAATATGGATATATTGTTATATTCCGGGAAGAAAGCAACAGTCTTATTTATGAGTGTACGAAATCAAAAGCAAACCAACAAAAATGAGGCGTGGAAGCGTGATTATTGATATTTTTTCTCCTAGGTGAATCCTGTCTGCACGTTCCCACTTGATGAGTGAAAGACAGTTAATGCTGAGTGGTACACCACAATTTTTGACCAATGTCTGAAATATTTTGGGGAAAATGACAAAGATTTTTAGAAGTTGCATCCTATTGCACCGTGGCAGTGCTTCGGCGCACACCGGGACCAAGACAAATCCATTTTTGGCTTCTGAATAGGCGGAGCTCGTGACCCATCTCGCACACAGTTCAGACCTTGCACTAAACGATTTCTTTATTTTTTAAAATCAAAGATTTGATGAGATTACATTTACGGATTCAGATGAGGCCGATATATGTCGATGATAGCGTTCAACAAGCACTTTAAAAACATAGTTTGAACGAATGTAAGTGAGAATATGTCTAAAAGCAGTAAATATATTAGTTTTCATATAAATTGTTTTATTTATGAGTTACGCAAAACGTTCAATGCACCTACCCCACATACAAGAGATACAAAAAAGTCAAACTTTTTTTTTTGCTATTCTACATAAACAACTAATAACTAACCCTAACACTTTTTCTTCTATCTCTCAGTTTTGATGCAAGACCTATTTGAACATTTTTGAAATGCATTAATTTTTTTTTCTTTATGAAAATATCACGAGGAAACCTGCATCTAAGAAATTAAGAACATTTCGAAGCGCTTATCGTTTCTATGGGAGTGGCGAATTTTTTTCTGCTTCATGGAGAACTGAGAGGACATATATGCTTAGCGGTAGGACCTACGCTTTTTTTACACAGTACACCTCACGATAAGAGGGCATACTCTAGCCCACATTTATCCTCCATTACAAATTAAACTGCTGATGCTTTGTCACCCTTGAGGACTAGAATGGAATGCCTCGTATCCAGTTAAAAGTATCCGGTTCTCTACATTCACCATACGACGAAACACAGCTGTGTTGAGCTGATATTTTACGCTGGTATTTTGTGAGAGCGTAGTCCGAGCGTAGTCGGTTGAGCCGATCCGTGCTACTACAATAATAAAACTAAGCTTATTAATTAGCTTTGTGTTTTTATTATATTACCTGATTGGTAAAATCTTATATTCAAATGTAAACAAGCACGTATTTTTTTACATACTTTGGAAACTCCTCAAACAACTGTCTCGCATAAGAAATATTTATTTAGGAATTAGATACTTACTAACGCTAGCCCTAGATGAGTCTGCAGCTGAATGCGCCTCTGCCTTGCCCTCATCCTTGCCACCACGGTCAATTGCCAGGTACTGCGACTGAGTTTGTCCACGATACCTGCCGCGGGGAGGGATCACAGTTTGCCGTCGCACGCGGTATGATTTGACCGCTCTCGAATCAAAGTCCCCATTGTTTAATATTACAATATTGCAGAACACTCTGATTGGGTCATCGTTTCCCGAACGTGTAATCTGTTACGTCAGAAATAAACAGAATTAGGGATTGCATCTCCGTGACATCGTTATGTATTTACTGTTCCACTTTTTATTAGATTATTATTGTGCAACAATACAGGTCAAGGAAATTAGTATAGCCTTGACGAAAGAAGTTATCGACGAAACGGGCGGAAGATAAAAATCTGTCTGCTGCAGCGTATGAATGAACCCGTTTAGGAACATCTTTAACATAATGTCGCAAACGGGACTACCCATGATATCATTTTTTATTTATTTATTTAAAATCTAAATTGCACATAAAGTTTATAGTTTGCGGACTTGATGTCTGAAGCTATTCTCTACGATTCAACCACGAACCGAATAGAAGAAAACAGAAACTTAAGCAGGTGCTATAAAAACATAACATTATGTATATAATACATAAAACATGCATAACATACACATAAATACACTTACATAAATGTACATATCTACAAATAACCTAAATAATGTACTCTATTCCTGATAAATAGCGTACGCAATTTTTAAATAATACATACATTTTAAACATACTGACATACGAATGTATACATTATCAACGTATATAATACCCACACATAAGCAGAACCTGAAGTTAGCCACTGGAAGAAGTGACGCAGTAATAGAAGTCGGTTTCCTAATATTTTGAGGTTAATTAATTATCCCAATTTCTAAAGGCCTAAAGGAAACTTTTAAAGTGTAAGGAACAAAGAAAGAACAAGCCATAAGTCAGAGGGAGTTCAACGCACGCACAAGATACGAAGACCGACTTAAAACTTCAACCAAATGGGAGCAACTTGATGGATGTTATCATAATTAATTAATATTTGTCATCAATTTGATGATGATTAAAAATGAACTATTGTGCAACAATAACTTTTGGAATGGATAAATTACAAACAATTCGCAGGTATATTTTTAGTGAAATATTTCCTAATTCATTGTTCTCTTACCATTACAGCCCATCAATAGTTCAACTCAACCAAATGGGGGGGGATATTTGCCATAGCTGCCACTATTGCCTGATTTTTAGTTATTGATAGGTAAACGCTGCTTACAATCTGATAGTTTGTTCCAGTCAGGTAGTTGATACACCAATATACGGTTAATTGTTTTCTTAATTTAATAATATTTTATGTAAACAATAAATATTTACTAAAGGGTATGTTAAATTCCAGCGATGTAATTATATATACGTTACAAACAATAAACATCACTGGCGTGTTCATCAAGTAGTTCTATTTTGTTTGATGAGTGTTTACTAGATTAGGTATGCTTTGTTATATTGATTTCGTGGTAGTTAATATATGTTGCCGACACCCGATAACTGTTCTTACCGATATTTCGTTAATGAGGTTACAAGAGAGCATCTCGACTAGACCTCGTATATGTATTTGACATAAATTTGTCTATTATACACGTCTTAAAATGTTGCGCAAGCTTTCTTTCGCAAAGCATAGTACAATGTACAGTTTTAAATCGATTTTTGTTTAAAAATAATCGCCGCATCGTTAATATAGAACCAGAAGCATATTTTATTTAAAAAAAAAAACAAAAGCCTTTATATCAAACTTGGCTTATTAATTTTGCTATGTCGTGAATAATAAATACGTAATTTGTTAATGTCAGTCAAATAAGGGATTATAAAAATTTTGATAGTATATTATAACACATCAGTTTTTTTTTTAATTCTGTTAGCGCAAATTAGCGCTCTTCTTAGGCGTAATATTGTTTTATATATATATATATATATATTATTACATTTCTTATTGAAGTTATATTTATAGGAAGCTTAGTTTAAAGTTAAAATAAAGAAATAAATAAATAAAATTATTACTGTATAGTATTTTTGCAGAGGTACATGGGGCTTCCAATTACTGCGTCCGCATATTCCCGGATTTTTCAAAGTAGCCCAGCTGTGGTCCACATCCTTGAAGTGGGATGATGCCGGCCAAGCCAAGCACAGTTGAGAGTGCGGTTTCTTGCAAAGAATGTACGTCTGCAAGAATAAAACAAATTAAAAATATAAAAAATTACCGATTCAAACTTAACCGAATTTAGATGCAGTTCGCGATTTAACTGCTGATATAAATAAACCGTGATCAAAAATTATATCGAAGACAAATACAGGTGCAAAAGGAACGGTTATTGGATACAAAGTAGTGATATATTTAAAATGATTTCTTATATTCACGCGAATGCTACACATGAAACAAACTTTACGGATTTCTCCTAGTCTCTCCCGTGACCATGGGAGTAACTGTAAAAGACTCGAAACGTAACTTAACTTAAGGAAACTTGTAAAGTTAATGTTAAACACGATAAAATCCGTACAATTAGTTTCATTTAATAAAAACGTAAAGCTAAAAACAAAATCAGTAAATAATGTGAAGGGTTGTTTTGATCGTTGATACTCGTGATTCAAAAGTGCAGATGTTTGACCTGGTGTGGAGAGTGGTGCGGCGGTTGCGGCGTGGCTAGGGTGGCTAGGGCGGGCAGGGCGAGGGCGACAAGTGCGCAAAGGGCGGGCGGCGACGCGAGTGACGCGCGCACTGGTCTGGAGGCTGCACGCATGCCGTCGGCGGCGGGCGAGATCGCTGTGGCGCGCTGCGAGCTGCCGCCGCAATCCCGTAGCCTGACCCACGACCCAAGATGAACTCTCCCAGATATAAGTTCACCCACCCAATTTCAGCGATAGTAAATTCCGCTACACTTTGTCGCACACGAGGAAATGCTGATAAACGATCTCAAAATTCATCTTAAGTTGTGCATGTTCCATTTAAATATTTGCGGATGTAAGTTATTTTTGGCTTTCCATTGTTAATGCGCAGTGTGCAATATAAGATTAGAATTACCGCACACGAGAAAATGCTGATAAAAGATCTCAAAAATCATCTTAAGTTGTGCATATTCCATTTAAATATAAGCGGATGTAAGTTATTTTTGGCTTTCCATTGTTAATGCGCAGTGTGCAATATAAGATTAGAATTGAGTAATTTTTATCCCACTGCACCCAGTGACGTATTAAGGAAGCACAAACTATATTGAGGGACCCTTGATCTGCTATATATATTAAAACTGACGATTCTAACAAATAATTGAAAATGTATTTTAGTATATATTTCAAAGTTTATATTTATAACAAAGTACATTATTATACTTTCAGGAATACCTTATGTCGTATTTTATTAATGGAGTACTTAAATTATAAATATATTTTATATTTATATATCTCTCTCTTTTATTACTTTTTAAACGTCTACAAAGTAAATTTTCTAGACTTCATGTAGACAAATTTTGAAATAATACTATTCGTATCAATTTCTTTAAGCAATAACAAACAGGGAAACATTTCAGGCATTCTTGACTCTTAAATTAATTTTTTACTCGGTTCAATGTCGAAAATGAACGTTCACTACTGCTGCAGTTATATTAGTAGTATAGTTAAAGCACGAATGGTTCGGCTCGACCAGGGAAGGACCATGCTCTCACAGAATACCAGTGTAGAATAGTATCTTAATGCTGCTGTGTATCGTATGGTGAGTGTAGAGAACCGGAGACCCTTTTTACTGGAAACGAGGCATTCCATCTTAGTCCTCACAGGACTAAGATGGAATGGACAGCATTTTGATTCGTAATCGAGGATAGATGTAGATGTCTATGGGCCGCAGCAACCACTTACCATCAGATTGACTGTGTGCTCGTTTGTCACCCTATCCTATATAAAAAAATATATAAATTATATTCTCATTCTCATATTAACTCTACGATAAGAAAGGACTTTTAATGAAAATTTATTTTGTTATAACTATTTTATTATTTGTATAACAATAATGGCGCATATATTAAAAATATATACAATTAAAAAAAGTATTAAAAAAGGCTGGAATGAAGAAAACTTTTAAAAATATTGTTTCTCTTACAAATAACATATACAAAAGTTTAAGCCCCAAAGTAAGAAAGCGGCTATCGATCTCACCAGTGCTTAAATTAAGGAGTTGGCTTTATATTTAAACTCCCCTTGACCCTTTTTACTGGCGACCCTTTTTACTGGAAACGAGGCATTTCATCTTAGTCCTCACGGGTGACAAGGCATCTGCATTTTGATTCGTAATCGAAGATAGATGTAGATGTCTATGGGCCACAGCAACCACTTACCATCAGGTGGACTGTGTGCTCGTTTGTCACCTTATACTATAAAAAAAGTTACTGATAATAACATACAATAAATGCGCTAAGCAGTTTCTAAATTTGGGAAAACATAATTGTAATGAAATAATCATCCATTGGGAATTTATATATTGAATTTCTGGAAATTCGGATGTGGCTGGTGTGATTGACAAATCGCACCGTCCACATCCGTTTTGAGCGAATGCGAAAATCCATGCTGTATGTTCAAACATTTCTTAGTTTATGTGAGTGTTGTGCAGTGCAAGGCACTTCTCGACGCGTACTTCGCGCTGGCGATCATTAAGTTCGCGGGGCACCCATTTATCAAGCTTTTTTACCTTGCCGATTTGACGCAAATGGACCAACATTGTTTTAAATGCTAACGTCGAAAGCTACTGCTAATTCAACCGTAGATTGAGTATCCGCCACACCTTGTTAAAATTTTCCAAAAAACCAGTTAGATTATGGTATGCTTTCTTTTGATAAAAATCACTTCAATTTCAAACTATTTACCAGGTCTTGCTGTTTCAACAAATCCTTCGAGTGATCCGCTGAAATGGTCGTACTTTGTGTTTCGCTTGCGTCATCTTGAAGTTTGTTGCTGATATTGACAGCCTGTCAGATCTTTGGCTTTTGCTTCAATATCTGAAAATGTTTATCGCATTGTTTAGACATAGACAGATTCATAAAGTGTATATCCCATATTAAAGTCTATATTAGACGATTGCAACGACGCGACGCACTGATGTACGTATGAATATACTTATGTCTATTTCTTTGGAACGCTCTGCAGACTAAATGGCTTGATAGATTTTAACTGCGCCACAACTGCGTGCCGCAGTGGCTTTGCGATCAGCTGCAGCGCTGAAGGTCGCGGGTTCGAATACCGCACGTAACAAATGTTTTATGGCCTACAAATAATTATTCCGGGTTTGGATGAGTGTAACGGTCCGTTACCCGAGTGTAACCGTCTTAATCATGAAATCCGTTTACGTTCCAACCCCACATAGCTGCTGTTTTATTTTATCTACCTACCTAACTACCTATTTCAACTTTTCTCACATGATCTATTTCTACTCCATTCATTTCATATCTAATATCTTGAAATAGAAAGGAAATGGAATTATAAGTTAGATGAACTTTTTCGTTTTGGTTACTCCAGCAGAATCTTTAGCTTGTACACACAATTTTCCATCGATGTATATTGCACTTGCCGTAGATAGTTATAGTTCGTGCAAAATCGATTGAGAAAAACGGGCGATGACCTCAAATATGCCGCCAGCCGAGCCGAGAGTCAAAAGGCGTAACTTACAAAATCTCAATTTAGATGTGATAACAATATTTAAATATTGATATTATTCACACTTCTAGGTCAGCACATATGTTTTGTTTTTATGTTTCTTAAATAATATTGTCTGTGGTTCCTATAAACATCGTAAAATCTTACGGTACATCGCGAAAAATGTGTTATTTAAAAATGTATTATTGAAAAATATTTCAATTTATCGTAAGTAACGCAGTAATTAATTTAATAATAGTTTCATATTAAAAAATATTTGAAGCAATCTAATCACCATATTGAGCTTGTGCAAATTCATCCCTTTAAAATAAACAAAACGCGGGTTACGTCAGTTCGTTCTAAAAGAAACGCGACAATGGCAGCCAGAGATGCGTCACTTTTTTGGGCCAGTCCGGATGCACCGAATAAAAATGAAGTTCTTATATAATATTGAAAATAAAGTTTTATCTTTTGAATAAGTTCGAATCTTTCGAATCTTTATGAGTGTTATAAATTAATGCTTTTTGTTTTTAAATTAACCCCGTCATTTTTTTATTCAGTGTTATTTTGTTAGTGGTAGAGTCAAGTTGCAGTTACGTATATTATGATTGTAGCACTAATGGGTTGGCCCAATCGGGGTGGGACAACGCCCTTACAGAATACCCAGCCTGAAATAGCAGCTTAATGCGTGTTTCGTATGGTTGGTGTAGACCGAGGACCCTTTTCACTGGAAACGAGGCATTCCATCTTTGTACCAAAGGTTGACAACGCATCTGCATTTTGATTGTTAATTGAGGATACATGCTGATGTCTATTGGGCACAGAATCCACTTACCATCAGGTGGACTGTGTGCTTAAAAAAATCTCTACTCGTATTCAGTTATTCGAATGAGTAGTTTGCGAACTCTGGGACCTTGAACGAATTGTGGTTAATTCGTTCAAGTCTGGGACAATAGCAATTATATTTAATTCCCCCATAAAGTTCGTTCCGCAATACCGTCGCACCTTGCCCGCACATTTATTTATTCTTTTATTCTATTATTGAATTTTTATTAAAAAAATCCCAAAGGCGGTGGCATCCATTACGAAAAATTCTAAATTTTGAGTGCAATTATAAGTAGGTTGCGAGAAGGACGAACTGCAAGAGAATTATTCCTAAAGTACCCAACAGAAATTGTGTGGGATATAAAAACGATAGTATCCGTTATTTATATATAAAGGAAGCATCCAAATCCAATCCTTTTGAATTTATTCAATTATCACATACTTAGACTTATAAGGATTCCAAACACATGTCGCAAATTCCAATTTACTTCAAACTAAGGTATTAAATTAATAATTGTTTCATTACTTCTGTATTTTAAAACTCGCGGGCAATGCGCAAAAGTAATCCGAGGCGTTTATAGAAGTCGACAGCCAAGGCGGATGAAATGAAATGATTATTAACATACATTACATTATAATTATTTTTGGGCTCTGAAGCCTGCGTTACTTAAAAGTTAGCAGATAGTTAGAAAAAAGAAAGTTATAGGATATTATATGCATGAAAAGTTAAATTACAATCAAAAGTCATACCAAGATATTTTATGTTTGTTCACACTTTAGTATCGCCTAAAGTGTAAGTGGCTTGTAGAGGCTGTAATTTGCGGATAAAGGTCAACAAAACACTTACTCGTGTTGAAAAACATTTTATTGTCAACGCTCCACTGGTAGACTCGATCGATACGAGTATCACTTTGAAAATTACTGTGATTGACATTTTCATTTATTTAGATTAGTTTTAAATCGTCTGCGTAAAGTAAGCATTTAGCATGCTGAATGACGCTAACAAGATCGTTTAGCATAATAAGAAACAGGAGTGGCCTGATTACCGATCCCTGACTTACTCCGCAGCGAGTATGGTATGACTGGGATAGGTGACAACCATGAGTAACGTTTTGGCGTCGGTTGCGAAGTATAAATAATTATTAAAAATAGGGATAATAGTTTCGGTTAATCCTATAGCGCATAACTTTAATATCAGTATGTCATTGTACACTTTATCAAAGCCTTTTTAAAATCAAGGTATAGCACATTCACCTGCCTACCTTTATATAGACTGTGAAAAATATAACATTTTTACCACAAGCGAATGAATATTAGTCTCTACTGAGCGACCGGGTCGAAAACCATGTTGTTTTTTTATATAGAATAAGTTGACAAACGAGCACACAGACAACAAATGATGGTATGGTATGGAACAACTGATGGTATGTGGTTGCTGTGGCCCATAGACATTTACATCTATCCTCTACCTCTACAGATCAAAATGCAGATGCGTTGTCACCCGTGAGGACTAAGATGGAATGCCTCGTTTCCAGTAAAAAGGGTCTCCGGTTCTCTACACTCACCATACGAAACACAGCAGCGTTAAGCTACTATTTCACGCTGGTATTCAAAAGTCGTCGCATAAATAAGATTTTAACTGTTTATAACTAACCTTATGTACAATAAGTTCAAAAACTTTGACGGTGAAAGACAGACAGGCAGACAGACAAGGTGACAGACAGACATTGCAATGGGTCGATAATCCTCAACAGGGGACCTGTTTCTAGTTTTTGGAAGGGGGTGACACGAGATAGCTTGCACTGTTGGGGATAAGTGCCACTATGCAGAGCTAGGTTAAATATACAACAAAGGGAGGGCACGACATGTTCCTTATATTCTTTTAATATAAAGGCTGTCCCAGAAGGTACATGTGTCAGACGCTCAAATAAAAATACAAAAAAATATGTATTGTAGTGCCTAGCCTGGTGGTGCCAAAAATATGAAGGTTTAAAAAATGTTTTTATTGACGTTACTGTACTTTCATGTAAACCACTGCCGTAAATTAATGGAATTCGTTACGTTAATGGTGTTGTCTTATTCCTCACAGACTATTCTATTAGAAATGCAGTAAAGAGTATGAGTATCTATTGTACGTTTTTGCCAAAAAAAACATCTATTTTCAGATGATGATGAAATTTTATAAAAAAATAATTTTGACAAAATTTTGAGAGCCATTCTTGTAAAAAAAGTATGAGGACTTAAGGGGCTAACTATTTAAAAAATATGTATACGCAAACATGCACTTTATTTATGGTGAATGTAGAAGAAACGCAAGTGCTGCTGCAGCCCTTTATGGGTAAAGATACCCTACCGCCTATCACCCAGATTATCGCGTATTCATCAGAGTCCACAGGCATTATTCGGAAGGTAGATAACCTGGCAGCGGAATTAGTGGTGTGAGCACTGGAAGACTAGCCCATATCAGTACACAAGACATTGTGCTTAACGAAATTGAGCAAGACCAGTCCACCTATACTATAGTAATAGCACGACGTTCCGGAATCTCGAAGACGACCGTGCACCGTGTACTTAAAAAGAATTCATCCCTACAACATTAGATGTGTCCAAGCTCTACCACCGAGAGATTACAACGCACGAATGTTTTTTTTTTGTCGACAAATGCTTGCAAAAATAGAACAAGATCCACAATGTTTCGCCATAATTCTGTGGAGCGATGAATCCTCTCTTAAAAAAAGACAGATACTTTAACATGCATAATCTGTACAGCTAGCAACTCGCAAATCTGCATCCAATTCGAGAAGAAAGATCTCAATACCAGTTCAAAAAAAAATTTGGGACCGGAAACTTATCTGGACAAAGTCATTTGGATTTTCTACATAATTATCTGCCAACTTTAATGGAGAGTTGCCTGAGGAGGTGAGACAATCCCACTGGCAACAAAATGATGGTTGTCTTGCACATTATGCTGCAAACGTCTGTGTGTATAAATGCCACGTATCCATATAAATGGATTGGTCGTTTAGGTCCCATTTTGTGGCCTCCACGATCCCCGGACTTAAATCCACTAGATTTTTTTTACTGGGGCTATCTAAAAAACTGGTGTACTTCAAGCCTATTTCAAGTTTGGAGGAATTGCGCAGTCGTGTGCAGGTGGCTGTGTAGTGGCGGTTGAGGATATCCACTACCCCATATCTTCCCGTGGGTGTCGTAAGAGGCGACAGAGGGAGACAGACAGGAGATGGGCAGTAGCATCTTCCTGATAACAACACTAATATTAAAAAAACTGCGGTTGCCAAGTGTGGCAACTATGGCAAATATCCCCCCATGAGTAACGACACAAATAAACGGCCCCCAGTCCCCGGTGGCCCCGCTATTCCTGGCTACGGTGGTGACCATGGTAACGTCGGGGCAGGGGGTGCTAAAAATCTCCGGTGGAGGTTCTGTTGCCACCTACGACGACTCGACCTGGCAACATAACGCACGCACTCTGAGGACTGACGAGAAGATACTGGAGCTGGAAGAAGAGGTAGACAAGTTGCGCTGGCATATTATTGGATTATCAGAGGCCCGAAGAGAGGGGGAGGACACGGTAATCCTCGAGTACGACAACGGGAGGGCGACAATGTATTTCAAGGAGGTGTCGGATTTATCGTCAACAAGTCTCTCGTCAATAACGTTGTAAAAATTGGGAGTGTGTCGACGAGGGTCACGTACCTGATACTCAGAATCACCAAACGGTATTCGCTGAAGGTCATACAGGTTTACACACCAACGTCGGCACATCCCGATGAGGAGGTGGAGGAAATGTATGAGGATATTTCCAGAGCCATGCATTCCTCCAAAACCCACTACACGGTGTTGATGAGAGACTTAAACGCAAAACTAGGCACAAGAGAAAGTGGTGAGCTTAAGGTAGGGAAATTTGGAGTAGGGCAACGGAACCGTAGGGGCCAGCAGTTGGCCGACTTTGGGGAGAAAGAGGGACTCTTTATGATGAACTCTTTCTTCCAGAAGCGGCCCCACAGGAAGTGGACCTGGTCGAGCCCCGACGGTTCGACAAAAAATGATTGACTTCATTATGACGACCAGACGCCAACTGTTCAGTGATTTCTCAGTGATCGCAACGGTGAAAACTGGCAGCGATCAACGAATGGTTGACGAAGAGGCACACTGAACCTAAACGTTAAGTTGGAGAGGTCTCGTCTAATGAAGTCAACGCTCCGTCCCCCTCGTGCTCTAATCCAGAATCCCGAAACCTTTCAGCTCGAGTTACGTGACCGCTTTCAGTGCCTAGAAGATTGCAATGCAGTGGACGATATGAATGACAAGCTCGTTGAAACTGTCCATGTGGTCGGAGCTGTTTTGCATGACCCGCCGCAGAAGAACACAAAAACTCTCAGATCACACTATTAATCTTATGGCTATTAGACGGGAGATGAGGCTGCAATCGTCAACAGATTTGACAGCATACAGGCAACTGAACAGACAGATCTCCAAATGCATGCGGCGAGACTTACGCAACGTTAATACTGTTCGTATTGCAGAAGTGATTGAACAGAACCAGGGCTTCAAAGTCTTTGCCAAAGATCTGTCTGCCAGTAAGAGCCAACTGTCAAAGCTGAAGACTGAGTGTGGCAGCATCGTTTCCGGGATACCTGAGATTCTGAGTGAGATTGAGAGGTTCTATGGGCAGCTGTACACATCATCGTTAGAGCCACATGCAAGTGTGAGTAACGATTCAAGAGTAAGTCTTATCCGACACTATTCCGATGACATCCCGGACGTCAGCCTGAGCAAGATTAGAATAGCTCTCCAGCACTTTAAAAACGGCAAGTCCCCTGGCGAGGAGGGAATTACAGCGGAGCTTCTGAAAGCGGGTGGAAAACCGGTACTTGAAGTGCTTCAGAGGCTCTTTAATTCCGTCCTTCATGGTGACACTACTCCGGAGGCGTGGAGCAGAAGTGTTGTTTCTTGTTCTTCAAGAAAGGTGACAACGCCCTCTTGAAGAACTACAGACCGATATCCCTTCTGAGCCGCGTCTACGTGCTGTTTTCGAGAGTCATTACGAATCGTCTCGCACGCAGACTTGACGACTTCCAGCCTCCCGAACAAGCCGGTTTCCGAAAAGGCTTTAGCACCATAGACCACATACATACCCTTCGGCAAATTGTACAGTCCAAGTCCGAAGAGTACAATCTGCCACTTTGCCTGGCGTATGTGGACTATGAGAAAGCCTTTGATTCCGTCGAAATTTGGGCGGTGCTATAATCTCTTCAGCGGTGCCAAGTTGACTGTCGGTATATCGAAGTGCTGAAGTGTTTGTACAGTAGGGCTACGATGGCTATCCGAGTACAGAACCAGAGTACGAAACCTATCCAACTGCAGAGAGGTGTAAGACAGGATGACGTTATTTCCCCGAAACTCTTCACCGCTGCATTGGAAGACGTTTTCAAGCTACTGGACTGGAAAGGATACGGTATTAACATCAATGGCGAGTACATCACTCACCTTCGATTTGCCGACGATATAGTCCTTATGGCAGAATCGTTGGAGGACTTAAGCACTATGCTCAATGACCTCAATAGTGCCTCCCAACGGATAGGTCTTAAGATGAACATGGACAAAACAAAGATCATCTTTAATGTCCATGTCACACCAATGCCGGTAGTTGTTCGGAGCACTAAGCTCGAAGTTGTTGACGAGTACATTTACCTGGGACAAATAGTCCGGCTAGGTAAGTCCAACTTCGACCGAGAGGTCAATCGACGGATTCAACTCGGCTGGGAAATTACAACGCATCTTCTCGTCAGGTATACCTCAAAACCTGTTGATTTCGATATACTGTTCGAGTCAGTTGTATTCCCTTAACATATCTCCATCATTAATTGACTGGTTTCAAAGTTATCTCTGTGGCTGTCGGCAGTGTATTCATGTTGATGAAACTCACTCCGGTTCACTGTCGAAGTGCTGAAGTGTTTGTACAGTAGGGCTACGATGGCTATCCGAGTACAGAACCAGAGTACGAAACCTATCCAACTGCAGAGAGGTGTAAGACAGGGTGACGTTATTTCCCCGAAACTTTCGTTTTCAAGGTACTGGACTGGAAAGGATACGGCATTAACATCAATGGCGAGTACATCACTCACCTTCGATTTGCCGACGATATAGTTCTTATGGCAAAAACGCTGGAGGACTTAAGCCTTATGCTCAATGATCTCCATAGTGCCGCCCAACGGATAGGTCTTAAGATGAACATGGACAAAACAAAGATAATGTTTAATGTCCATGTCACACCTATCCGGTAGTTGTTGGGAGCACTAAGCTCGAAGTTGTTGACGAGTACGTTTACCTGGGACAAATAGTGCGACTAGGTAAGTCCAACTTCGACCGAGAGGTCAATCGACGGATTCAACTCGGCTGGGCAGCGTTCGGGAAATTACGACACATCTTCTCGTCAGGTATACTTCAATCTCTGAAAACTAGATTGTACAACCAGTGCGTGTTGCCAGTAACGACTTACGTATCTGAGACGTGTTCCTTCACTGCTAGCCATATGAGGACGCTCAAGTCGCTCAGCGAGCTATGGAGAGGGCTATGCTCGGAGTTTCTCTGTGTGACAAACTTAGAAATGAGGATATCCGTAGTAGAACCAGAGTGACCGACATAGCCCAAAGGATTAGTAAGCTGAAGTGGCAATGGGCCGGCCATATAGCTCGAAGAACCGACAACCGTTGGGGAAGAAGGGTTCTCGAGTGGCAGCCTCGTACCGGTACATTTCTAATAGAATAGTCTGTGACTAGTAAGCGAACACCAAAAACGCAACGAATTTCATTAATTTGCGGCAGTGGTGTACATAAAAGTACACTAAGGTCAATAAAAACATTTTTTTAAACCTTTATATTTTTGGCACCACTTGGAATATTTTTTTGTATTTTTTGAGTGCCTGATACCTGTACTATTAGGCGCTGCAATATACATTTTTTCTGGGACACCCGATATAAGTAGGAACCTTATCGGGACCAACAGGACTACCAGATTTTAATGTGTGAATACCTAAACGCTTTGGCGTCCGATAATGTAAAGTTGTATGCGTTTACCATGTGGTACGATGGTAGCGGTAGCTACTTGGTTGGGATCTAGAATGGGGATAGTTAGCAGGAATACGCTTGAAATATAGTGTGCAAATACGTCGGCTGCTTCAATGCAGGAGAATTTTTTATTTTTATAGGTCACTGCGGATTCAAAACCACCCTTGGATTTAAGATTACCAATGTGCTGCCAAAACTTTAGCCAGTTTAATGCATTTAGGCATTCTTGACCATTCAGCCACAGAAGTACTGAAAATTTGACTTGTTGTTTGATTGAATTTGATCATATTCTTGCTTAATTTCTTGCTCTCGCTCTCGCCTTAAGTGGTTTCTAGAAATTTGCTTGTTCTCTTCACTATTTTAATAAATTATATTATTTAAATAAACTACAGTATCAACCATTTTCTTCATTACAGTCTTGAAAACTATCTTTTTTACTTTTACTACTGGTTCAGAAAAATCTTTATCCTGGGAAGAACCAGCAAGAAACCCAGCAGCATATAATATAAAATAAGAAAGCAGGCTGTAAATATACTTAAAGAAATTTGTAATGTAATAACAGTTAATAAATTTCAAGTGTTATTTAATACATATATTATGCACACCGTGTGCGATTGTCAGATATACAGTATTTTATATTAATGAAAATGAGAGTATTTGTACATAGTATAGATAATGCTATGCTACCTTTCGTTAACGGGAATGACACAACTGAGGTATACTATACGGATACTTCAAGAAACGAGCAACCTTGAACTCTCCTGATGTTGGAGTTGTTTATGGGCGGTGGTCGACACCTACCATCAGGTGAATCGCGTGATTTTTTTATAGGAGAGGGACAAACGAGCGTACGGCTCATCTGATGGTAAGTGATAACCGTCGCCCATGAACAACTGCAATATTGGAATGCAGATGCGTTGCCGGCCTTTTAAAAAGGAATAGGCTCTTTTCTTGAAGGTCCCTAAGTAAGTAAGGTCCGGAAAAATCTCTGGTGGTAGTTGATTCCACAAAGAAGTTGTGCAAGAAAGAAAACTTGATGGTCGCGTACTCCTATATAAAAAAAAACTGTTATCGATTACTGCATCCCGTAACTCTTATTTGTTTACCTGGCGATAATATTATATCAGTATGATCTCTATAACTTTGAGTATTAAACCAACAGCTGTATAAGGATATTATATTTCTTCCTTCTGTTATTGTTAAATCTCAAGCCTTAGTATAGATTAAGGGTAAACAAACAAGCCAGCGCACAGTCCACCTGCTGGTAGGTGAATACTATGATAGACTTCTAAATTTCTCTTTGATAAGAAATCAAAATGCGGATGCGTTGTCACTTCTGAGGACTGTTTCCAATTAAAAGTTCTCAGGTTTTCTACTCTCACCATATGAAATAGCAGCATTAAGCTGTTATTGCTAGTGTTCTGTGAGAGCGTGTTCTTACCCTGAGCAGAGCATAACCCTACCACGAAAAGAATCAGATTTCGTGTTTAACAATACCTTTAATTTTTTTATTACATTATCCTTTATTGCAAACACCTTAAACTGTAGATTACAAAGTGTGAACGCCTTAAGGCACTCTCTACCAGTCAACCCTTGGAGAAATGGATAAAAGCTAAATTTTGACTGGTGTTAATAAAGGACAAAATACGTAACTAGTCCAGTGTCCTTGGGAACTCTGTACTATGAAATATGAATCCAAATGCAAGTTTAAATGGTAATTGAAACAATAATCTATTTTTTATATTTTTTTAATAAAACTATAAATCAACAAGTATAAAGCGATTAATATGAAGATCGACAAAGTTGCGCACACTGAGAACTACGGAGCGGGGTGACTTCCACTCGAGAGGTTTCGCTCGCTTCAATAAAAAACCGTACCTATAAATCTATCATAATAGAATAATATGAGAGCATGGTTTGTTACGAAGAAATACACTTTGCGTTGATTTAACCCAATTGCTACTTCTTTTACCTCGTGATCGTCCGAAATAACCGTCTGATGGTCGTGTACCACGCGGTTTCCTTCTTATAAATTTAATACTTTGAGGAACATTCAAGTTCATAAGAAGTCTAACCCAAATGCAAACTCACTACTAAAGTTTTCGAATTAATCATCACATTTCTATACATTTTGCCCTCTTTCTATATTTTGTAAATGGGGTTATCGTTTAACACTTAGCGTCGTCCACACGTCATCTACCGAACTTCGTCTCTATTGTTATCGCGACCTAGATGTATCAGCGCTACGCTGCACTCAGTGTATGACAGCCTTTATAATATTTCCTTAATTTAATGTAAAATACTAAGTCGTTTCAAAATTACAATTAGGCATTAATTTGAGCAGTGATCGGTTCATTATTGCTTATAATCTAGTTATTTCTGAACTAACGTTGGAGTCTTTTTTCTTGTACGCGTGCGTAGAGTAGACGATACGCTGCGAATAGTATCCTGAATGCGTCTCCCCATGGCCCTTCGAAGATCCCACTCTACGGTAATATTCCACCGACTCCACACACTCGCACGCGAGACGACTCTCCGAGCCGCTGCTTTCCATCTGATACTTAGGCACTACAATAAGGCTCTCGGTTGACTTGGTTGGTTGGCAGTGACTCTGGCTCCTGCTGTATACGGGGTAGTGGTGCGACGTGCTGCTCTGCCTGTGCTGGTGCTTCTCCTGCGGATGGTGTTGGTACTCGTGGTGGCTCTGTGTACTGCGACCGCTGTGACTCCGTCCATGACTCTTCGACCTGTTCGCGTGTTTGGCGGTCGTATCTAGATAGCCATATCCAAAACCGTATCCCCCGAATGCTTTTGTTGTCAAATTATCCCACGACTTGGGTTTCACGTGCTGATGGGAGCTCTGATATTGGATCTTCGGCGAAGATTTGGCCTCGGATCGGTCGTTATCCCAGAACAAAGTGTCACTACTGAGTGAAGTACTGTAACTCGATGCCGAGTTGTCGCAGGGGATAGTGGCGTTGCTAGTTGTGTAAGACTGAAGACTGCACTGGCTGGTCTGCGTGGATTCCGTGGTCAAATAGCGGTACCGGCCCGAGCACTGGCTTGACGAACATATCTTCTTCGAGTGCGCGTGCGTGCAGCCGTCCGTCTTTTGAGTAGATTTGTCAACTTGCTGGCCCTTTTCTTTCCTCTTGTGCTCCTTTGAACATTCCTTTTTTCTTCGTACCTTTTTTCTGGAGTTAGGAACACAGTGTGGATCACAACAGGGGCTGGCCAGATCGTACGCCTCGAGGCTATTGGCGTCCTGATTGTTGTATGGGGACATGCAAGGGCCACAACCATGGCTGTGGTTCTTGTGAACTTTGCCATGTTTCCCATTACTGGACTTGTGGACTTCAGGAGCTCGGTGAGACTCGCCGGCGGCTTTCATGACGCAGTGGTGACACTCGCGCCTGTTTCTCGGTGAGCCTACCGTGATAACGAAGCTGCCCGTTCTTAAGTTTGGTTGAATGATGCACGTTCCATACCGCGGATCGAGATACTGGTACATAAATACACTACCCTGCGGAGGTTTGGCGTTGGTGACGTTCTCACTGGACAGCGTAGGCCTGCGATACCCGCTACCCATGTTGTCCTCAGCGTTCTCTTCACTGTCGGAGATGACGTCGGATGGTGATGTCTTCTTTTTCTGTGAAGGCAAACTATGAGTTTTCCAATTGGAGTCGAACACTTGTCGTTCTTTTATGGAGAGTTGATCTAATTCTCGCATTTTATTCTGCAAGGCCCTCTGTATATTGATGTACTTGAGGTGGAGTTCGACTTTCCGCACGCAATCCTCGAAGATGACAACAATGCGCATGCGCGCATCACATGAGTTTATGGCTTCCACGATGGTGGCATGGTCGGCGTGCTCCACGTCGATGCCGTTGATTGACAGGATCACGTCACCTTCCCGCATGCCAGCAGCTGCCGCTGCACCTTCGTCCTCCACGTGGTCCACGTACGTGATCACTTCTATCTCTTGCTCCTAAAAATTACAAACATTAATTAACACCTCTGTTTTCTCTGCCTTGTCAACACCTTAAAACAATCGCAACTAACTTCGAAACCTAATTGTAGCGAAGTTATAAAAACAATAATGTCCTCCAGACCGAATTTCGATCACGGAGGCTAAACTCGACGGAGGCTAGCCATCGGAGCAGGACAAAATTACAGTGCCCAAGTGTATGCACGAGTACAGGTGCACTCTCTATTCCCTCACTCTCATAGTCCGATTGAACGGTAAATCAACACAACCTGAGAGAGAGATCAGCCGCAGGATCAACAGCTTTACGTGCTTTCCGAGGAACGAGGGTAAAACACCGCCCAACTTCCTGCCTCCAGGCTGCTACTAAGAACTTCTTGACAGAAAAACTCAATACATTATTTTTTCTTGTAGACTAACGAGGCAGTCAACGCCTTACTACAATCGCAACTAACTACGGATCCTAATTGAATGAAGTTATAATAAAGGATGAGCAAAATATGTCTATGTAATTATTAAAATTTAAAAACGCTAGCTCCAGTATACCTCCTTGTGAGGCTTTTTAAATACTTAATACACGTGAGAAACACCAGGCCCTGGACAATTATTTATAGACCACACAAATGACGGGATCGGAGTTCAAACCTGCTGTCCGCCTCCCAAACGCATTGACATTGTGCAACCGAGCCGACGTAAACTGATATAGGTACAAAACTATAATTCATCTTTTTTTATATAGATATAAGAGGGGGCAAACGAGCATACGGTTCACGTGGTGTTCAGTGACTACCGCCGCCCAAGATCAATCACAACATCAGGGGAATTGCAGGTGCGTTGCCGGCCGTTTAGAAAGGAGTAAGCTCTTTTCTTGAAGGTCCCTAGATCGTATCGGTCCGGAAAAATCGCCGGTGGTAAATTATCTTTCTATAGGCAAGTTCTTACAACCCTTTTGAATACCTTCAAGTTCATATTAGGCCATCATGTAGGCCTCTGCTGCATAAGTGGGCTACTTTTAAACTAAAGTAAAATTGCAGCCCATATAAGGTCCACCGCTGGGAACAATTCTCCTGTCCGCACTGCCCCAATACGTGTTTGTGGATTTGACATGGTTTAAATAACATGGCTAGGTTTCTTTCTGGTTTACAAAGGTATTTTTTGTTGTTTTCTCGAAAAAGTGGTAAATCTATGTGTTAATTTATAATCAAAATACCACTAACTCACTCACTCATCACGAGATCTCCAAAACAATACGCCTGATTGATTTGAAATTTGGCATATATACTCCTTTCTCGTCGTAGACATACTAGTAAATGGGTTTTGGAAAATTCGACATCCATAAGTGATTTTTAATAAGTATTGTTTATAATCTATATTGAATAAAAAATTCTTTTTCTATTTCTTTGATTTTTGATTAAATTTATAGAGTCGGGTTTTGATTCAGCACCGAGCATGTGTAAAATGTAGTATTTGCCTTAATTACCACTCTTAGCAAATGAAACGACGTTAGACATCTTGCACCATCGACGCTTCGTAGCTGGTCTGGGTATTCTGTCTCTGGCATCAACGATATGGTATTACGTTGGTAGAGCGACGCTGCAGCTATATTATGGGTGCAGCATGAATGCATCGGCTCGACCTGTGTAGGAACATGGTCTCACAAAATACAGCGTAAAATGAAAAGGAGCTTAATGCTGTTGTGTTTCGTATGGTGAGTGTAGAGAACCGGGATCTCTTTTTACTGAAAATGAAGCATTCCATCTTACACTTCAGGGGTGACAAAGCATCTACATTTTGATTCTCTATTGATGATAAATGTAGATGTCTATGGGCCACAGCATCCACTTACGATCAGGTGGATTGTGTGCCCGTTTGTCACCCAAATACTATTACAAAAAACACTATCAATCGAGGGTCATGCCATTTATTTGCCAATTCTCATAATCACATTCTACTAAACTCACATTATCATCATCATCATCATTAAAGCCCTTCACAACTTCACTGCTGAACATAGGAACGTAGAAAAGGAAGAAACCTCCCCCAAGGAATACCACAAAATACGATCTTGAACCACCTGCGTCCATCAACTCCCTGCATGTCTTACCAGCTCGTCACTCATCTAGTGGGGGCCACCCTCTCTCTGTCTACCGATACGAGGCTGCCACTCGAGAACCCTTTTCCCCATTGATTGTCTGCTATACATTGATTGGTTTCTATATTAGTAACTCTACTACGGATATCTTCATTTCTTAGTTTATCACGCAGAAAAACTCCGAGCATAGCCCTCTCCATAGCTCGCTGAGCGACATTGAGTGCCCTCATACGGCCAGCAGTGATTGTGCGATCTCATTTTCGACTTTTGAGGTAAATCTCACGAGAAGATGTGTCGTAATTTTCCGAACACTGCTCAGCCGAGTTGAATCCGTCGATTAAACTCACATACGCCAGGCAAAGTGGCAAATTGTACTCTTCGGTCTTCAGTACAATTTGCAGAAGGGTATGTACGCGGTCTATGGTACTAAAGCTTTTTCGTAAATCGGCTTGTTCGGGAGGCTGGAACTCGTCGAGTCTGCGTGCGAGACGATTCGTAATGACTCTCGTAAACAGCACGTAGACGTGTCTCAGAAGGAAAATCGATCTGTAGTTCTTCAAAAAAACCGTTGTCGCCTTTCTTGAAGAACAAAACCACTGCACTTCTGCTCCACGCCTCCGGAATAGTGCCACTATGGAGGAGGGAATTAAAGAGCTTCTGAAGGACTACAAATAGGCACCAGTTTTGTACCCGCTTTCGGAAGCTCTGCTTCAATTCCATCCTCGACTGTGGCCTTGAAGTTTTTAATGTGCTGCAGAGCCTTTCTAATCTCGCTCAAACTGACGTCCAGGATATCATCTGAATAGTGTCGGCTAAGACTTGCTCTTGCTTGCCAATAGAACCTCTCAATCTCACTCAAAATCTCAGGTGTCCCGTATACGAGTTTGCCACACTCAGTCTTTAACTTCGACAATTGGCTCTTTCTGGCAGACATATCTCAGGCAAAGACTTTGGAGACCTGATTCCACTCAATCGCTTCTACAATGCGAGATGTATTGAAGTTGCGTAAGTCCCGCCGCATGCATTTGGATATCTATGTACTTAGTTGCTCGTAAACTTAATAATTTCTTATATTTACTCGTATAAATATATATAAAACTAAGAATTAAACTAATTTTATGGACTTAATCGCGTTTTAATTATAACTTTTTTGATTACCAACGTTTCGGGCACTTTCCAGCGCCCATGATCACTGAGGTGTTTGATGTCCCGATGGCATAGTTAACGAAGGCTACCTTTCACTTTAAAATATTTGGTTTTTGATCTGATCTACGCAGAACGAGCTTACTGTATCTTAGAGTTCTGCAGTAGTATTCTTGGGCTTAGATTTAATTTTATTAATTACAGGATCCCAGCCAGATGGTAGCAAATGGTGGCCACAGTCGAGTGGATCCCTGCTGTACTACCATAGGATTCACAGACAAAATTGGCTTCATCTTGAAGCGAACTTCCATAAAAACATACAACAAGCCGTTGAAGTACATTAGTCACTTTTTACCATCTATTAATATTCCTCCACAATTTGCAGGAGTCAAGCTTGATTGTCAATGTGGTCTCTTTTACATAGGACAGATAAAAAGATTCATAAAAACCCGCGTGAAAGAACTTGTCGCTGACGTGAAGCACCGACGCTCCGGGAAGTCCGCAGTATGTCAACATATTCAGGATCGTCCCAACTACGACTTATATTAGATTTGATAGACAACAATCCTTTCCAAAAATCCTGATTCCTACCAAGAAGGATCGCGAGGAGCTACTTAAATTTAAAAAAAAAACATCCTTATTTCATTAGGGAAGATGGCTGGGTGCTACGATCTACCTGAGATCCCATAGTTAATAAAAACTAAAGCCAAGCAAACTACTGGAAAATTTTACGATACTGTAAGCTCGTTCTGCTTTTGTACCTGGTTTTGTACCTCGAGGTGAAAGTTTTCGCGACTCTGCATTATAGCACGAGGAGAATGGAGCGTTGACTTCATTAGACGAGACCTCTCCAACTTAATGTTTAGATTCAGTGTGCCTCTCACCATTCGGTGATCGCTGCCAGTTTTCACAATCGCGATCATTAAAACATAACAAAACAGCTGCCGTCTAGTCGTCATAATTAAATCAATCTCATTTTTGTCGAACCGCTGGGACTCGACCGGGTCAACTTTCTGTCGGGCCGCTACTGGAAGAAAGAGTTTATCATAAAGAGTTCCACTTTCTCCATGAAGTCGGCCAGCTGTTGGCCCCGTGGATTCAATTTCACTATTCCAAATTTCCCTACATTCAGTTCACCGTTCTCTCTGTGTCTAGTTTTGCATTGAAGCCTAAACCTGCGTAAAACTCACAGACCGAAATGAAATGTATAGTTTGCTTACGCATGGACCAATACTACGCTTTTTCATTTAAACTTTGTTGAACTGACAGATATTAAGATTAATATCAGTTAAAAAAGTGATTATTATTAACAACAATTAAAGAGTTTCATACGTTGTGTCTTTTTATAAAAAAGGGGAATAAATGAGCACACAGTTCAAATGATGGTAAGTTGAGCCTGTGGCCGATAGACATCCACATTTATCCTCGATTAAGAATCAAAATAGAGATGCGTTGCCACCCCTAAGGACTAAGATGGAATGTCTCGTTTCCGGTAACAAGGGTTTCCGATTTTCTACAATCAGCATAAGAAATACAGCAGTATTCTGTGAGAGCGTGGTCCTGGAACGGACACATTTATACTGTCATAAAATAGCTGCAGGGTAGCTTTTCCACGACAAATTGAAATACCATACTCACCATAAAAATACACTTCAGCTACCATTTCACGCTGATTCTATGAGAGCGTGGTCCTTCCCCGTTCCAGTTGACACATTTGTGCTACTTTATATATGAATAGCTGTATCATTGTTCTACCACGTCAAGTTCCAGTAGAAAACTATTTTATTTAAAACATAAGCCCGTTATAAAAACATTGCTTAGTTATATCCACATTCCTGATTACCTTATTTTCATAACGATTAGGCTTATTCTTCCAACTGGTAATTTTCTCCGGTCGAGCCAACCAATTTGTGCTACAACCGTAATCCTATCCTATACTATTAAACGAGCAATTCTTGTATATAAATATATATATATATATATATATATATAATCGGGATCTCGGAAATGGCTCCAACGATTTTCATAAAATTTAGTATCCAGGGAGTTTCGGGGATAATAAATCGATCTAGCTAGGATTTATTTTTAGAAAATGTCTTTTTGTCCGTGTTTTAGGCAATGAAAAACTGCTACAATATCGTTAGAATAAGAAGGTAAATTTTAACGGATTGTTAGTGATTATAAATAGCTTAATTGGTATAATGGTCGGTCACAGAATCTTAAAACCCCGGTTCGAGCCCAGACCGACCGACCGACTTTTTTAATTTTTTTTTTTCATTTTCTTTTCTTTTTTGAGAAAATCTATTTTTTCGAGCCCTTTTTTAGTATTTTTTAAAAACACGAAAATTTTAATTAAAATAATTGCACTCATGATTTTTTATTCAAATAACCAGTTCCGTTTTTTCTGTTATGTCGCTAAGATCAAAAAATATTATTTATATTTCATCAGTATGTAATTTGTATCTAAATATAATTTCCAAAACACATGAATTAAAAAAATCGAGCGAAAAATACCGAGCAAAGCTCGGTCAACCAGGTACTATAGCATTAAACGTCGTGTTAGAATTTTTAATTCAAATTGCTAGATATATACCTTCTTGTAATGAATCCCGTAGCTCTGCAAGGTGAAGCCGTAGGAGCCGTTCTTCTTCTCCACGATGATGGTGCGCCGTCGCCAGTCCTCTTCTCCCTTGCCGCCCCGTTCTGACTTGATCGACTCCCTTATCTGTTCACGATCACAGTTAAAACTGATTTTAGTGCAATTAGTTTGTTATTTTTATGGGAGTACCTCGTTAATCTAATGATTGTAAACACGACTGCTGAACGTGAGATACCGAGTTTGAATCCGGAGTCGGACCATAAAAAATATCTACTAATCACTTATTGAGTTTTTCCGCCAAGATACTCTCAGTAGCTGCCCAGAGTTAAGAAGTTGGCGGTGCCTCACCCCCGTGCCTCGGAAAGCACGTTAAGCCGTTGGTCCTGTGCCTGATCTCTCTCCGGTCGTGTCGGTTTACCGTCCCATCGGACTATGAGAGTGAGGCAATAGAGAGTGCACCTGTGTTTGCGCATACACTTGGGCACTATTATCCTGTCCTGCCCCGATCGCTAGTCTCCGTTGAGGCTGACCGCCGTGACCAGAATTCGGTCCGGAGGTCCATTTTAATAAGAAGGAACGATTATTGTACTGCAGCATTAGGATTTTTTATGATATCTTTAGTACATGCGCATACCTAAGCCGGTTGACACTTATTTATATTCTTGCTGTTTTATTCTCAAGTTTGAAATTTTCACAATAAATAAAGGTAAGAGGGGCGAAATCCGAGATCATTACATTGTTACGTTTCATATGTACATGGTGCTTATTCTTGTCATTTGACCACGTTCTTATTCACTTGCTAGCATGTCGTTCGGGTTGAATTTAATAATTGTTTTTTACTAACTTCGCGATGAGCTGGATGCATAAAATGCTAAACATAGCTCAGAACCGGAACACAATCTAAGAATGTAAAGAAAAAAAGTGTAATATTAAAAGAAATGTATTTTTTTAAATTAACTTGTTTAATGGCTATTTGCGTTCACTGGCTAGACCATTTTTAGTAATGTATTATTAAATAAAATCTAATGTTTGTCTTGGAACTTCGTTGTTCTTCTTTGTGAAACTTTGGTGAATAATACACGCACTTGCAAAGGTTTCTGACAAAAAGCATTGCAACGCACAGCACAGGCACAGCTAGTATAATAATAAATATTAAGTACTAAATAAAAATGAAACACGAGGTTTTGATTGCTCGACTACTTTCGTTAGCGCACGGATTTCATTAAACAAAGACTAAACTTTATTTCTCCAGGTCACCAAACAAATTATTTTTGAAATAGAAAATTATAACATAACCCAGGCCTCTCCAAACACAACGAGGCAATTGAAATAAAACTGGAACCAACCCTCAGCGTATAAATTATAATGGGTTGTATAAAAGTTCAATGATCTTCTTACCGTAAAGTAATCCATGTGCTTCACATGTGTACAAAATATCTCAGTATAAGATTTTCATAATGTGAAATAAGATTTAATATTTCGCAAATTCATTCCTTTAGTTTTAAACATACAAAGACTTACAGAGTTATCGAGCGAATCCTCTTTGGATTCATTGGATAGCTTCTTGCCGTTGCTCATGCTGCTGGGGCATCTCTCGCTCAGCTTGGGAGAGCTCATACCTCCCGACCGCGAGCCCCTACTCCTGCTGCCACCACAGCACTGTCACCCACATAAAAAGGTACACTCTGCCGTCACCTCGAGCACTGAACAGTCTGCATAGTCTTTAACTTCTTAATCTGCGTCTTATGACAAACTGAATAAGGCAATTGGTGGATATGGAGTTGGGGCGTGACAAATTAAGGCGAGCATCGCGCGTGCGTCGAACCGGCACATGCGTGCCAAACATATTACTTATTGTGCGATGTATGAAAAGAAATAATTACTGAGTGATAAATACACGTCAATACATCAAACAAGCGTTCTCGATGTAAGGTATAAGCCATTTCTAAATATTTTAAGTACGTTGTACACATGCTCAGTTGGGTGTAGAGTTTAACGCAGTAGTAACATACGTCATGAAATTTTATTTAAACACTAGCGAAATACCCTGGCTTCGCCTAGTTTAAGTCTAATAATGTGTCATTTTTACGTTTACGATTATTCATTATTTTTTTATCTTTCATTGATTGTTTTATCGATTTGTCGTCTTTTCAAATAAAACTTCAAGTTTTTCGTATAAAATATAGCATGGATCCCTACTTTTTCTTTTTTTTTATATAAGGTAGGTGACAAACTAGCAAACAGTCCACCTGATGGTAAGTGGTTACTGCGGCCCATAGACATCTACATCTATGCTCGATTACGAATCAAAATGCAGATGCGTTGTCACCCGTGAGGACTAAGATGGAATGCCTCGTTGCCAGTAAAAAGGGTCCTACTGGCATTGCTCTATCTGCTCGTTAAAGTTCATCACAATTGCAGCCATTTCAGTAAAAAGACACAAAAAATTTAATTTTTTTTATTTATATCTTGATAGCATGCAAACAACGTCCTGAGCTTAATAGAAGCCAGTTGTTTAATATTACAGACAGTCACTTCAATTTTATAATACATATAGATCAAGAACATAAACGCAACTTGGAAAACTATCACTAGGAGAAAAAGGCTCGTTATAAAAGTAGGGTAATTATAAAAGTGCATATAAATAAACAATATTTTATAACAGGCTCAAGTTTTAAATAAAATAGTAGTAATTGAACTTGGCGTGGTAGAACAACGCTGCAGCTATATTATGGCAGCACAAATGGACCGGCTTTCACAGAATACCAGCGTAAAGTAGCAACTTAATGCTGCTGTATTCCTTATGGTGTGTGTAGAAAACCAGCGACTCTTTTTACTGATAATGAGGCATTCCATCTTAATCCTCAGGAATCGAGAATCGAGAATAAATGTACACACAGCATTCACTTACCATCAGGTGGACTTTCACACTTATTCTATAAAAATAGAACTATTTAGCTTAATGAATGTATTTAATGTACGTATGAATAACCTATATCTGGGGGTAGAAAAATGGGCCCCAAATTTCACAAATCAATGTTTTTAGTCTAATATCTAACACTTAAGTGATAAAAGATATTAATTATTACATAAAAGTATTTTACTCTGTAATATCAATACGCATAAGAGAAAGCGAAACTACTTGAGCGAGACAAATTCACTATATTGAAGCGTGGCGTTGCGTGAGGACTTGAACGGCGGCGTAAGCAACCAGCTGGACCTTCACACTAAGAAAGCGATGGCGGGGACCTTATACGCTGATCGTGACTATCGTGAGTTTTTTTTTTATTAGGGGCGACAAACGAGTTCTCAGTCCACTCGATGTCAAGCTAATGCTGCGGCTAATGAACATTTACATTTATCCTTCATTATGAATCAAAATGCAGACACATTGTCATCTCTGAGGTCTAAGATGGAATGCCTCGCCTCCATTAAAAAGGCTCTACGGTTTGCTACACTCGCTATACAAAATACAGCAGAAATCCTACATTTCAATATGAAAGTCAGTTCTATATTTCAATATGAAAGTCAGTTCTACATTTCAATTTGAAAGCCAGCTCTATAGTTTAATGTACTGGAGGGTATCGTGGTTGTTTTTGTTTTGAAGTTTGACGTTTGATATCGTTATTGTGTATTGCTGATTACGAGGTTCCGGATTCGAAGCCTGGGTTAAGCAATAAGTTATTTGGGTTTTCTGTAAAAAAAATTCAGTAGCAGCCTGGTGTAAGAAATTGAAAGTATTTTACCCTGTGCCTCGGGAAGAAAACCCCCCGCCCTGGTCGTGTTGTTTACCGTCTTGGACCGCTGTGGACACATTTGTCATCGATTTAGGATCAAAATACTAATGCGATGTCAGTCTTAAGTTCTAAGATGGAATCTCTAATTAAAAAATTCTCTTATTCTCATTACATAGTGTACAGCAGCATTAATACTGCTTTTTTACTCTGGTTTTCTGTACGAGTGTTGTCATTCCCGGGCCGATCCCGCCAAATAGAGCCAAATACCGCAGCGTGATTAATATGAAAACTTCAATATCAATTTGTTTTATGTTTTGACCGCATTGTCTTATATTTTCCTACTCCACCAGCCTGCAAAAGTCCACCGCCAAGTATCTTCATTTGCAGGGAGGATTTGCCTTAAATGCCAGTTCCACGCTTGCAACCCATTAGCACCGTGGCAATTAAGCCCGTCATATTATCTCGTGCATGTTCTAAGAGGCGGCAGAGGAAAAAAAACAGAGAAAGAGCATTAGCATTTTTTGATAACAGCTACAAATTATTTAAAAAAAAAACTGCGATAACTAACCCGCCTACCAAATGTGGCCACTGTGGCGAATATGAGGGAAATTATGATTATTTCTAATTGGTACCTACTATGTGACTTTTGATATGCCTTAAAGAATGATGAAACAAGTGGTAAAATAAAAAATTTTGTACAACCGACTGCAATATAAATAAAATAAGAACAATTCGAAGTCAATTAAATACGCATTATTAAGGATAACTTAGAAACTACTGGTCAGATCTTGATCAAATGTATGTGACTTGACATTGATTTGACACTATAAGCATCAGATTGTAAAGAAATAAAGAATCATCAAAATCGGTTAATCTTAAAAATGTTCTGAGGTTACACATATAAAAAGGTATACAGTCGAATTGAGTACCTCCTCTTTTTGAAGTTGGTTAAAATCCATTTTAGTTTGGATTATACACCTCCTACAAGTGTATCTGAAGTAAATGCGTATTGCAAAGCTAAATTTTAGTCCAACAATTATGTTTTTAATTAAAAAAAAAACTTAGATTAATATCATACATCATAATATGTTTGCACATAAAAAGTGAAACTGACATAAACAATTATTTAAAATGACATGGTAATTTTTTTTTATTATAATATTTTCTGAAGTTGGTGTGTATCGAAGAATTGACCGCAACCCCGCGGAAATCTACTTGTAATATAAAATATGCGAAATGACGTTTGGTTAACCCAGATTAACTTATTAATTATAATCAATAGAATCAAGCATTACTTTGGGGAAATCCATTATATTAAAGTTGGTAAGAATAATAATTCACCCATAACCGCTCAATGAATAAGATCGCTTAGCGGTCAGCCACCGCAGAGTCTACATCGCATGAGGATGCCTCGTGAGAGGTGAAACACCTCTCACGAGGCATCCTCGTGCGATGTAGTTGTGCTGATTTATTTTATTAGTGGTGACGGAATTTGTGCACGCAATTGAGGGAGGGCGGGGGATGCTCTTCAAACTAGGTAAGACACATCATTTTATTTTATTGAGCGGATATGGGCGGAGCAATTCTTACCAACTTTAATTATTAATTATAATTCAATTATTAATTATTATTATATATTTAAAATGAACAGCGTCGTTAAAACGAACTCGTCGTAAAACGAGCAGGAACAGAAAACACTCTATTTTGAAGAGTCAAAATGTGTCGAAGAAAGCACGTATGGCAATTCACAATGCTGTGTTGGTCCCTACTTTAACATATGGTAGTGAAAGTTGGGTGTGGCAGAAGAAGCACGAGAGTAGAATTAACGCAATAGAAATGCGGTCGTTAAGGAGTATGTTAGGGCTGAATCTGAATGACAGGGTGAGAAATTGTGTGATAAGAGAATAGTGTGGTTTGCAAGATGATGTTGTGACCAGGATTAAGAGAGGAATGATTCCATGGTTTGGTCATGTGGAAAGTGACAAAGAAAATATATGTTGCAGATGTGAATGGCAAAGTCGGAAAGGGACGTCCTAGGCGAAAATTTATCGACCAAATTGGCGATTTATTGAAAATGGGCCCAATTAGGAGTACCCTTAACCAACGAGCATGTATGCGTAGGTGTATGGGTGTGAAGGAGGCGAGAGAGGTGTGTCAGGATCGTGCCAAATGGAAGTCTGTAGTCTCTACCTACCCCTCTGGGTGAAAGGCGTGAGTGTTTAATTTATGTTTAAAACGAACATCATTGTTCGTTTGGATGATTTTCAGTATTCATTGTTTATTTGGTGGCTAGAGCGTCGTTCGACCGTCAAGGAAGGAGCAAACTGAGATTGGCATTTGTAGAAAAAGTTGGCATATGCTCTTTTAGTCCCATAAAGAGATCAAACCTATTAGCGTTTTTGGAGTGCATATGTTACGTTTACCGAGGCACAAACTCTTATACAATCATCCGTAAGTGATGAATAGTTTCCTAGGCAAATAGGTGGGATTCTCGCACGGGACAGGTAGGTATTTGTATGGCCTACAAATAATTGTTTCAGGTCTGGATGGATTGAATTTTGATTAAAAATTGAAATGATTGATGGATGAAAATCCTAGTGAGGAACATTTTTTTAAATAAAAAATAAAGAAAAGGTGCCAGATTTCTGGTACCGGCTTGTCAATTCCCAAGCATGACGATCAACATAAATCATTCCTGCAACGCGACATGTCTATATCCAAACAGGTTATTTTAGTAAAGTCGAAGAGTTGATAAATTTGAATTTTATTACGTGGTAAAATAGCAGCTTAACGCTTCTTCATATGGTGAGTGTAGAAGACCAAAGACCTTATTACTGGATTATTATTACCGGAAACAAGGCATTCCATCTTAGTCCTCAGGGGTAACAACGCATCTGAATTTTGATTCTTAATCGAGGATAAATGTAGATGTCTGTGGGTCACAGAATCCACTTATTCTGTAAGGAATGTGTGCTCGTTTAGCAATTTTATTCCATAACAACAGCTGAAGTAACTCTTAGAAATTGCGACACACGTGCACATATATCGTACATGGAGTTAAGATTTAAAGGCCTTGGTCAGCGGCACGTCGCATTCCGCTGACAAGTCGGTTATCGCCAGCCGATTCCCGCGAAACCGTTTCGTGACGAATTATTTCGCGTGCTTAATGAAGTCATATTAGGTGCGACCGAGTTGTAACCTGCAGTCAGAATTAGTTATTTAATTATGAATCTGTCGATTCTGTTAGATCTAGTTACCACTACGACAGCTCTCTCACCTCGCTGCTTTGAGTACTGCAGGTGGAAGTAAGTCAATTTTATTTAAATATTTGTATAATATATATTTTTACGTGATATAGACACGCTACAGCTATCATATGGCTGTAGCACGAATGGGTCGACTCGACTGGGGAAGGACCTCTTACAGAATACCAGCGTAACATAGCAGTTCAATGTTGCTGTGTTTCGTATGGTATGTGTAGATAATCGGAGACCCTTTTTACTGGATACGAGGCTCTCCATCCTAGTCCTCAGGGATGCAACAATGCAGCTGCACTTTGATTTTTAACCGACGATATATGATGGGACCTATGGACCTAGGCCCTATCATCTAAAGCCTACCATCAGGTGGGCTATACGCTCGCTGGTCATCCCCATCCTTTAAAAAATATAACTAAGGTAAATTCCCCCTACAATAAATAGATGAGGCTCATTTTCAATTTCAGCAGTGAACTTATATGGATCGATAAACAAAACAGAAGTGTGAAACCAGTCACGATATGAGAGAATAAACTAAAATATTAAATATGTATGTGTCCCACCGCTAGGCACAAGCCAAACGCTGCCAAGTCTAGCTTAGTCCAAGTCGCTTAAAATTGAGCGCATGGTAGACTAAAGAAGCCTAATTATTTAAATGATTTCTATTTTTCAAAAAAGATTTATATTTTTTTTAAATGAAAATAATAAAATTCAAGTGGTGTTTTCGGTTAATTTTCCAAAAGGAGTTAAAAAATAGAACCGTAGAAAATATTGCAACAATGAATAAATTATTCAAAAAGCCACACGCAAAATCTAAATTTCGAAATTTGTATTACAAAGTTCATAGAAATGCTTTTTCTTTAGGAGATTTTTGGTCGCCCAATTCCCATAGAGGTAGCCAAAATAGTGAAAAATCGGCTTACTTGGTAACACTGCACAAGGTTTCTCTAATAGCTAAGAAGATTTTAGAAAGAAAAATCTGCTCCCGTGCACGTAGACTTCAATACAATACAATGTGTGTTAACACAAAATCGAAATGTTATTTAATTTCTCACATGCAGGTGTTCTCAAGATATTTTCTGTGAATGGTTTTTCACTATGTCTTCCCTTAAGACCGACCTCTTAAAATCGCGCTCGTGTTGCTTGCACAATATAATCGTAACATTTATAAAAGTTTACCCCTCAGTGACTACGGCTCTTAATTTTTATGGTTTCGTAGTTAAACAACAAGGAACCCTTGTAGTTTCGCCATGTCCGTCCGTCCGTGGTTTTACTCAGAGACCTTAGGTGCTACAAAACCGTAGTTTGGCATAGCTATAGATATTAATCACGCTTACAAAACTGTGAACTAAAATAAAAAATAAAAACATTTTTATTTTGAGTAAAGGTTGGATGATTTTTTTCCGTCTATTTCCTCGTGTAAGATAGATCTTTCAAAAATATTTGGGGGGAAAGGAACAATATTTTTCGATTCATAGGTCCGTTTGCGAAATATTTAGCTTTGTAGTGGTTTTTTCAATAGATTCATGTCCCCCCCACTCCTTTTCTGTATCAACAAAACCACTGTTTTTTTATAGGATAGGGTGACTAACGAGCACACAGTCCACCCGATGGTAAGTGGTTGCTGTGGCCTATAAACATCTACATCTATCCTCAATTACGAAACAAAATGCAGGTGCGTTGTCACCCGTGAGGACTAAAATGGAATGCCCCGTTTCCGATAAAAATGGTATCCGCTCTCTATACTCACCATACGAAACACAGCAGCATTTTACGCTGGTATTCCTTAAGAGCGTGGTCCTTCCCCGGTCAAGCCGACCCACTCGTGCTACAAGTATAGGCACTACTAATAATTGCAGCATGTGTGTCTGTGTTTTGGAAGTGTGAAAAATATACACAATTGTAGTATATATATTGTTAGGTAATAATAGTCGACCAACTTATAAAATGCACTTGGATTAGCAAATTCAAATTCAAATTCTTTATTTGCAACTAAATAGGTACGCAATATTTTGTTCTTGATGTTATCACTGTTATTGTATTAAGAAAACCTATTTAGCTGTTTTCAACGGCATGCAAATAATCAAAAGTTATCATAATATAATTAATTACTAAATTTAATCTATGTAAATAACTAAAATGTCATTTCACAATCTTTATAAATAAATAAATTCTTATAAATAAAGTAATTAATGCATCGATTTTTAATTACGATAAAACTACTTAATCACTACAATTCAAAGACTCATTTACTGTACAAAATGTTTTTTCTACCAGCCATCGTCGTAGTGAAATTTTATACTTATAATATGGTAATTGCTTAATATGTGAGAGTATTTTGTTATTATTAGTGCACATTGTATAGCAATTTTTTTGGAAGCGCTTACTTTTTGGAATTGTGTTGTTTGTGACGTTATTAGTTTATGTGAGTAATAGGATTACCGTTACCGTTACCGTTAGAGTACATACTGTCCTACTGTGTGAGTTACTTAAAGTCAACTGCTGAACATAGGCCTCCACCACAAATGTCCTCTTAGAGGCGATATTGGCCATAGTTGCCACACTTGGCAGCCGCAGTTTTGAATTTTTTGTTATTATTAGGAAGGCGCTGCTCATTTGTTACCCTCTGTCGTCTCTTACGACACCCACGGGACGATATGGGATACACTTTCACCGCCAGTACACGATTCCGCTCAGCACATCCCCATCACACACTCATAGTACTGCACCGTATATTAAAGGATTAAAAACGAGTTATCAAAATCCTCAAATCATTGCCGATTTTTAGTTTTTTTTATTCAGCTCAAAATAGTAAAATTTACTACTGAAGCGTTTAACATGCTAATTTATTATAACATAGACCACTTCATGGTAAGTGGATGCTGAGGCTCATAGACATCTACAACTATCCTAGATTAAGAATCAAATTTATCCTCGCACAAGTCGAAACAATTCAGGTCATTTTCGACCCTCTATAACTTCGTAGTGGATAAAACTATAAGCCTGAATCGTTAACTTGGAATTTAGTTTTAATATCTAAAGACCTAAATAATTTTTGCTTGCGGCCCTCGGCACCATCACTGAAACGTGTTTGTGGCCCTCACAAAAAATTAAAATCCATTGTCTCTATCCTCTAGCTACCCCTTTGAGAGACAGGCGTGAGAGTTTATATGTTTAAGTTAATATATTGTTACGAGCTTAGGGTTCGTGACAATAAAAATTGCCGATAAAATTACGTAAATTAACACTTTAATTTACTTTACACAATATAAAACTTAAAACAATAATAATTAAACACACTAATTCACTTAATTCCGCTCCGAAGCTTCGCTCGTATCGCGAATTCAATACTACCTCGATCGCATCTTGCAGCGCCTATTATTATTATATATACTATTAAACGAGCAATTCTTGTATATATATATAAATATATAATCGGAATCTCGGAAACGGCTCCAACGATTTTCATAAAATTTTGTGTGCAGGGAGTTTTGGGGGCAATAAATCGATCTAGCTAGGATTTATTTTTAGAAAATGTCTTTTTGTCTGTGTTTTTTGGCAATGAAAAACTGCTATAATATCGTTAGAATAAGAAGGTAAATTTTGACAGTTTATTAATGATTACAAATAGCTTAATTGGTATATTGGGCAGTCACTAAACGTAATACCATGGTACGAGCCCAGACTGGCCGACCGACTTTTTTTAAATTTTTTTTCAAGTTCCTTTCTTTTTTGAGAAAATCTATATTTTCGAGCCCTTTTTTTAGTATTTTTTAAAAACACGAAAATTTAAATTAAAATAATTGCACTCATGATTTTTAATCAAATAACCAGTTCAGTTTTTTCTATTATGTCGCTACGATCAAAAAATATTATTCGTATTTCATCAGTATGTAATTTGTATCTAAATATAATTTCCAAAACACACGAATTAAAAAAAACCGAGCGAAAAATACCGAGCAAAGCTCGGTCAACCGGGTACTTTATTTAAATTAGCAAAGAAGCATCAATTAAATGCACATCAAGAAATCATTCAAGTAAATGCGCGCAAAGGGACGAGTGTGCGAGTGTAGATTTTCTAGAAACTTAGCTCTTCGGATGGCGCTGTCGGTTGAGAGATTTGTGATGTCATTTTCTGCAAAGCTCCCCTCGCTCTCGTTCCTGACACTAGATGGCGCTAGTTGACTTATTCACGCAACAATATTTAAAGCTTATCGGTAAATTTTCAACTTGTGATGCTTATTGGAGAACTTCAAATTTCACCTATTAATGAAATACTCTCTCTGATACGAATGTACCTGGGTTTCCACACATTCCACACAGAGCACGTGTTAAAACGCCGCTCAGACCAATACATTTGATAACTCATCATCATTATCATACAACCCATCGCAATTTAACTCCTGAATTAAAACCTCATTCTCTCAAGAAATGCGGCATTCCACACGATTCTAACCCACCTGCATTCACCGACTTCTTTGGTCTTCCAAAGTCGTCAATCCATCGAGTGAGGAGGCATCCCTATAATTCTATTGCCGGTACAAGGCTGCCGCGCGAGAACCTTTCTTCCACGTCGGTTGTCGGTTTTTCGAGCTATATGTTCATCTCATTGCCACTTTTGCTAACTGATCCGTTGGGCTATGTCGGTTACTCTGGCTTTGCTTCGGATATCCACATTACGAAGTCTATCACGTAGAGGAACTCCGCAGACTCCGAACATAACCTTCTTCATAGCTCGTTGTGCTACGTTGACCCCCCCCCCCCCCCCATTACGTAGAGACCTTTGTTCAGCGGTAGACTTGAGAGACAATAATAAATAAAGGACCAGGAATAAAAACAAAAATAAAAATCGAAACATTTATTGTGTTTAAAACATTAAAATTATGTATAAATTGTAAAAAATGTATAAATTTTCGACAATCTGAATAATATTGTTATATTAATTAATAATTAATAATCCTGTAAAATTATATCATCAGCATATAATCTAAAAATATTGAATTATTTTATTTTTTTATTTATTATTATTAACGAAATAATCTACTAAACTTAACATAAAGAAGAATATCTTTTAAAATATAATACATTGATATATGAAGTAAAAAGTAGGACGTTGAAGGGTCCACCCTTGGGGAATATTTTACATCAGCCTGTATAAAATATTAAAATTATGAAATTTTCGATAATCAGAATAATATTGCTATAAAATTAATTAATAATCTTATAAAATTATATCATCAGCATATAATTTAAAAATATTGAATTATTTTATTTTTTCATTTATTATTATTAACGAAATAATCTATTAAACTTAATATAAGGAAGAATATCTTTTAATATATAATACAATTATATATGAAGTAAAAAGTAGGACGTTGAAGGATCCATCGTTGGGGAATATTTCACATCAATCCCTCTTTACAACAATGTAACGCACTCCTAGAAAACAAAATCTGTTGACCCACTAACATGCGAAATCGAAAATGCACCCTCTTCCCGTTTCTAAAATTTTTTTGTTTTATCTTTATGTACAAAGTCTAACACAGCTTGCACATCTTCACGCAGCAAGGTCACCATGGCTCGTTTCTCCCTACAATCATCTAGAATAACCTTGCGAGCGCGTTCTTTCAGATCTTCCTTATACTGCTCGTCCATTTCTTGCGACCTGGTTTAAAAAAGAAACGTAAATAAAAACAAATGACTCGAGAACTTTCTAACACCCATTAGCGTAGCTTAAGAAGTAGATAAAAATAGACAAAATTAAATTTCACTGGTTGCACTTTGCAAGTTGGAAGTGTTTCACCGCCCCTCCTTCCCCCTCCCCCCACGCATCGGAATTCGGAATGCAAACAAAATCTTGCGCGTGATCATTCACGCAAGTGCAAGGGTTTATGTTATACGGGTTATATGGGTTAGGTGGTATATGGCCAACAAATAATCATTCAGTCTGGATATGTGTCCATGTCCATGTTATATATTTATGTAAAATGAGTCGATAGAGAAGATAAATATATATAGTGCGGGGGTTACTTTTAAAGGTTAACTTAGAGCTACAGTAGTTTTATAGTTGAGGATGTTAGCAATTATTTGTAAATATTTATTTTAATGCAACTGTTTTTTAAAATATACATCCAATTATAATGAAAATATCTATGAAACGGATTTTTGCCAGGGGGCATAGAATTTCCGGTAAGATTCCCACTGAAATAGTCTCGGATTTCACTTGTAAAAGGAAGTGTTAAGAGACTTGATATTAACTAAACTTATGGTCGCCACACACGGTCGGCTCAACTGATCATTCCAACTGATCAGTTCAAAGTAAAACTGTTGATATTTTTTAAAATATAGTATTTTCGATATATCGATAAATAAACTTATATACAAAATTTCGATATTGATATATTTATAATTATCGATATATCGAAAATTCAATATTTTAAAAAATATCAACAGTTTTATTTTGAACTGATCTGTTGGAATGATCACTTGAACTGACCGTGTGTGGCGACCATAATATTAAGGCTTATTATTTACACCAATATGGTAGGTAAGGAACAATGTTACCAGTCTCGAGCATGAAAAGACAGGTGCATGCAAATTATTACACCCCTTTGATTTGCTTATTACACATTAACAAGTCAGTCCACCTGACGGTAAGTGGATGCTATGGCTCTTAAACACATACATATATCCTCAATTAAGAATCAAAATGCAGTTGCGTTGTCACCCCTGAGGACTGAGATAGGATGCCTCGTTTCCAGTAAAAATGGTATCCGCTTCTCGACACTCACCATACGAAATACAACAGTATTAAGCGGCTATTTTACGCTGGTATTCTGTGAAAGTGCGGCCCTACCCCGGTAGCACCGACCGACTCGTGCTGCCACCGTAATGCAGCTGCAGCGAGGCTCTACCATGTCAATTAAATGCAGTTGCGTTGTCACCCCTGAGGACTGAGATAGGATGCCTCGTTTCCAGTAAAAATGGTATCCGCTTCTCGACACTCACCATACGAAATACAACAGTATTAAGCGGCTATTTTACGCTGGTATTCTGTGAAAGTGCGGCCCTACCCCGGTAGCACCGACCGACTCGTGCTGCCACCGTAATGCAGCTGCAGCGAGGCTCTACCATGTCAATTAAATTCTTTGAAGTCGGCTTCTACTTTTTATTAAACGTTTAGTTATTTGATCCGTTTGAATCGACTGAGGAATATCATAATATTGAATATCGTCTAAGGGTCAGTTCACACAGAGACGAGACGATTCGCACCGCACCGCGTGACTTGTCGCTGGGTAACGGAACGCCACGCGAAATAATGTACCCATATACTCCTATGGCATGTTTCCTTTTTAATTTTATTTTTATATTCTTATTTCTCCTTCTCCGCAAGATTACGGACGAAGCGCAGCTGCGTTGTGATGCGTCACGCTACGCCGTGGGGCATTTTCGAATTATCGCAATAAAATGTGTATCTTTTTGAGTAGCAAATAAAGCTGTATTTTGTATCACTACGTAGGACACACAATAAGTTTTCAGATATATAAGAAGTATTCTAGATACTATTAATATTTATAAAAATATTCTCCATCATGCTCTATACAGAGTTCCATTCAGATCGCGTTGATAGATCCATGTCTCGTCACCAGTAACGATTTCTGAAACGTGCCTAAATGACGTAGACGCATTTCATGGCACCAATCCACACGAATCTGTTTTACGCTTTCGGAGAGCAAACGAGGGATCCATCGACAACAAAGCTTCCTCACTTCAAGATGTTGATGTAGGATGGTATAAATGCTTCCCAAACTAATGCCCACAATCTGTTCGATGTCCGTATATGTGATTCGTGGGTCTTCTCGCACCAACATTCATTTATTTACACTTTATTACACGTTAATAAGGATTACAAGGGACGGATTTAATGCCTTTAAACATTCTCTCCCAGTCGACCCGAGACGTGTGGAAATTACATGACAAAATAAAATGAACAATAGAGTAAATGAGGAAAAAATAATGATAAACTTAAAAATAAACTAATATTATAGACATATAATAAATTTATATACTATAAAATTTAATACATACTCAATATATTATATTTACATACAACTACATAAGTGCATTAAAAAGTGCACGCCGCGTAGCGTCATGTCATGTCTCGGTGTGAATTGACCCTAAATAGTTTAACTATGTGAATGAAGCTTTATCCCCCATTTTTCCCCACACTTAAGGGTGGAGGTTTTCCTCAAAATTTATACGAGACCTCGCCTATGGTTACCTAAGCATCATTAAAATCGGGCCACAGTTGACGACGATATCAAAAGAACATACACTCGAATAGATATCATTCTCCTTTTTTTAATCGCTTAAAAAATGGACTGCAAGCTCGAAAAACTGAGGATTCGAATCCGCACTTCGACTACTTTGTAAACAACTCTTGGCACAAGCATTTTTATTTTACTTGGAAACAGTTAAATATTATTGCTGAAAGCGTTACTAGTATTTCCGTTAAAAAAACGTAAAACCGTGCACAAAAATTAGTATAATAATTAAAATAGTGATGTAAATACTGGGAACAAGCACAAGTTAGTTATATCAGTTACTCGACTCCAAAGAGTCAGTAATTCCACTGCTATTTTATGTTGACGATGTATTTATTATATTATATAATTATTATTACGCTTTTACAATAAAGTCCCAGAAAATATGCAGACTTTATCTATCAAAAGGATCAAACTATAAAAAGGTTATTAAAGTACTAAAAAGTACCACACGGTAACAACACGGTTGATAATAACCCCTGGGAATTAAGTGGTCGCTACCATGCTGTTCCTAAATGTTTTGATAACAATTGTATAAACATTATATTGTAAGTTCTGCTTTAAAAAAAGTCTTGGTTAGTTGGCTTTCTCGCTGGTTCTTCTTAGATCAGAGCTTTTTTTTCCAAAACAGTGGTAGATGTAAAAAATGACTTTCAATAAGAATTAAATGTGATCTATATTGAATATAAGTGATTTTATTCTATTCTATTCATGCGGTTATTTAGATTACACGTAGTATTAAAGTCAAATAATTCACCTCCTATCCAGTTCGGAGAATCTGACTTCGATGAGCTTCATTGTGTCGCTGAGCAAACTGTTAGCGACTTCCTCGTATTGAGTACGGCGTTGGTCCTTCATCTGATTAAGCTCCTTCTGCGCTTCCAAGAACAAGTTTATAAATCTAAAAATAATAAACATTTCAATTATTGTCGTAGATAGAGATATAAAATGGGGTATGGATGTTTGTACTTGTAAAATTTATATATGTAAACTGCCCCGACGATACAGGAGAAAATCCTATTGTGAAGGTAACATTTAGAACAAGTAGAAAACATTTAATTAAACAAAATAATAAATAAAAACACTCCAGAATCTGCGTTAAAAATACCAAGGACACAATAACTTAAATGGCAGTACAATGGGTGGTCTTATGGCTTATGAAGATGTCCGGGCTGCAAGAAATTTGAAATAGATTTTTAACGGTCTATTGCAGTCGCGATGCCCCGTGGTTATCTTAGGAGGAGAATATAGAAAGTGTATATAAAATTATGGCCTCAGATAGCGTTAAACAAGTAGCTATCTCATTTATATCAGATATGACATAGATACGTAGTCCGTTGAAAGGAAGCAGCGTACGGTTTCTTTGTACAAAGACTATGATAATCTATAATCCCTATCAGAAAATAAAAAGAGAAGATAAAATACTCCTTATGTCTGGTTTCTATATTTACAAAGCGTTACGTTACCCTTTTTGTATAGTGTGAAAAACAAGCAAACAGTCCACCTGATGGTAAGTGGTTGCTGTGGCCCATAGACATCTACATCTATCCTCGATTAAGAATCAAAATGCAGATACGTTGTCACCCGTGAGGACTTAGATGAAATGCCTCGTTTCCAGTAAAAAGAGTCTCCGGTTCTCTACACTCACCATACGAAATACAGCTGCATTGAGCTGCTACTTTACGTTAGTATTCTGTGAGAGCGCAGTATTTCCACTCGGCTCAACCGACCCATTCGTGCTACAACTATAATACAGTGGCTCTACCACGTAAAAACTCTTTATGATTAGTAGTGTGAATTTGTAAACGTAAAGGGAATTCGTCTACCGTGATTTGTAATATAAATATTTAATTTTTTAATTTAACACTGGATTGGCACATAACTTATAAACAAATGAAATTTAAACATAAGTAAATTCTTCTAATTAAAACATTAGAAACTTAATATTGAATAAAAAACAAACACTAATTGAAAAAAAAATCTTACTTCTTATCTGTATTGTGATTTATTTCGGTAAGTGTTGTGTCTAATTTTTCTAATACGCTGAGCATGTTCTCTCTAAAACCGAACTCAAGTGATTCAGCTGAAAAATAATTCTATATTAATTTAAAAAAGAAACAGTACGATTACACTAAAGCAACAAAATAGTACCTCTACTAGTCGTAGGAACAGGTCTTTTAAGCCAATCGTTCACAATGGAAATACTTGAATAGCTTTCGCATATTTTCTGAGTATCTTCAACTTGCTGTTTTTTACAATCTTGAGATGTTGCAGGTTTTGGTATTTGATTTAACTCTTCAATAATATTAAACATGTGTGAACAGCTGTTCCGCTCATTGTAATCATCATCATCATCATCAATTTGAATAACACTATGAGTTGTATTTAATTCACGTTCTTTTGTATCAAATAATTTTTGGAACATTTTTTGAAATCTTTCTATCATATCAGATGTGAGTGAATCATTATCTTTACGGGCTGGTACCTTTTCTATGATTAATTCGGGTAGTGGACTTACAGTTGCATCACTCGTGTCGCTTATTAAAGTTGTTTTTTTAACTTGCTTTGAACGTTTTTTTTTATTCAGTGAAAGTGCCTTTCCTTTTCTTTTTTGCCTTTTTTTCACGCTGTTGCCTTTAAAATTTTCTGTTGTTTTTACTTCATCATCCGTAATTCCTTCCATTTTATGTTTCATTGCCAATTTGGGAGCAGGTTCCATATTAATTTTACTTTGTAGAGGTTTTTGAATTTCTAGTGACGTATTTAATACGTCTACAGCAGTTTTTCTCATACGTTCATCAATAAGTGGCTCCGCAGACTTTTTAAATTTAATAATCCATTTCGGGTGGTGGCTTCGTTTCCGCTTAACATTAACCTTTTCTTTTATTTTATCCTCAATCGAAGCAGCTTTAACGCTACCACCTGAAGTTATATCATTATAATTACGAGATTTTTTATTAGAGACAGCTTCGCTTACATTTTCGCAGGCACTGTGCCAGCTTTCATTACATTTTTCGTCTTTTGAGGAACATAATTTACGTTTTCTTCGTATTAGAGGCGTATTCGTTTTATTATCTGTAAGCTCTTTAAGGTTTATATTCGTTTTGATATTCGGGCCAGAGAAATTTTCGTTATATTCAGTTACTGCATTTTTTACTTTGAATTTTAACCTAATACCCTCTACTGGCTTAGTGTTATTTTCTTTAGAAGTTGAATACCCAATACCATATTTATGAGAATTTGAAGCGTGAGGATAGTTAAGCCTGTTTTCTTCATAAGTTGTTCCTAAATTTGTGTTTAAATTTTCAGTACGCTTATCAAGTTCATTACAGATTTTGTCTGTCATAGTCATTAGTTGCCGATTTGTAACCATATCCTTCTCTTCATCAACACGATATTCACCACTTTCAGAACTAGTCTCGTTTATTTTCCTTGCCAACGTTGGACTTATAACTAATCCACTAGTAGGATTTTCAGCAAAATGTTGAGAGAAAAATTCTTCAACGGTCTTTTCATCAACAGTTTTCATCGCTGATATTTCTTTGTCAGTCTTTATGTTAGACAATTGAGATTTTTTTCTTCTGAATCACCCGCTTCGCTCACTTCAGTATCGCTGGACAATTAGGGTCTAGCGCATAAAGTGACTGGTTTTTTATCGTAATTGTACCGCGGCAAAGCGGCTAATTTTTTGTGGTTCTGTAAAGTAATTTTCGAAATACAAATTTTTGAGTGCTTAATACTGTGTTGTGATGTAAGAGATAAGTGGTAAGAGCAACATCTGTTAAACTAGCATTGTAGAGTTAGCAAAATCTCAATTTTTTCTATAAATTGAGTGCAAATTAATTTAATTACGAGTATTTATTTTTATAGCATTCGTTGAACCAAAAGAATACACCGGGCGGACTTAAAAAGTCCTGAGGCATTTTCTACCACTTAACCCATCGAATGGTTAGAATTTAACGCAGGTGTAGCAATATAGAATAAAAAAAATATATTAACTACGTATAACAAATTTAGTGCTGCATAAAAAATGGACACTCTAATAGATGGACAGAAAATCGATACAATAACGGCTCAACTTTAAGCGATTATTGTTTTCGTAAATATTAAGCGGCTATAATAGGCTATTTAGCGGCTCGAATCGTCGACGACCGAGTGCTTTCCGATCGGCTCGATTCACTGGCACTGCAAAGAGATGTTGCATCCCTTTGTATTTTCTTTCGCATATACCTTGGAGAGTGCTCTGAGGAATTGTTCGGATTAATCCCAGCCGCCAAATTTCGTGAACGCACTACGCGGCAAACGTCCCGATACCATCCACACCATCTGGATGCTTGGCGGTCCACCACTGTACGTTTCAAAAGGAGTTTTCTTCCGCGTACAACCTCTCTGTGGAATAATTTAACACCGGCGATTTTTCCGGACCGATACGACCTGGGGACCTTCAAGAAAAGAGCTTACTCCTTTCTAAAGGGCCGGCAACGCACCTGCAATTCCCTTGATGTTGCGTTTGATCATGGGCGGCGGTAGTCACTTAACATCAGGTGAGCCACATGCTCGTTTGCCCCCTCTTCTATAAAAAAATAAGAATTTATAATGGAAAGCGCAAATTTAACAGCTCTTAATATCATTTATAATCGCTTTAACTGCTATCATTACTATTGTTACGAGCTTATGGTTCGTGACAATAAAAACTGCTGATTGAATTACCAAAATTAACACTTTAATTACCGAACACCAATTAAAACTTACGGCTTTAAATAGGCTCTTCCACCGAAACATACAGAATAATCCAGCAAATACGGGCCCCGACCGACCAGGTGCAGAAAGTTCGAGTGTGGGGCTTTCTAGAAAGCTTAGTTCCTCTGTTTGATAATAGATGGCGCTAATGTCATCAACTGTGGCGCGCAACACTATTATGTTATTACCATCTTATACTATTTAGATACTTTTATACGTTTAAAATATAAATTGCTACACAAACTATGATTTTATTATTATTTATCATAAGAATGTAAAAATTTAAATGATTTTTGTTTAATTACTAAAGTAACTTACATATTATGTGAAAAATTTACAGACGGTTTTCCCTTAGGTAAATAAATCCCATGCGAGCAAATCCGCGGGGCAAAGGTTGAACTAAGAAATTTGTGATATACTATAACGCTAGCATAATTTCTTACATGTGCTAATGAAGACGTGGAAGCTGTGACCGGAGATACCCACGGTCCAGGTCTTCCGGCATTAGTATAACCTGAAATATAGAAAAAGATAGTAAGAAAAACAATTAACTTTTAAATGTAATAAAAATGTACGGTTTTAAATATTTGACGAGAATTTCGCGTAGAAACAAAACATAAAAAACGGATTCAGGGCTAATACACGTCCGTCGCGCTGCCCTAACGCGTTTTGGTGGATTCTAATTCTTGATTTTTTTTTATTTTTCAAATAGTATGTATATCTAGAGAATTAAGCTTTTGAAGTATTTCGAGTGAAATGAGTGTCAAATATCGTTAAAGTGCTGGATTAATGCGTAAAACCTCACTCACCTCACCCAACAAAACACTCACTAACCTCACCCGATATAACCCTTACGTAATAATGCTTTTGGTTAAATGTAGTACAGACTTAGGACACAGGGTACAGTACTCCCCCCCCCCCCCGAACGGGTTCTCGCCTTGTCGTAGCGGGGGGGCTTAGTAGCCGTGCCTTGGTCTCCCACGGTGAACAAAGAGGAACCCACGTGGCTGGCCCGAGGTGAAGGGCCGGCCTGAGGTGGCCGCTCCGAGTGGGCTTGGGGAGCCCGCTTCGGATGTGTGCTGGTGGACTGCAGCGAGCGGGGACTCGCGCACCCTCTACCGCTGCAGCCGAGGTGGAGTCGCGGAGGAAGAGGAGTGTTGGTATGGCGATGCGCCACTCGCCCTATCCTTCGCGACTCAAACGGGGCCGCACCGTTGATGCGGTGGCGGTGGGGCTGCGGGGGGAGAGGATTGTCGGTATTGCGAGGCGCCGCTCTCCCTACCCTCCGCAGCCGAATCTTGGTTAGCGGCGGAGCCATAGACCAGATCCGCCGCTGGGGTCGGGAAGGCTAGTACTTCTAAGTGCTCGTTTTTCCTGGCCCCATGGCCTTTGTGCATCGGACGCGGGGGCGTCTGTTGCACAGACGTAATTGAAGGCCGTGGAGGAAGGCGCGCCATGTGTTCTGGTGCGCCTTACCTGGGAAGGAGAACGGGGGAATATTCCTCTCCCGAGGAGGTGCTGCCATGGGGCGGCAGGCGCTAGTAGGGCCGCGGATGTGTGCGAAAGCGTTCCCGTAGCCCTGCCAATATGCGACAAAGGTGGAACAGCATGGGGTTTTAGTCGGTGCAAGTCCGACATAACCCGTCCTTGCCCCCGCGAGGCGGGTATGCGTAGGCATTTCCCCATGTAAAAAAAAGGGTACAGTACTCGTATATGGGACATGCTGCAGGGTAGAGAAATTTGGATTCTTAATTGAAGATATTCTACTTCCCATTGTGTTCTAATTTGGCCACCAGGCTGTAACCCACTCGGTTGGTGATTCCAGAGTCAATGTGTGTATCCTGCAGACCCAATTTCGGTCACGGCGGCCAATCTTAACCGACGCTAGCCATCTGCGCAGGACAGCATTACGAAGCACGAGAGTATGCGTGAACACAGAAGCACCCTGACTCTCATATCCCCTGGGACGACAACCCAATATAGTCGCAGAGGGATTAGGCGCAGGACACATGATACCCGCGGTATTACTAGTTCTGATAATACCTGATCTACTGGACCTGATAGATTGTGGTAATACCGCTACTGATCACCATTTGTATGGCTTTTCGGCCATAATTACGTCCTTCCTTATTCGTATATCAAAAGCGTATGTAGGGAAACTTGGCATTTGGAAAAAAAGGTGGTATGTTCCTTCTCATTCGTCAAAATTATACCACAGTAGCAGCGCCCGACACGAGTTACACCGTCTCATTTTGTGTTGGAAACCTTAGCGGCCTCATCAAGTTTTTATAGTAATATGTAACATGATATAGGAACGCCATTGAAAACGTACACAGAAACATTATTTTATTTTTTAAAGCCTTTACCCTGGCAAGTAAACACTGTTTGATAACACTACTCAGTTGTAAAAGTAAGCACTGTTAAAATTTGTAAAGTACCGTTTAGTTAACGTACCGCGGGTGTCGTAAGAAGCGACAGACGGAAACAAAGCGCGAGTTACAGCCTATATGTGTTCCACAGCTGGGCATAGGCCTCCTCTCACTCCTGAGAGATTTCCAGGACAAGGAAGTGTCCGCCGCGCGGCCCCAACGCGTGTGGGCGGACTGCACATGTCTTCGAAATTATTTTATTTCTCAGACATGCAGGTTTCTTCGCGGCGTTTCCCTCACCACCGGAGCACGTGGCAAATCAGCACTTAAATTCACAGCGATAGCTAAGCACCTGAGCTACCACAGCTCTCCTAATAACAGCGTATTACTAATAACAACTAAAAATAATAATCTGCAGTTGCTAACCCTAGTGGCAACTATAGCAGGCCTCTGTCACTCTTGCTACCTGCGTGAAATAATTACCTAAACTCGGCGCGTCGCGATTAAGCGGCAGGCGAAATAACGCAGTCAGGGCTAGCGCGTTGGAGGAGATTGTTAAAATTTTTTAACGCTGTTTACCTAAATAGTTTTATGTAAATATTTGTTGAAGTAGTTTTTTTAGTGTTTAGTATATTTAATTGTAGGTAAAAATAGTTGTAAAAGTTTTAATGTATTTTAAAAATTATATATTATGATACTTTATGATAAGGTTTCGTATTATCATTCTTAAAGTTACCGAAAAATTTTAGAAGGAAATTATGAAAGGTGAATATATATATATATATATATATATATATATATATATACATATATATATATATATATATATATATATATATATATATATATATATATATATATATATATATATATATATATATATATATATATATATATATGATCGGAATCTCGGAAACGGCTCCAACGATTTTTATAAAATTTAGTGTCCAGGGAGTTTCGGGGCAATAAATCGATCTAGCTAGGATTTATTTTTAGAAAATGTCCTTTTGTCCATGTTTTAAGGCAATAAAAAAACTGCTACAATATAAGAAGGTAAATTTTGATAGATCACTAACGATTGTAATAGCTCAAGTAAAGAAAATGTACGATTTTTATATACCTGGCAAATCTGGCAACATTTCATAATGAATTGAACGTGCTCAACTGGCAAGTATGAGTTGTTAGGCGCGTTAACGCGTTAGGTTGTTGGGAATTCCCCAACAACCTAACGCGTACGTAGATCTTTTACTTGAATGAAGACTCTTTGTAGAGTCATTTAAAGGCTGTATTTGTTTGCATTTTTTCGAAACTTATTATTTTTTTCTTTCGGTAATAATTGCGATTTCTTAAAAACTCTTTTTTCTTGTTAGTTTCGCTCGAACTGTACGTAGTTTATATATGCTCTTTGAATCTGTATACTGTCTTCAGTGCTTTTTTGTGTTTGTGGTTTTTGGTCAAGCAAGAATGTGTGACAAAAGTGAAGACGAGCGACTTGCGCCAGGTACTCCAAAAAAGAAATTGGCTAAAAGAGGAGAGCTTTCTGTAGCAGAGAGGGATAAACACCGAGCACAGAAGTATCGTCCTGATTGGGAAAAACTAGACTTTTTTAGGGCCTGGTAAAAACAATTTAAAGCCAGGTGCACTGTTTGTGACGTCGAAATGGTTTCAGAATATGGAGTTTCAAAATTACATTATTCAAGGCAAAAGCATACGAAAGCCATATCTGCAATACCAAGCAAAACAAAACAGCGTAATATTGTTACGAGCTTGAGGTTAGTGACAATAAAAATTGCCGATAGAATTACCTAAATTAACACTTTCATTTACTTTATACAAATTAAAGTTAAAAACACTAATAATTAAACACACTAATTCACTTAATTCCGCTCCGAAGCTTCGCTTTGTCGCCGAGTTCAACTCTGCCTCGATCGCATCTTGCAGCGCCTATTTATATAATTAGCAAAGAAGCGTCCCGAACATTCAGGTAAATGCGCGCCAGGCAACGAGTATTCGAGTGTAGATTTTCCAGAAACTTAGTTCTTCGGGTGGCGCTGTCGGTCGAAAGATCTGTGATGTCATTCTCTGCAAAGCTCCCCTCGCTCTCGTTCCTGACACTAGATGGCGCTAGTTGACTTATTCACACAACAATATCATGTCCGCATTTGTTACGAAAGGAGTTATGTCGAAAAATAAAGTTGTCACAGCGACTGAAATCGAGCTGGCGGGTTTTCTAGTGAGCATAATATTGCATTCCAAACTGCAGATCATATGTCAGATTTAATAAATGGTATATTGGAAGATTTTGGAGTGGAACATAAAATTGCTATGAAAAGAACAAAAGCTACAGCTGTGATCACCGAAGTAATTGGTGAAAGTGAAAAATTGTCTCTAGCCGAAAAACTGAAAACTGAGAAATTCAGTGTTATGTCTGACCAGTCAACAGATGTCAGCACTCACAAGGCCAGTTGTATAATTGTTAGATATTATGACGTTGAGGAAAATAAAATTGAGAGTAAGTTTTGGGATCTTTGCAAAATATTTAGCTCTGATGAAGAAAAAACAGCAGAAGAAGGTCCTACTGGGGAAAATTTGTTTAACATACTGATGAAGTCTTTTTCTGATCGGGATATATCGACAACAAATATGATTGGTTTTGGCGCAGGCGGTTGCAACGTGATGATGGGTGGGAATAATTCTGTGGCGAGCATACTCAAGAAAAATTTGCCAGGTATGTTTGTAATGAAATGTGTTTGCCACTCTGCACACCTTTGCGCATCTGAATCGTGCAAACAATTACCAAGGCGCTGCGAAGATTTAGCGAGAGAGATATATAGTTTTTTTTTAAATAGTTCAAAAAGACAATTTCGCCTTCAACAGTTTCAAGAATTTGTGAGTGCTTCGACTCACAAGATTTTGCATCCTTCACAAACCTGTTGGTTGTCATTGGTGGTGGTTGTAGATCGATTATTAGAACAATTTTAATGCATCCATTAAAATTGTTCTTTAGTGGCTGCTGGTTGAATGAACATCTTGTTTCAACAGAACTGATATTTAATAGCTTAAATGATCCATTCATGCAGCTTTATTACCCGTTCCTGTCTTGGATATTGCCAAATTTACCAATTTCAATAAACTTTTTCAATCGGAAAAAGTAGTGATTACATGTTTAAACGAAAAGGTGCGCGAAATGTATAAAGATGTTTTGCTATGTATTTTGGATCGTGATTATGTAAACAAAACTGAGCTTTCTACCATTGATATTGAACAACAAGAAAAATGGTTAAAAGATGATCAAATTTATTTGGGAATCCGAGTGATGAACAAAATTACACAGCCTGAATTTCGTCGTCACATTCCTGCCACTAAGGAGTTTTTTCATCGCTGTCGGCATTTTCTAGTCACAAGCGCTAAAGAAATTAAAAAAAAATGTGACCTAGATGATCCCATTCTATCAAAACTAGACTGTATTGAACCTACCAATGCTGTTGCTAGTAATTACAGGAATAAAGTACCTACCTTACAGCCGCTTATGATACTTGTTCCAAGAATCGTAAAACCCGACGACATTCAAATGATGCAGGCAATAGATGACGAATGGCGCAGTTTTCCCAACATTTCAGATAAAATTGATTTATCTATGAATACCGACGAGTTTTGGGGCATCATCAAAAAATAATTTGAGAATTATAAAACACTAGCTCAACTTGCCTTAAATTTGTTATGTTTGCCCCATTCTAGTGCAGATTGTGAAAGAGCATTCAGCGAAGTAAACTTAATAAAAACAAAACTTAGAAACAGTTTATCGAATGAAACACTAAAGGGAACATTATTAGCCAAACAAAAAATAAGAAGAAACGATAATTGTAGGAAGTTGAAACCAACAAAAGAAATGTTAAACAATATGACCACAGAAAATTTGTATAATTCTAATAAATAGTTTTTTTAATTGTGTAGTTTTAAGTTTTTATTTTAATCTTTTTTTTTTGTTTTGTTGTGTAGGTATACATAAGGCATCTGCCAAATAAATATGTTTTCTTTCTTTATACCTTTTATTGCATTTCTTTTCTAAAACTAAACGATTATTTGTTATTTTTAATAAAAACTTTGTTCTTATAAGTTGTACGATCTTTTCATTTCTAAATTTCCTTGGCATACGATTTTTTTTAGGGTATGTTCCGAAATACAACGCAGTGTACTGTCCAATGCAAATGATGTATCATTTGACACTTTATTGTACTAGCGTGCCGCCGCCATATTGTGTCGGATATCCGGCCATAATAAAACAATTTTTCATTGTGTGTTTGCCGAATAAACCATGCCAGAATTTGTTTCTATTTATTCAAATACAAAAATTACAGAATAATTGATGGTATATCCATTAGGAGGATATAATGATTTTTGGAGCACAAAATGACAAAATAATCGCCAACACTTTTCCAAATGGCGCAAAAGTATGACGTCATATACTGTCCAATGTTTTGGAACGAATCACCAGTATAGCGTCGATTCATGACGTCATTTGCATTGGACGGTACACTGCGTTGTATTTCGGAACATACCCTTTGTTGTCGTACTGTTATACGGGACCTCGTAATTTAGGTTTTAAAAAAAACACTTTTATTTCATGATAAGAAATAGTAATATTAAAAAATATATAAAATTAAGAAAATAATAAAAGTTACAATATTTAATTGGCCCGGAGTCGAAACTGGCAGACACGCGAGGATACAGAGAGAGATGTTCGGGATTCAGCGGCCGGGCAGAGACTGACTGCCCACCGGGAGCGGGAAGCAGAGTTGCCTTTAAGTGATGTCATGAGTAATAAGTGGAAATCTATGTAATCAATAATTATCCAAGACTAAGGGTTTTCCCTAGCATTGGGGAATCGTAACAGCCCCCCGACTTAGAGTAAACTACACCCTTAAAAGTGGAGTTTATGTAAATGAATTGTGAATTAGCAGATTCGAAGAGAGGGTCCCGTGTTAACGTTTGAGGGGTTAATGTCATCTAATTCAGTGTCATTATTTTCAGGAGTTTTATTTGTTCTAGATTTCATTATTTTCTTGTGTATGCCAGTTTCATACATCTTATAAACGATAAAGCAAATAATAAAAATTACAATTACAATTGTGATACCTGAATAATATTTTTGATACAGAACAATATGCGGTTTTTCAATTATACTGTTAAGGCTTTTCAGGATTTCAGGATCATCATAAGCTAAGGAATCTAAGTTAACATTTTTAAGATTAACTACAGGTAAGTTTGATACAATATTATTATACGCTACAATATTACAACAGGAATCATTTAAAATATTAAAATTAGGTACAATGGTTTTCAGTTGAATTTCATGATTTTCGTGCGGTGTTAAACGAGTGTCCTTACAGTAGGCGATACATTCAGGAGGTAAGTACAATATACCGTTTCCACTAAATTCAATTTCAGTAATTTGGGAGTTATTACATTCAATACTTATTTTAGTTTTTTCAGACATTACAAATAACCATCTATTATAACGTAGTGGCTGCCAGATGCTTACATGACCATGAATGAATTTGGTTTCACAAATCGAAGGGATTGAGGTGAGTACTTTTGTAATAATTTCGGTTTCACAGGAAGGCGTTGCGGAAGAGGAATATAGTATTGGTGTTTGACAAAGGTAATGATCATTTTTGATTACTTTACAATAGTCCAGATTGTCTAACTTACAATACATTGATCTATCTCTGCTTATACCAATATATTTAGAGGATGGGATGATGGTCGAATACGATTCAGGGTTATTTTTATCATGAGGGACTAGTGACGGTAAGTTGTGATATACGTTTAAGTGTATAGGATTAATGAGAGGGATTTTTACTGCAAACACTATTTTTTCTTTATTGAAGTAACTAGAAATCTCTGATATGTTTAAAATAATGTGCATGTTGTCGAGATTTAAAGGAATTGGAAACTGTTTGGATTCGGGTAAAAATCTGTAGTTTTCGACTAATTCGGTGTACAATTCTTTAGGTGTTAGGATAGTGGGATATAGGATATTATATTTACTAAACACGATAGCGTTAATTATGTCCTCAACTTTAAAGGACAAGGCTAGGAGGCTATTTTCTATCATGGAAGTTAATTCCAGCATGCGAGACCTAATACCTAGTTCCTTTGAGACGTAAGTCAGGTTTAGAATGTCTTGTGACAATCCATCAATTGCATTTTTCAGATGGTTTTCATTTAGCTTAATTCTGTACAGAGTTTCATTAAAAGATCTAAGCGAAGAAGTAGTGACTAATATATTTTCCTTCATCAGGAGGGCTAGCTTCTTTTGGTCTGTTTCTATCTCTGCGATGGCATTGTCGTATCGGATGGCGTCGTCTTCATCCATTGTGCCGAATAACTTTTTTGATACAGCGCCTACGAATCCTAGAAGTGCAGACCTTTTGGTCTGGCGAGACGTAAGATGAAAGATGGCTTCGTTATCATGGGCTATATCATTATAACGGGTGTTCAGCGGTTCAAAGAGATTAGTGCATTCTAAGCGATCAAAGACTTTGCCATCATTACATACTTGTTTGGATTTATCGAGGACAAGACGCAGATTTAGAATATGTGGATTAATAAAGGATACATCGTATGGGATAACTACACTAAGATAACTATCAACTAAACTTAAGGAACCTAAGGGGTCGAAGTAGATACCAGGACTGTTCGTTAAGGACGTAATGAACTCTTGCCCCAGCGCGGAATAACTGTAATAGAATATGATTAAGATTAATAATATGTGTATAACTAGGGCTACGTTTCAGATCGAGAAGCTAGTTTAACTTCGTCATAGTGATGTGTCACATGACGTCTATTTATGAGTAATGTCAAGGTGTTTCTGCCATTGATTTTTACGACTTTATACGGTCCTTTCCAAATAGGCGAGAGGGCTTTACGCAGACGCACATGATTTTTGAGATAAACGTAATCTCCGACTTTGTACTGAACAGGCCGTGAACGGGTGTCGTAATATTGTTTAGATCTCTCCTTAGATCTTTGTATGTTTTCTAAGGCTTTTTCGCGTGAAAGTTTTAGACGATGGTGTAAAGATTTGAGATATTCCGGATAAGTAAGATCAGCTTGTAATTCGTAGACGGAGTCCGGGATGAAAGGCTTCTGACCGAAAAGGAGTTCGTATGGTGTGAAGTTAGTAGTGGAATGGGTTGAGGTGTTGTATGCTAACATAGCGGTGTATACGTACTTATGCCAATCGGAATGATTTTCATTAACATAGGACTTAAGGTATTCCTTAAGTGTGGAGTGGCTGCGTTCAAGTGCACCTTGAGTTTGGGGATGGTATGGGGAAGACCAGATTTGTTTAATTTTCAGGAAGTTGCAGGTTCTTTTGAATAATTCTGCGGTGAAGTTTGTGCCTTGGTCGGTTAAAATAGACTTTGGGATGCCGAAAACGGAAATGAAGTGCACTAGGCATTCACATGTCTCTTCTGCAGTTGCATTAGCGATAGGATAAGCGAGGGAATATTTGGTGAGGTCGTCCTGTAACGTGACAATAAATTTAAGTTTATTAAGACCAGCTTCTGGAAGTGGTCCTACAAGGTCGAGGCTGACACGTTCAAAAGGCTTGGTAGAGGTTGTAGTTATTTGCATAGGTGATTTATTAATTTGTCTTAGGGCTTTGTTACTTTGGCATAGGGAGCAATTCTTTACATAAGTTTCGATATCAGTTCGCATATTTTTCCAGAAATACCTCTCTTTTACTCGGTTATACATTCGCGCGGATCCCAAATGTCCGGCAATTGGAATGTCGTGGTTTTCGCGGAGTATTTTAGGTATCTCTGAGGGTGTAGGGTAAATTATAGTGTTGTGATAAATATGTACTGATATTTGAGTATTGTTAAAGATATAGCAGAACATGTTGTATATTTTCGTCCAGATGTATCTGTCGAAAGGATTTTGGAAATCGGTAATGGCTAAATTTAGGTTGGAATCGGTGGAATTACGTAATATTTCGCATCGAAGATTTAGTAGGCTTTTATAAATGTCTTCATAAGAGCTATTATGGAAATGGTATACTTTGGTGAACAGGAGATATATAGTTTTTCCCTTGTGATCAAATGAGATGAAGGAGTAGAGAGTTCTTTCCCCGTCTAAGAGTTCTTGAGAATTTTCTAGGTTGCTTAGGATTTCTTCTAGATGAGGGTTGGAGTCGTCGAGGTCGATGGAGGTAGGTATGACAATGATTTTGCAGTTAGTTTTCAGGATGCTTTCGTTATGTTCAAGAATGTTAGCGTTACTATTAAAGTTTTTGTTACTCATTGTTTTTAGGAATTTGCTATAATTATCGTCGCGAGAAGGATTTGGTGTGAGATCTTGTGATTTGTTGGATGTGGTAGGTGTAGGAGGATCGTCGATTCCTGGTAATGAATCGTCGTTTTCTAAGAGGTCTACAGAAGGTAGTCTATCATCGAGGTCTAAGGGATCAGTAGGTAATTGAATATCAAGATCGTCGAGAGTCAGAGGGCTAAATTGAGGTGTGGAATTATCTTCATTTTGATTAGAGGTGGATGGGATAGGATCAGAGTCTGATGGCTGAATTGGGTTTACAGGATATCGGGATAGGGCGTCAGCAGCGGCATTGAGTTTTCCTTTTTGATATTCGATTTCGTATTCATATTCCATTAGTTTTAAGCGCCATCTTTGTAATTTGCTACTAGGATCTTTATGATTGAACAACCACTTTAGTGGTCTATGGTCAGTAATGATTTTGAATTTTTGTCCATAGAGATATGGGCGGAATGTTTTACAACCGAATAAAATAGCAAGGAGTTCTTTTTCAGTAGTGTTGTAGTTACATTCGCTTTTGTTGAGGGTTCGAGAGGCAAAAGCTATTGGCCTATCCTTGCCTATTGGACCTTGACTGAGTACAGCGCCGATAGCATAATTTGAGGCATCACACGTTAAGATGAAAGGGATGGAGAAATCTGGATAAATGAGGATGGGAGCAGAGGTAAGTTTGTGTTTCAATTCGTCGAAGGCGACTTGTTGTTGGTTTTCCCATAGGAAGGGGACATCCTTTTTTAGGAGTTGGGTTAAGGGTTTGGCAATTTTAGAGAAATTAGCAATGAAACGGCGATAATAGGATACAAGACCGAGGAATGACTTAATGTCCTTTGGGGACTTGGGAGTAGGAAATTGAGTTACTGCTTTAACTTTTTCAGGGTTAGGTTTTACACCATCTTTGGTAATTTGATGGCCAAGATATGCGACTTCACGTCGGAGAAACTCGCACTTGTCAGGTTGGAGTTTTAAATTGTAATTTCGAAGCCGTTGGAATACTGAGGAAAGGTTATCGATGTGAGAGTTCAAGTCATGAGAATATATGACGATGTCGTCGAGGTAGACGAAACACCGTATGCCTTGGAGGCCAGTGAGAGCGGTGTTCATCAGTCGCTGGAAAGTGGCAGGAGCGTTTTTTAAGCCAAACGGCATCCTGGTGAATTGGTAGTGTCCTTGTGGTACACTAAAAGCTGTTTTAGGAGCATCTTCCTCATTGATTAAAATTTGATGAAATCCTGACGCAAGATCGAGGGTTGAGAAGTATTTGCTCTGTCCTAGCTGATCTAAAATTTCGGATATCTGTGGTATGGGATAGCTGTCACCAACAGTGATGTCATTTAGTTTCCGATAGTCGATAACTATACGCCATTTTTGTTGTCCGGATGCGTCGATCTTTTTTGGGACAATCCAGATTGGTGAAGACCATGGAGACTCTGAATGTTTTATGATTCCCTGGTCGAGCATTTGGTCAATTTGTTTTTGAACTTCTTGTTTATGTACTTCTGGGAACCGATAAGATTTTACGTTTATGGGGTTTTGATCACTAGTTTTTATGTTATGTTTTAGAGCATTCGTGTGGGAAAGTTTATCGCCAGGAATAAAAAATATATCCGAATATTCAGAGCAAACATCGTGGAGGGCGTTTGCCTCTTCAGAATTGAGGTGGGAGATTCTAAGTAGGTTTAATACTTCTTGTGTTCGAAGATAGGAATCTGTGTTTTTTAAATGACAAACTGTGTGAGTGTTTACTGGGTCGAGAGGTTGGGTTAAAGAATTTAAGGGAATTAGTGTAATATCGAGATTTGATTGAAGGGTTATAGGAGTTTCAGAGGTATTAATTACTGATGAATTAATTCTTTTATTTTCTTTGACCGCGACTACGCAATTAGCGATAAGCAAATCTTCATGATAGTATTGATCTAGTACAAGTCCTTCTTTTACTTCAGGGTTGGAAACAGAGCATTCTATGACGGTTTCGGATCTGGGAGGAATTACATAAGTAGGTTCATTAAAATATAATTTTATTTCATTTTTGCCTATTTTCAAAGTTTCACGAGTGTAGTCGATTGTGCAGCCGAAAGCGATTAGCATATCGTTGCCAACTATACCATCATAAGGTAAGTTTATTTGGGGTATTATATGGAATCTGTGTGTGATACAATTTTTGTCGTTTATTTTTATCTCAAGTGGGAAATGGCCCATTGTAGGTGAAGCTTGATCGATAGGGTCGATACCTTTTAGAAAAATTACTTCCGTTGCGATGTCGACTGGTTTTTGGATAGAGGATCGTTTTAGTAGGCTAACAGTTGCACCGGAGTCTATAAGGAGAGATAAGGTTGTGTCTGAAACCGAGGAATGCACAAGGATATGGGGTAAGCGTTTCTTTAATGGACCTATATTAATTTCGTAAATTCTGGTTTCAGGAATAGGATGAGGACCAGTTGAGTCTGAGGTGGATTTAGCAAGTACGGAATGATCTATCTTACGTTTGGTGAGGTCGGTGGATACGGAGGATACAGCGGTGCGACTAGGTTGCAAGTCCTTATTGTTAGCGAGTGCAGAGGATACAGCGGGAATAGAGGATACGGTGGGTGCAAAGGATACGGTGGATGCAGAGGATACAGTGGGAGCAGAGGATACAGCGGATGCAGAGGGTACAGCGGATGCAGAGGATACGGCGGATGCATAGGTACGATTTATTCGCGAATCCCTATTACTAGGGGATACAGAGGATACAGAGGAGACAGTGGATACAGTGTCGCGTTTATTTCGCGAGTCCCTATTATAAGGGGATGCAGAGGATACAGTGGATACAGTGTCGCGTTTATTTCGCGAGTCCCTATTATAAGGGGATGCAGAGGATACAGTGGATACAGTGTTGCGTTCATTTCGCATCTCCCTGTCGTAAGGGGATACAGAGGATACAGTGGATACAGCGTTGCGATTATTTCGCGTGTCCCTGTCGTAAGGGGATACAGAGGATACAGTGGATACAGTGTTGCGGTTATTTCGCGTGTCCCTGTCGTAAGGGGATACAGAGGATACAGTGGATGTAGTATTGGTGCCTTTGATATGGTAACGTTTTGGAAATCGATGTTTGGGTCTCACGAGACACCACCGTGAGCCCGCTATGCGTTTAAATCATTGTTTGATTTATCCTGATTTTCTGTATATTCACTGTTTTCATTAACATTTACCGCGTGGATTTGAGCTTGATTATTTTGATAACGCCTTGGAGATAGTCCGCGATTACTTTGGTTTCTAAAGCGGTTATTATTAAATTCACGTTTCCTACATTCCTCAATAGTGTGGCCCACGTTTTTACAGTAACGGCACACAGGAGGCCCTGAAGTAGACGGTCTTTGACTGTTAGCATTATTTGAATAGCCTCGCTGTGTTTGATTTCGAGCGTGCTGGGATTGACGTTGAGGCCAACGTCCTTGACTAGGTGAACCGGTGTGGATTGCCGAAGGATTACGTTTAAAGGAGGTTTGCAATATTTTTTCTTCAGATACAGCGAAGCCAATGGCTTCATTTAGAGTTTCAGGATCACGGCATCTGACTACCGTTGACAATCGAGGATTTAAGCCACTTACAAATGTATGCAATGCTAGGTCTTGCATTGCAGCGACACGGCCAGTCAGTTCACCTTTCTTTTTCGTTGGTATGGAGATGTTAATTTCTGTTAATAGTTTTGATAAGCAGGTTTCTACGCGTAGTGCGAACTGATTGACTGTTTCGCCATTAATTTGACAACAATCTTGGAGATCTGAGAGTAGTGCAGCATAGTGTTTTTTTTCGCCAAATTGATTTTTGAGAAACTCTTCTAACTGTTGCCAGTTCTCGAACTCTTTGATGGAGCACGCACTTTCAGCACGGCCTTCGAGTTGGCTTAGAATAAATTTTAATATTATGTCTTGTTGAGACGGTGACGCAAGACTTATTGCATTTCTGCAATTGTTTAAAAATGCATTCAATTTTTCGCGATTTCCATCGAATTTATTAATAAATTTGCTTAAAAAGTTTATGTCGATTTCTTTTACTTCCTTAGACATGGCAATAGGCTCGTCTTTGGGCATAGCAAGTTAGTCAAAACAGCGATAACGCGTGGGGTACGGAGTTGCGATAAGAATGGAATGTTGCACTATTCTCGGTACTGAGCGATAAAGAAATAATACAATGAACAAAGAATGATTAATTAAATGTTACTAAGACTAATATGTACTTTGAAACTCTTTAACACTTTGGATTAAATTAAAATTATGCGATGGAATTTTATAGTTAAATCACTGACACTTTTTCACAACACGGATAGCTTCGATGTAGGATTAATTAATGTACTTACAGGAATACTGCAATTACGACGGCAACACGAAACATTTCGAAGTCAAGCGAGATCACCCAAGGTGAGTGATAGGTCTTCGGTGTATGCCCAACAAGGCACGTGAGGGTCTGGTAAGACCAGCAGGATACAGCGGTGTTTGCACAGGGATGCAGGATACGGCGACACGGAGATGAGATTGGAATTATGTGCTTTTCACTGACACAATCACACGTAGAAATGAATTTATTTAATATATTTTCACAGAAATGAGGCGTTCCGAGGATTTACTTATTTCTTAAAAAAAATCCCTTAAGCTGCCACCAATGTTATACGGGACCTCGTAATTTAGGTTTTAAAAAAAACACTTTTATTTCATGATAAGAAATAGTAATATTAAAAAATATATAAAATTAAGAAAATAATAAAAGTTACAATATTTAATTGGCCCGGAGTCGAAACTGGCAGACACGCGAGGATACAGAGAGAGATGTTCGGGATTCAGCGGCCGGGCAGAGACTGACTGCCCACCGGGAGCGGGAAGCAGAGTTGCCTTTAAGTGATGTCATGAGTAATAAGTGGAAATCTATGTAATCAATAATTATCCAAGACTAAGGGTTTTCCCTAGCATTGGGGAATCGTAACAGTACGATCACACCATTTTTGCACCTGGCACTGGCAGCTCTGCGTTTGACATTTGTTGACGTTGACGCGAATGCCTTCCTTTGCTTTTGCTTTTAATTGTGGATTTTTGTGGATTTTTCGACGATTTTGGCTTGCTTTTTGGACTTCGTACCTTGATTCTATTTACGTTAACTCACGGACTTCATTTTGGATTGCCTTACGAATTGGATTCTATCGACATTAACCATGGCTGCTGAAAAAAGATGCTGTGCGAATTGCAGCAAAAGCCGTAAGTATTTAAATATTTCTATCATAAAATTGTTACAAGGTACAAAAATAAAACCTACTTGATATTATTTGTTTAAACATCGCTGTAATTGCAATGGCCTAAACATGTAGCAGGTCAGCTTTTCAATATGTTGAAAAACTAACCTGCTACATACCTTCTTGTTATTTAAAGAAATATAAAAAAACAGAATAAATTATTTTATGCTTTAATAAGCAAGTAATCACCTATCTCTATTAAAACTTATTCATATCCACGCAATATCCGGAGATTGAAAATGACATTAAATTATCATTATATAATAATATTTAATTTATTTCTTATTTCAGGATCGTATAATGTTATATTACATATATTTCCAAACCCAAGCAAACAAGCTGATCGGTTTCGTTCATGGGTGTATGCCATTGGTGGAGACATTTTAGCATTGAAAGATGACAATATATTTAAGTACAGCAGAGTATGTCATCTTCACTTTGAGTCAAAGTATTACACATGGAGTAAACAACTTGCATCTAATGCATTACCAACTTTACATTTGCCAGGTAAGTGATGTTTGATTCAATATGTGGTTAGGCTCAACACTTTTTGGTGTTATGTAAATATGATTATTACTATTGTTTTTAAATATAGTATCAAAATTTCATTCTACACCGATTATAATAAATTATAAACGCATGCAATTGTACTCAGATTTTGACCTCAGAATATATGATACAAAACAGTTAAATACACATTTTTAATTTATTGTATTTTTCCAGGATGCCATATAAATGTTGGTTTTGATCACCATCAGCCATCAACAAGCACTGCAAAGCCTAGCATCTCACTAACACCTAATGAAGGTTATTTCAAACAGACAACTTTTATTTAATATTTTTAAACTATAATCTTTTATTACTGCATCTTTGCGTGGACAACTCAAATATGTAAACTAAATGTGAATGTGTAATACGTATAAACCTTTGTCATGAAAGGTTCTTATCTGAATGATAGTGAAAATTGCATAGAAATCCACTTCTCAAATTGCAAAATTGTGTTATGACTAATGTAATTTTGCTTTGTGTGTCAATATTATAGTGTTAGTGTCAAGAGGTGACAGCAAAATGAAATAGGAGACGAACAGCTACACCTTCCTGATAACAACTTAAAGTATTGGAAAACTGCATTTTAGTAGAAGACTTATGATAGGCTGCAATGAATAAATGAATTTTGATTGAGTTATGATGGCAAGTTCCAAATTGGAAACAGATCCAAAATTGTTAAATAGTTTTTATACTTTGCTGACTTTTTTTAGTTATTGAAACTAATGCTTATTTAAATTATTTTCAGCATCAAAGAAGACTAGGCTTTGTAAAATATTCTCTTCTGAAGCTAACTCTCTTGTTCGCAAAATTAAAAAATTACAAGCTAATAAAGACCATTTTGCATTGAAGCTGAAAAAGGCTCTAAAGCTATCTGAAAATCCTACTTTTCAGAAAGCAATTTCTAAATTTACATCAGCTGCCCTAATATTAACTCTGCTTCAGTTCCGTGTTCAAATTAATAAAAATAAAATGGGAAGAAGATATTCAAAAAAAGAAAAAGTTTTGTCCTTAGCTCTTTACAAACAAGGGCCCAGAGCTTACAGGTGGCTTAGGAATGTATTTGTTCTGCCTTCTTCAGCAACACTGAGTCGCATGATAGCAAGAGCTGCTTTGAAGCCTGGAATGAATGATAATTTATTTGACGTTTTAAGGAAAAAAGTTAAAAAAATGTCCGAGACTGACAAGTTATGCATATTGTTATTTGATGAAATTGCAATCGCACTACATTTTGAGTACAACAAGAAGAGAGATATCATAAAAGGATTTGTTAACAATGGCAAGAAAAACATTATGAAAATTGCAGAGCATGCATTAGTGTTTATGGCGAGGGGAGTGCAAAAGAATTACAAACAGCCGACAGACACAGACACACAGAGAGAAACAGAATTAAAAATTCAAATAAAAGAAGTGATAAGAAAACTCAAATCAGTGGGTTTGAAGGTTGTAGCAACAGTATGCGATCAAGGTACCACTAATATGGGTGGAATTCATAATCTCATAGTTGAAACAAAAGCACATCATCTGAGAAAAAATTCCGATTATAATAAAAACACCTTTGAAATTGATGGTGATGAAATTGTACCTTTGTTTGATCCTCCGCACTTGATCAAAGGCATTAGAAATAATCTTTTGACCAAAAACTTAACATATGTTATTGACAAAAAGAAAACTGCCAAGCGGGACCATATTCAATTACATAAAGAAAATCCAGCCTACCAAGGCATCAGACTTGTTCCAAAACTCACAGAATACCATGTGAACCCAAAGAAAATACCTAAAATGAAAGTGAAATGTGCTACACAAGTTTTTAGTAGATCAGTTGCTGTAAACATGGGATATCTAGCTGGTAAAAATAACAATCTTCTTTAGTTTTCTTTATGAGTTTTACTTATTAAACTTTAATAAATAACTAACATATTTGTTAGATTATAAAATATCCAATCATATGGCCATAAAATCCATAAATAATAGTTTTTATTTTTAATTTGAATATACTATTCTAAATTTTTCATTGAAACTGATTTTAGTTATGAATATGATATACAGTGTGTAAGTGTAAACACCGTTGTCACTGAAACCATAGGTGGTTGGCTTTAATATAAAAACATTTATCCGATTTCTTTTAAAAAGAAAACACTATTTTCTTTTATAAAATTAAAAAAGTTTCTGTCCAACACCGTCCGTAAATTCATGGACACCCTATGCGGTCGAGTGACGTAATCACTGTAAAGATCACCGCCCGCCCTTGCTACCTACACAACATTTCAATATAAACACAATGGTACACATAACATAACCTATCATGAAACTTTTCCTTCATACTTTCACACTTGCTTAGGACAGATAAAAATTCCTACTCTTTGTGTTGCGTGACGAGTCCAAATTAATGTAAGTTAGATTTAACAACAAAGAAAATTAAACATTAATAATAGTAAATAGTAAATCATTAGGTAGGATTTTTGGCGTATTTACCGTATACCGTACCGCGGCCCTGGAACGCAAAGGGCATTTGAAGCATAAGCTGACCGTTCATTGTATGGAAAGATCATACAAAGCGAAGCCAAGACAAAGGATTTTTATAGCTTGATGTGTAGCCTGATTGATTGGTTATTTACACTTACCTATTAAATAAAATCCTCGTAAATGAATTCCATTTTGATCAGCTTTTACATTAATCGTAAAAGCTAGAAGCACAACAATGTCATTTCTCTAAATACACTAAGAATTCGCCATTTGAGTTCGGACGTATTACGGAACTTAGTTGCATACACTCGGCGCTTCACTTCTCCCCAAAGATAAAAGTCCAGCGGGGTAAGGTCGGTTCATCGCCCAGGAAACTCCTTAAGCCTAGCCATGATTTGCAGCTGAAAATGTGCAGGGGCACCGTCATGTTGTTAGTAGAGGTTTCTCAGTGAACGAAGAGGCACATTTCCACTGCACGTTTATGTAGGACATAATTACAAACTAAATACACTCGGACCAAAACTACAACCTAAAGCGACGTAGAATTTCGGCACGGCGCGCGGCGCGGTTTTAAATTAAATTAACACGTACATTCCCCACCGACGCAGCGAAAGACTGACACACTGACACAGTGACATTGGCCTTGACCGCGAATCGCTGCCGCTACCTACGATATGTTGAGTTTTTTGTTGTGAACTCTGTAGGTATATCCCTACTTGCCTAGGGTGAAATAATTGTAAGAAAAAAATTGAGATTTGACTTAAAAAAAAATGTTATTTTTCATTGAAATTACTTTCTATAAGTGAAACCAAACCACTGGTTTCAAGGACAACGGTGTTTACACTAACACCCAGTATAATTATCATACGAGTCAAACATTACAAAAGAAATCATTCTTGCATTATTGTCATTTGCAAATCTATAAACTGGGCTCGTACATTGTTGCTGTCTCAACTCATAACTAACCAACAAATTTTACATTCATATTTTTTATGGGTGTTATAAAAGACGACAGAGGGAAACAAAGTAATAATAATAACAACTAAAAAAATCCTTTGGTTGCCAACCAAGCATGGCAACTAAGGCAAATGTCCTGCCTATGATGTTATCTATGTAAGAGATACATTAGCTAAACAAATAAATATATTGTGTGAAGGTGTCTTATTAATAATTTTTGTTATTAAAGTTTTCCAGATAAAGGAATTATATCCAATGACTGCAAGGATACTGCCGATACATTATTATTTTTGATGAACTCTTCGACTCATTAAATGGAAGCTATGAAAATAATAAGAAAAGATGTGGTAAATCTCTTTTAGGTCCTTTAACCCCATCATCATCTCATCAAGTACTGTGGGATAATGCTACACCAATTCTGAAAACCATGAAGTTTGTGTCTGCAAGCACAGGCACATCTGCTTGTGTTCCATCCATTAGGAATTGGTTACACACCATTGAAAATATCAAATATTTGAAAACAAAATTATTCAGAGAACACAATTTGAAGTCGTTATGGTTACGTCATTTTAACCAAGACCCACTTGAGAATTTTTTTGGCTCTATAAGGAACCATGGGGCAAGGAATGTCAATCCAACATCAGCAGGTTTTGAGATTGCATTTGCATCATTGTTAGTAAATAATTTAAATAACTCGCATTCACCAGGGGCCAATTGTGAGAAAGATTCCTGCCAGCCATTGAAGTCATTGTACAAGTTATTTTTTCGTAAAAAAAACTCAAACCAATAATGTTACAACAGAAGTAAATATTGATCATATTAATAGTCACGAGATCTTGACTGATATACATATTAAGCTAAGTAATCCTAAAATTAAGGCACAATTAGAATATATTAGTGGATATGTACTAAGAAAATTAAAAAAATCATTTTTAAAATGTAAAACAAGCTTAACAAATTTGTGTGATGAAAAATGGTCCAGTGAGTACATTAGATTAAAAGATTATTCCAAAGAACAAAAGAGCTTGACACGTCCATCTCAAGAATTCATACATTTATTTTCGTCCATTCAAGATGTGACTTATATTTTAAGGACTAATAGTAATTTAGATAATATTAAAAATTATTTTAAAACAATTATGTGTATAGTTTGCGAATTCAATTTCCTAACTTGTGCGATACATAAAAATAATATTATAGACATGAAAACAAAACAATTGACAGAGTACCATTCAAGTTCTAAAAGACATTTTGGTGATGATAATTATGGATTTGACATCATTTCTGACAATTCGGATATATTAGATATTAGATATTACTTGCAGGTTCTTTCTACATATTTGGGCTAATAATATAAATAAAATATTAAAAGGAGCAAGAATTGATGTTGATAAAGATGATGTAATGCAATCTCAAGCCTTTAATTATTGCTTAAAAAGAAAAAATAAACTTTTAAACAAATAAATATATGTGGTTTTATTGAAGTTTCAATTTTTTTCATGCTAAATCTATTATATAATGTTTTAAGCTCAATTCAGACTTGAAACATTGTGTAAATAATGAAATAAAATAAATATCAAAAAGTAAACCTATACATCCATGTTATGAAACGTAGTTATATGGTATATATGTATGGTAGTGGCTACATAATCACATATATATACATATATATATTCAATATTTTTTTAGTTCGGACACAGAACTGTAGTAGGCGCTGGAGTCGCATTACTTAACTGCCAACTCTATTTCTGATTATTGACTGCAGAATTATATTACAATTTTATAATAAGGCGTTATGTATTTAATAAAACTTGTTACGAAAATTTGAAAATTATATAAGTGAAGTTTAAACCTTTATTGATTAAAATATACATAATTGTAGCTACAAATCTAGAATTTCTAAAAGACAATATTAAAATGTATTCTTAATATCATTGGCAAGCCTATTTCAAAGACGTATAGCCTATACCTACCGTAAAAGAAGAACTGAAGTATTACCCGTATTTCTACGTCTTGGAGCCTTCTTGGGATACGAGAACCTTGTATCGTATTATTAAACAATTATATTTGTTACACACATTGTGTTTTGTACTGACAAACAATATATATGTACGACTGGAATTATATTTTATAATATTTAGGACCACTGTGCACTCCTTTATAACTACCTACATTTGCTATTTGAATTAGACGTGGGTCGTTACGTCATTTTCAAGAAACGTAACGAAACCAGTGACTTGATCGGCGTCACCTGTTTCGAAACTAGTGATTTTTGTAACTGGCTATTTTTATTCGGCTACTGTGATTGTTTGCATAAATATCACCACCAACTATACAGTTACACACGAAACGAAAATCACAATCCGTGTTTGTAGCTACTCGTATACAGTAACTGTTTTCTGTTAAATCAATAAATTAACTTCCCTTCATACTTTATTCAGGTTTAGGACAGACTGCATTAAATGTATTTATGATTGATTTGCGTTTACTATGACACTAATATTTTCATAAAATTATTAATGCATGCATATTTACAAGTCAATTTGATTGTATATACAATGATTATTGATATTTACAGTTTATTTACACTTTTTCAACGTTTTTACTGTCATTTGTTTTTGCACTTTTATTTACACTGTACAATTAATTTGTTTGTTTGTTTGGCTATTTACACACAGTTTTTAAGTTTTATAATATTATAAACATTTAAATTTTTAAATTTTTTTACTCATTTTTTAGTTATATTTTAATTTTATGAATAAACGAGTTCATGACTCCGTCAAAAATGTTTTAAAAATTATTTTAGTTAAATTCAATGTGACTCGCTTCCCGGAATCACAAAACGTTAAATATCTACAAACAGAGATTACTCTATTTTATTGTTTATGTCTATAGTCTTACGTATGAAAATTAAACGTACAATAAAACTGTTACTTACGATGGTTTGTTTATTGTTGTATGCCACATGTGCGCTTTGCGCTCGAGCGACCGACAGTCGACTCCCGCAATAATCACGGGTAACAGTAATCATAATCACGCATTTACAAAAATCACTACTTGTAACATGACTCGAAACTAGTGATTCGGTTACATGCCGCGTAGCCAGTTACTGTATCTAGTGACGTGAAATAACGTCCACGTCTAATTTGAATGCTGCCGTAATTATATTTAACAGATGTATATTTTAACAGAGAAAATCACAGATAAAAATTACTATAATTATTTAATTTTAAGAATTTAATAAGTCATTGCCAATAATATTGGAAACAGATTGTCTGATAGACTTTTCTATTGCTTTAGTTATAGGTAGATTTACCAAAATGAACGATGCACGAGACTACACGGGAACAATTTAACCACTCAAACGCCAATACTTCCGTCGGAGCTTCGGAGAATCAAATGTCCTGCTCTATACAAATGTCCTTCAAATGCCCTGCCAAAGAGTATAGTAATATTTAGAAGGGATTCCTTAGAACCAAAGAGTATATAATCACTACATTTACTCAGAACCATAGATAAGAGTGCTCAAAACGATTCTTTTTCAAATGTTATTTATAAAAATTATACAACTAAAATGTTATGAGAATTCGTTTCGTTACTAAATTACGTTTCTAAAACCGAAGTATCCAACGAACTCACAGTCCACCTGAACATGATAAGTGGCTATTGCAGTCCATGGAAACTTGCAGCTAAGTTGTAAGTTGGCACCTCTAAGAACTGAGATGAAATGCCTTACAGCCTTTATTTATACCGGTACGAGGTAAGAGGGTGATTACCCAGATGATCTTGCTGACAGAAATAGGTTTTACCATATATATACATTACCAATTTTTTTAAACTTAAATAAATTAAATGTTAATAACTAAAATCAAACCGTAATGGGAAACGTGTACTAAAAAGTTATTAAACACGCCTACAATGTCAATTTTTTAGAATACTTCAAAAATAATTAATTTATTTAAAAAAATATTGTGAGCTCTCCTTAAAAATATTTGTAATTTTCCGACATACTTTATTCTAATAAAAAAATAAGTTTCAATATGTAATATTATAATTATACTACTAAATTTTTTTGAGAATTCTTTTCGTTACAAGTTACTTTTCTCTAAATTAAGAGGATTTACTTCAAATGACGAGCTTCCGCCTTTACCTACCTTTTTTTGCGCCTGAAGCAAATAAGGGCAAACCTCCGGTAACGGGGAAGGAAGGTGGTAAATGCTCATAGCATACGACACAGCCGGCTGTGTGGTTATGTGGAGACTTTTACTCACTAAACACCACCTTTTGGGATTGGCTTAACGATTTGACGAGAGATCTTTAAGCCGTAAACGGACGCGACCCTCCTTGGGAGAAAGGAGGGCGCAAGTGGCGATAGCCGCTTAGAAGTGTGTCTAACTAAGACAGATTACGAGATGTGTTAAGTAGGCTCGACCTGAGCCGCCAGGAGGCAGTTCAGGTCAGCCGAAAGCTTGTTAGGGGGGTCCGAGAGAGGGTATCTTGGCCTGCGCACACTATAGCGAGTGTGAAGAGGGGCTACATAGGCAGCTGCCTTGCGAATGAGGTGATTTGAGTGGGACTCTGAGGCTTTGAAGAATCTCTCAGAGAGTGATTTGAGAAACTGCTGAATTGTCGGGAGTTTACCTACCCATCACGTTTACTTTATATACATCAGTCTTATTCCTTCACCGCGTGAGTGCAAAAAATGGTAGGTACAAAAGCAAGTTTGTTGTTCGTTTTTATATAAGAAGTAAAAAAAGTCTGTTAAAAGTTATTTGCTTATTTTTGTCTCGTAACAATTTATAAAATTTGCATTTCAAATACTGTGTCGTTCATGTGAGAGATAAAGCAGTCAGAAGTAACTAAAATGACATGTAAAGTGTTTGTTTTCACCACAAACTAATAAGAAGTGCTAGCGCATTTTCACTATAAGTAATGTAGAAAAACTCAATTTTTTATATTCTACAAAATCTAACATGCGAAAATTAAGTTTTTTGTCATAATTTCGTTATATCGTGAACATTATGACAAAGTAGTTTTCAATAAAAATTGCATTGGTCAAAGATAGAATAGAGATTAAGATATATATATATATATATATATATATAGCCTGAATCATCTGACTTACATAGGTAAATAATTTATTTTAGGCTGATCCTAGTAATTGTACAACATCGTCTACATCGAAAAAAATAAAACTGGATGTACCGGAAAAATTCTATTAGTTGTCTCGAAAGTCATAATTCGAAGAAAATTCCTTATAAAGCCCCAACTAGTCCTACTCCCACTGCAAGTACGAGACAACACTTAGAAGATACACCAAGGAAAATTAAACTGAAAAAATGCCTTGACACACAAAACAATAGCATAAAAAGGCATCGATCGCAGAAACTGTATTTAAGGAAAAAAGTTACAAGTATGCAATAAATATTTGATTCACTGACAGAGACATCTTTGATAAATAAAGAAAAAAAACAGGTCCTAGAAAAGACAGAAATTGAAGAAAGAACTCTTAAAAAGACAATTACTTAAAAGTAAGACTAAAAAACTACCCTGAACTAAATATTCCCTAGAGTTGAGATGTTTTGTCTAAACATTTAATTATTACTCTTCAAAAGCCTATCGCTATGTACGTAAAACTTTTGGAACATGTTTGCCTGCACCACGGATATTGTCTAATTAGTACAGTACCACCAATTGCTGGCCAGTGTTTACTCAAGGAGCGCTAACGGCATTAAAATTGAGAGCGGGGAGTACCCTGATAAAAAAGTAATTGTACCTTGGTCATGGATGAAATGAAAATTAATCAATTGACGGAATACTATGCTAGCAGCCAAAGGCATTATAGCTATTTCGATTACGGGTTCGACTTTTAATCCGATAATTCCGATGAAGCTACTGACGCAATAGTGTTTTATTGGTCGGTATAAACACAACATGGAAAGTATCCATAGCCAACTTTTTGCTTAAGGGTACGAGCGCTGAATTAAAAGCACGGCTAGTAACACAAGATTTCTATCTTATCCACGAACCTGGCGTCGAAAAAAAGGCGTTGACATGTGATGGTACAAAACCCAACCTCGCCATAGTGAAAAAGTAGGGCTGCTTTTAGGTCAGCACTTGTACCCTTTATTAAGATTATTAAAATTTATAAAAATGCTAAAGCATCAGTACCGCTCTCCGAATTGTCAGAAATGATGTCAAATCCATAATTATCATCACCAAAATGTCTTTTAGAACTTGAATGGTACTCTGTCAATTGTTTTGTTTTCATTTCCTCCATCACTAATAAACAATAAAATTTCTTGTCAGGGTTACTCTCTAGTCTAAGTTTTAAAACATTTAACACTTTTTTTGTGTAGCCAAGTCGGCCATCAATTGTACTATGCCACTTTGTTATAGTACGTGATGAAAGCAGATAAATTTCAAAATTTTTGATATTTCATACATATCGTTAACCCCTTGTGTGGCGACCGGTCACATTCTGGCCGATGGTTCATTACGCGCGTCTGGCAAGCGACCAGTTTCTGGCCGATCCGCGCCTGGGTATTTGGCGGGTAAAATGACCGGCGACAATGATTGCTATCAGACTTTTACTTATATAAAATTATACACTAAAGAAAGAGGATGCGATACAAAGCTACTAAAGTACTACAATGTTTAGAAATTTCGAATAAACAACCTGGGTGGCAGTCGTACGTGAATGTCACTTTTATGTGTTCGCCCGTCCCGGTTTTTGTCCTTTTTTAATTCGTAAATCAAACAAATAGTGAAGTTTGGTGCTATTTTAACATGGAAGGGTTAATAACCAACAGATTTTAATTCATAATTTGGGGATATTTATCTTTTTTATTAAAAAAAATTTTTTTCAAACATAAACGGCCGTTATACCTACTTACCTTACACAATATTCGTATACGGTGAAATCCATATTCGGCCCATCCCTAAAAATTATCGCACGCCACTTGACTCGCTCCTTTCTCAAAATAAAAGTAACAACATATTATGCTATTTTTTGTGCGACGCTTGAGTTGCCGTTCACGTGATAAGATTGTAAAAAACATTTGGTGTAAAAAATATATAGGAATATGTGGTTTTGCTTTTTTATTATAAATTAGTGTATATTGATGAAAATAAATAACATTTATTTTATTAATGAAATATTTTTCTGTTTAATTTTCACAAATTATGTACAAAATACTAAAAAAAATCAGTTTTCTAACTTTGAAATCGGCTTAATAAAATCTATTAGGTTGTATTCAACTAAGATAAGTACAGAATAATAGCAAATAATATAACAATTCAAATGACATAAGTTTTATATATAGCTCCAAAACATATTTTGGAGAAATTACTTATTTAATCGCCACGCGCCGATATCGCGGAAATTATCTGCTAATGCCTTAGCAGATGCGCATTATTTGCAAATGGCCGGCCGACTAACAAGGGTTAAGCTTTCGGTGAATAGTAAAGTAAAGCATCTTTCTGCGGAATAAATACTTAGCCCTAGGTAGATATCACATTTTATTTTTAAGCAGTTGTCTGTTTAAAGTTCACTTTGTTCAAACTATTATATTTTGTAAAACTACTTTATTTTTTTAATTTATTAAATATTTTCCAAATAGGCAATTTAATAACTTTTGAAAATCAACAACTTTTTATTGATTTCGTATAACAAAAACAAAAACTTGGTTAACACCATCTTAGACGATAAACTGATACGACTTTTCTTTTTACAAATCTGATTTTTAAAATAAGTTAACTAAACCGCCGCTAAAACTGTAGCAGAATAATAAACTTACTTTCAATTTTTTCATTTTTTTCTGAAGATCATTTTTAAATATTTTATAAAAAGAATTGAAGTAACACCTTGGTATTATTTATCCAAGTATTTCTTTTATTAATTAAAAACATATGCGGACATATGTGCCCTACATTCGTCAGGGTATCGACACGTGTACAATTTGAAGGTGTGCGTAAAAGCAATGAACAGAAACACAAACGATTTAGTGTGCGTTTATAGCGACCCGATTTAATTTTGCATTTATAGTTAAGTATACAGTTGTGTGTTTTTCTTGCGCCCCCCACCCCCCTGATGTTGACAAAATTTTTGTTTAGGAATTAACGCGCATAGCCTCTCCTTGGTTGAATACTCAAATATGCCAATTAAAAAATGGGAACGTACAATATTTGATTATTTAGAGTGTGTGACCATTTACATTATAGTTTGAATAATACCAGAATAAATTTAAAACGGATAATTTAAAACACAAGATTTAGCAGTTTCTTCGTGCTTGTTGATACTGCTTATTTCTAGAGGCACAGTTATAAAAATTTAACTATTTGACCCATTGAGCTATTATGTACTACGTACCAGAGGCGACACTGCATTTAGCTACTCTGTTCCACTCAACTGCGGTGCATACACCGCACTTTAATCAGTCACTCGCTAGGCGCTTGTAGAGTTGACACGTGTTGTGTTGATTTAAAAAAAATCTCTTGATAAAAATATGCCGTCGTGTGTGCTTAGATGTTGGACAAATAATTCAAGAAATGTCAGTAAAACCAAGGAATTACTTTTCATCGGTTAATAAGATAATTAATCAATAAAAAAAAGAATTATAGATTAATAATACTTTTTATTGATACATATTATTCCTAAGACGCCATCTCGTGTCATAGAATATAGACTATGAAATTAATATGTTCAGATGCGACATTTCTGTGGGTACTTAAGTATAGGATGAATATATTAGTATGCACATTTTTTTTGTAGAAACATATATAAATTATTATAATTAGGCCAAATTTTTCATGTTTGAATCTGCTTATTATTCTTTTATTTTATTTTTAGGTTTCCACATCAAGTCAAAGTGGTATAAATTCGTCCATTTTTAACTCTCGCGTGCCCAGGATTTATGAACGACTCTTATTCTAATTTAAATAAACATATTTGTAATTTATATGTTATGTTAATAAGTTTTGTTAAACATACATTTAGTATGTTTTTTTATATTTGACATAAATAACTTTTAAAATATTCAGATAAAAAGATCATTAAAATGTAATTGTGATATAATATTATGTAATAGTATATTAAATCAGCAAATATAATATACAAAATAAATGACAAAATTTAAATATTGTTCTCGATATAATTTACCTATTTAACAATATGATCTAATATTACCTACGGGTCATTCTACCTATGTTTATCCTATGATAAAAAAACAACCGCGCGAACACAGAGTAGCGCACATTTTTTGTTTGAGATGGCTGTTCTAGTAGGTACGTAAGTACATATTACTTCAATGATATGACCTGTCGTTGTTTAGATTAATTATTATTTGATTGTTAATAATGCATTCAAAATTAATGTCTCACAGCTAATGCACGTCCGATTTTGCTAGCAATCTGCTTTCGCGCTTGGGTAGCACTCACCTTTATATATATTATAATTTCAATTCCATTATTTTCGTTTTGTAAATTTTAGCCTAAAGTGTAATTTATATGATTTTATTTAATTTAATATATGTGTGTGTATTCTGTCGGTAAATATAGTAATAATTAGAGGACCTCTGAACTTTTATTATAGCACCCGATAGGTGCACAACCATATAATTGGTGACACACCGACTAAGTTAAATCATATCAAGCGATAAGAAAGTGAGTGCGGAACCGTTATCCGCCGAACATTTCAGAAAGATCCAGAGCCGTACAATCGCGAACACAAGTGCTGACGAGGGGAGCGTGTGCAAAGTCGGTATGAAAATGCCGCCATTTTGGCTAGAAGAACCGGCATTATGGTTCGCTTAGATAGATAGCCAGTTTGCGATTTCGGGTATGACGACTGATGCAACGAAATTCTTTCATGTAATCGCACAGTTTGACCATCGGCTTACAACGGAAGTGAAAGATATCGTAACATCTCCGCCAGCCGAAGATAAGTATGTGAAGTTGAAAGCTTAGCTTATTAAAAGACTATCTGCATCTCAGGAGAAGTTAAAGCAGCTTCTCATACCTGATAGTTTTTTGCGTACTTTGTGGTCCAGTCGCCTGCCACATAATAAACAGACGGTAATTGCTTCTGAAGCAGATATGTCACTAAAAACTGTTGCAGATTTAGCCGACAAAATTTATGAAATAGCACCAATGACCCACGTGACAGCGAGCACGAGCACGAGCACTCAGGGCATTTTCAGCGAAATGGCAAAGCAAATAGCTGAACTTACGAAAATCACGTGACAAAAATAATAAATGTAGTCGCAGTGGGTCTAGCACTAGACAACGCAACAAAGATATTTGCTGCTATTACAACCGGTTTGGTAGTCGTGCAACGAGGCACCGTGCAAATTTACGGCATCATCGAAAAACTCTACGGGCAGACGGAATTAGCGGCTAACAACTGCCCTGACAGATGTTTGTTACCGACCGCAGTACTAAAGTGACTTTTATTGTTGATACAGAGTCTGATTTTTGAGTGTACCGACGATCAGCGGTCAAGCAGACCCGCTCGAATATGGAATACCAGCTATATGCTGCAAATGGCAATCCGATAGCAACGTACGAATACATCCATCTTCAACTCAACATTGGTCTACGCCGTGCCTATACCTGGAGATTTGTTGTCGCCGACGTTTCAAAGGCAATTATTGGTGCTGATTTTCTTAAATTTTATCATTTTCTTGTAGATTTGAGGAACTACCGCTTGATCAACGACCTGACGAATCTCACTACAGCAGCAACATCTGCAGCCCAAGCAAATGACATCGCATCGGTTAAGGCTGTGTCTGGGGACACTATCTACCACCAACTTATCCGTGAGTACTCTGATATTACTCGCCCTGCTGGAACTCAACTTGTAATAAAACACAGTACTGTACACTATATCCGTACGACACCTAGTCCTCCTATTAAAAGCCGTCCTAGAGGCTTACCATAAGATCGGCTAAAAATAGCCATAAAGGAATTCGAGGATAGGCCCTCTAATGGTACAGTTTGCAGGTTCGAAAGTGCATGGTCATCAACTCTCCATCTCGTACCCGAAAATGATAATGGTTGGAGACCATGTGGTGACTACCGCGCTCTTAACGCGCGTACTATTACGGATAAATACCCTATCTGACACATTCAGGACTTCTCACATGCTCTGGCTGGTACAACAGTATATTCTAAAATTGATTTGGTTAAAGCTTTTAATCAGATACCGGTAAATCCTGTCCTGGCCGAAACCGCGATAACTACACCGTTTGGATTATTTGAATTTAATTTCATGAACTTTGGACTGAGAAACGTAGCCCAAACTTTCCAGCGATTTGTTGATGAAATACTCAAAGGCCTAACATTTGCATATAGATTCTTGGATGATATCCTCATCTTTTCTAAGAATTAATCTGAGCACATCCAGCACCTCAGGCAGCTTTTTAGTGATAGACTTCGGCATGCCTGTCAATACAGCAAAGTGTGAATTTGGTAAGTCACGCATTACCTTTCTTGGACACGACGTATCAGCTGATGGCATTCGTCCTCGTCCAGACAAAGTTCAGGCGATACAGGACTACCCAGTTCCAAAAACAGTTCGAGAAATGCGGAGATTCTTCGGTATGTACAATTTTTACCGCAGTTTCGTACCCGGAGCAGCAGAACTGCAGGTGCTACTGAATATCATCTTAACAGGCCCTAAAACCAAGGCACCGCAGAGTATAGTGATGATCCCAGAAATGACCAAGGCATTTAATAATTGTAAGTCGAGCTTATCAAAAGCTACTATGCTCTCACATCCGGAACCTGATGCTGATTTGACTTTTTATTGATGCGTCTGATACATCGATTGGCGCAGCACTCCAGCAACGATGTGATAACAAAATCTGGAAATTTCTGTCATTTTTTAAGGCATCTAACATCTGCGCAGAAGAAATATAGTTCATACGACCGCGAACTTCCAGCCATTTACAACGCTATCCGACATTTCAGACATATGGTCAAAGCTAGATCATTCACAGTATTTACAGAGCACAAACCACTTACATCAGTTTTCTCATACAACGGCGAGAAATGCTCACCGAGACAATTCCGTTACCTGGACTACATCTCTCAATTCACTACAGATGTTCGGTATATAAAAGGCCAGAATAACGTTGTCGCAGATGCTCTATCGCGTATTGAGGAATTATCGAACTTTTGACCTATTTGAAATTTAAATTAGAAAAAGCAAGACAAGTAAATTGACTCAATTTATGTAGAATTGTAGGATCTCTCCATGAAGGTTAGAGAGAAGCAGAATGATCGCTACGTGCTAAAGCATAGCCCGCCTGTCCGGGGGGTCCGGGAGGATCATTAAACGACTCATGAATTCAATAAACAGCTAACTTCGAAGTCACTACTCACCGACGTTAGCGCCGCTATAAATTCTACAATTTTCAAGGACAGGCGGGCTATGCTTTAGTACCGTAGACAGAGTTCTTGTTTTATATAGATTTACTTTCCATAAGTATTGCTGCAAATATCTTTATATTATATAATAATTAATGTCTTAGTTTTCTACTTTATTCGAAAAATTATCTATCTTAAAATATTTGTACGCCGGAAACGGCAGAATATTTAGGATCGAAATTCTTTTGTAACAACAGTAATGTACCATATTCTGACAAATAAAGCATCTTATCTTATCTTATCTTATCTCCATGGTACTAGTGTTCTGTGAGGAAAACAATCGTTACATGCTTAAGCATAGCCCGCCTGTCGCTGAACTGCAGTCTGTGCGCAGTATCTGCGAAGTTAGCTGTTTATGAGTACAAGTAGATGAAGTTAGTTGAATAATGTAAAAAAATTTTCCGCGGCATTGGTGAAAAAATAATCATGCTCCGTAATTTTTTATTTTTCACAAAAAGAAACATTTTGCGTGAATAAGTCAACGCCATAAACTAGCGCCATCTAGTGTCAGGAACGAGAGCGAGGGTTCAAAGCTTTGCAGAAAATGACATCACAAATCTTTCAACCGACAGCGCCATCCGAAGAACTAAGTTTCTAGAAAATCTACACTCGAACACTCGTCGCTTTGCGCGCATTTACTTGAATATTCCGGATGCTTCATTGCTAATTTGTATATATAGCCGCTGCAAGATGCGATCGGGGCAGTATTGGATTTGGCGAGACAAGCGAAGCGTCGGAGCGGAATAAAGTGAATTAGTGTATTTAATTATTAGTGTTTTAAGTTTTAATTTGTGTAAAGTAAATTAAAGTGTTGATTTAGGTAATTCTATCGGCAATTTTTATTGTCACGAACCTCAAGCTCGTAACAATTGGTGTCAGAAGTGGGATAAAATCATGCCGATTTTGCCTAAGGAGGAAACGGAGGGTGTCCGTGCCCGAAGTCAACGCCAGCAGGAGACGGACCAACGAAGATTTGGTGGTGCAACGCCGCAGACGTCGGAGGGCCAGCCACCGGCTGCAGGCCCGTCGGTAGCTCCTACATCTGCAGCACCTGACTTAGGTGCTCTGACGGTGATGCTGCAGGAGCAGGCTCGCCGACAGGAGGAACAGGCTCGCCAGCAGGTGGAACAGGCACGCCGATTGGAAGAGCAGCTGCGGGGCGGACAGGAGGAACAGGCCCGTCGGTTGGAAGAGCAGATGCTCCTCATGAAGGACCTTCACGCTACCTTCGGGAAGGAGATAAAGGAGGTGAAGGATAGGGTTGCTCAGCATGACAACCGCCTGTCGGAAGCTGAAACCCAAATCGCGAAAGCTGAAAACCGAATCGAGAAAGCTGAAACCCGAATCGACCAAGTAAACAATCGAGTTGACAACGTAATGGCTGACATGAAGAAATCACTGGACGAACTCAAACTTGGAGATGGAGCTACAGCTCCCGTAGTAGCTACAACACCTTCGCTACGTGGGTTCAAGGTGCCACCGTTCGACGGTACCTCTTCCTGGTCAGCCTACAAAATCAAGTTCGAAGCTGTTATGAAGGCGAACGGCTGGAATAAAAATCAGGCCATGACTGCTCTCACACTAGGCCTGGGTGACCAGGCCTTAACAGTTCTGGAAGCTCTCGGTGAGGAAGTGACTTATGAGCAACTCCTTGAGGCATTGGAGGCGAGATATGGCGACGCTCACCTGGAACACGTCTTTCGTGCGCAGCTTAAAGATCGTGTGCAGCGCATCAACAAAAACCTGCAGCAGTGGGCTCTAGAAGTGGAGAAGCTGGTGCGAAAAGCATACCGGTCTGTACCTGCACTCATTGAAGGGAACCTGGTGCAGACATTCATCGACGGCATCCGCGACCTGGAAGTCAGAGCTGCTGTGAGGCTCGGGCACCACGAGACGCTTAAGGACGTCTTGGCCCATGCACTGGAAGTGGAAGCCGTGCGGCAGGATCATCGTTCCCATCGCGACTGCAACAAAGGATACAGCCCAAGGTGCTATGGCTGTGGGGAAAAGGGCCATCTTCGATCCAGCTGCCCTAAGCGAAGCGCAGAAAGGGAAAGTGAACGATATCAGGTGGGTAGTGCAGCTAACGGCACTGCCTGACGGCGACAGGATCGTCGTTCACCTCACGCTAGAGAGGTTGCAGCAGTTACGGTTCGCGACCACAATAAAGGATACAGCCCTAGGTGCTATGGCTGTGGGGAAAGGGGCCATCTTCGGTCCAGCTGCCCTAAGCACACTCTAGGAAGGGAAGGTGAACGGTCTCAGAAAGGAAGTGCAGCTAACAGCACCGCCCAGCAGCAGCAGGAATACGACTTTCCTATCAGACACTGCAGCGGGAAATCTCACGGCAACGCAGATGCATTGTCAAGAAGACCTTTTCCTGAAGATTGCAACCATTGTAGTAGGCAAGAGAGTAAGGAAGTGGTATCCGTGAGGATGCTCAGGACAGACCACCTCAGCAACGGGTGGAAGGACAGCCTACGACATGCACAGCAGGAAGATCCGGACATCAAGCCGATTCTGGGATGGATGAAGGTCCGTGCTACCAAGCCTAAGTGGAGGGACGTCTCAGCGATGAGTTCCACCACGAAAAGCTATTGGGTCCAATGGGACAGCTTGCTGCTTCAGGATGGAGTCCTGTGCCGTAAATGGGACAATGGTCGAGGAGACAGCTGTCGTTTACAAATGGTTGTCCCTAAAGCTAAAGTGCCGAATGTTCTACAGCTGTGCCATAATGGTCGTTCAAGTGTCCATCTGGGAGTTAAACGAACTCTACTGAAGGTCCGAGAACAGTTTTACTGGGTCCATTATCGTGACGAAGCCGAGGATTGGTGTCGTACATGTACATGTTGTGCGGCTGTGAGGTGACCTCAGACACGGAGTAGAGGAGCATCGAAATCGTACAATGTTGGTGCACCACGGGATAGGACATCCCTTGACATTGCGGAGCCGTTACAGAAAGGCGCAAAGGGGACTTCTATGATCGTCCATGTGGATCGCTTGGCGCGTTATTATGGGACCGATAATGCTCGGGACGAGCATGTCTTAGGAGGGGGCAGTGTTGCGTGAATAAGTCAACGCCATACACTAGCGCCATCTAGTGTCAGGAACGAGAGCGAGGGGAGCTTTGCAGAAAATGACATCACAAATCTTTCAACCGACAGCGCCATCCGAAGAACTAAGTTTCTAGAAAATCTACACTCGAACACTCGTCGCTTTGCGCGCATTTACTTGAATATTCCGGATGCTTCATTGCTAATTTGTATATATAGCCGCTGCAAGATGCGATCGGGACAGTATTGGATTTGGCGAGACAAGCGAAGCTTCGGAGCGGAATAAAGTGAATTAGTGTGTTTAATTATTAGTGTTTTAAGTTTTAATTTGTGTAAAGTAAATTAAAGTGTTGATTTAGGTAATTCTATCGGCAATTTTTATTGTTACGAACCTCAAGCTCGTAACAGTATTGTGCGTGGATGTGCAAGTGGTTTAGTATCTGATCGGAAAAACAGACTGAAAACGACTTTTATTGAGACAACTTAGCGATCACAGCGTCTCACTTATTTTGTTCATATTTCTGCTTATAGTAATTACATACATACATTGCATAGAGAGAACCGTGGAGGTATATTTCTGGGACACTATCTTCTACGGCGATCGTTCTCCTGTTCTCTAATCTTCATGACTAGTACCCTGCTCTCCTTCTCTCTAACCTCCATAATACCAACATATAAGCATGAGCGTTTTCAGTTTTTAACTGCAACGGTTACATAACCGATATTTAATTTTCATATCGTTATTGAAAAGCATTTTCAGATATCGATATCAGTAGTAACGGTTTGTTACTGAATGCGCAAACGACAACCGAAACATAACCGCAAACTTAAACTAGTGCAATATTAATTTTACGAATTACGAAGATTATTCTAGTTTTGAAGTCAGAAGTTCTAATGTTAGGTATCTTAGATGTATTATTTAGACATGTGTGTTAATATATAATTTCTGTAAATTCCTTGTTATGCAGTATTAAATTATACAGTTACCGTTACAGCTTATTAAAGTCCACTGTTGAACATATAGTCCCCCAATAGATTGCATCTTAGGGGAGGATATTTACCATAGTTGCCACGCTTGGCAAGGGGGTTAGCAACCGCAGTTTTTTGAAGTGAAACTTTTTACGGGAGGGCTTTGAAATTCTGAATCGTAACCTTTTTGTGTGATGAAAAGTGGTGGGGGCAAGTAACGGATTATTCGTTCGATCATTCCATAGATAACGATCATTCAAATCGTGAACGTAGGCCATTACATACCATAAAGTATATAGTAATATAACTAGAATTACAAGACTACAACGGCCTTTCGTTCAAATACTAATCTTATACAATTTTATTTTATTTTAAGGCAGCTACCAAGTTACAGTGGGGCCAATTGCCCGATTCCAATCCGGCTCGTAAGAACCAGAAAAATGGTGCCGTGCTAATAACTAGAAATGTTTTCGGTGATTGGGATCTCGTGTTCGATTCCCAGGTCGGACGTTATTATGCAAAATGTTGCTATGTGGACTCTGTATGTGCGCTTTCTTGCAACAAAAATGAGATGGCTCGCGGCAGCCTTGGAAAATGCACTCGCTATTCTAAAATCTACTGTTTTGTCAGTGTCTTGAAGGAGTTTTCTGGCGTGTAGTGGCGGTTGAGAATATCCACTATCCCATATCTTCCCGTGGGTGTCGTAAGAGGCGACAGAGGGAGACAGGCAGGAGATGGGCAGCAGCATCTTCCTGATAACAACTGTGATATAATAAAAAACTGCGGTTGCCAACCCGCTCGCCAAGCGTGGCAACTATGGCAGATATCCCCCCATGAATAACGACGCAAACAGACGGCCCCCAGTCCCCGGCGGCCCCGCTATTCCTGGCTACGGTGGCGACCATGGTAACGGCGGGGCAGGGGGTGCTAAGAATCTCCGGTGGAGGTTCGGTTGCCACCTACAACGACTCGACCTGGCAACATTTAACGCACGCACCCTGAGGACTGACGAGAAGATACTGGAGCTGTAAGAAGAGATAGACATGTTGCGCTAGCATATTATTGGATTATCCGAGGTCCGAAGAGAGGGGAGGACACGGCAATCCTCGAGTCCAGCAACTTGTTCTATCACCGGGAGGGCGACCATCTGTCCCAAGGAGGTGTCGGATTTATCGTCCACAAGTCTCTCGTCAACAACGTTGTAAAGATTAGGAGTGTGTCGACGAGGGTCGCGTACCTGATACTCAGAATCACCGAACGGTATTCGCTGAAGGTCGTACAGGTTTACGCACCAACCACAGCACATCTCGATGAGGAGGTAGAGGAAATGTATGAGGATATTTCCAGAGCCATGCATTCCTCCAAAACCCACTACACGGTGTTGATGGAAGACTTCAACGCAAAACTAGGCACAAGAGAAAGCTGTGAGCTGAAAGTAGGGAAATTTGGAGTAGGGCAACGGAACCGAAGGGGCCAGCAGCTGGCCGACTTTATGGAGAAAGAGGGACTCTTTATGATAAACTCTTTCTTCCAGAAGCGGCCCCACAGGAAGTGGACCTCAACAGATTTGACAGCATACAGGCAACTGAACAGACAGATCTCCAAATGCATGCGGCGAGACTTACGCAACTTTAATACTTCTCGTATTAAAGAAGCGATCGAGTGGAACCAGGGCTCCAAAGTCTTTGCCAGAGATCTGTCTGCCAGTAAGAGCCAACCGTCAAAGCTGAAGACTGAGTGTGGCAGCATCGTTTCCGGGGCACCTGAGATTCTGAGTGAGATTGAGAGGTTCTATGGGCAGCTGTACACATCATCGTTGGTGCGGAGCCACATGCAAGTGTGAGTAACGATCCAAGAGCAAGTCTTATCCGACACTATTCCGACGATATCCCGGACGTCAGTCTGAGTGAGATTAGAATGGCTCTCCACCACCTTAAAAACGGCAAGGCCCCGGGCGAGGATGGAATTACAGCGGAGCTTCTGAAAGCGGGTGGAACACCGGTACTTGAAGTCCTTCAGAAGCTCTTCAATTCCGTCCTCCATGGTGGCACTACTCCGGAGGCGTGGAGCAGAAGCGCGGTGGTCTTGTTCTTTAAGAAAGGCAACAACGCTCTCTTGAAGAAATATAGACCGATTTCCCTTCTGAGTCGCGTCTACATGCTATTTTCGAGAGTCATTACGAATCGTCTCGCACAAGCCGGTTTCCGAAAAGGCTTCAGTACCATAGACCACATACATACCCTGCGGCAGATTGTACAGAAGACCGAGGAGTACAATCTGCCACTTTGCTTGGCATATGTGGACTATGAGAAAGCCTTTGATTCCGTCGAAATTCGGGCGGTGCAACAGTCCCTTCAGCGGTGCCGAGTTGACTGTCGATATATCGAAGTGCTGAAGTGTTTGTACAGTAGGGTTACGATGGCTATCCGAGTACAGAACCAGAGTTTGAAACCTATCCAACTGCAGAGAGGTGTAAGACAGGGTGATGTTTATCCCCGAAACTCTTCATCACTGCGTTGGAAGACGTTTTCAAGCTACTGGACTGGAAAGGATACGGTATTAACATCAATGGCGAGTACATCACTCACCTTCAATTTGCCGACGATATAGTCCTTATGGCAGAATCGCTGGAGGACCTTAGCACTATGCTCAATGACCTCAATGGTGTCTCCCCGTCCCTGTCCATGTTCATCTTAAGACCTATCCGTTGATAGGTCTTAAGATGAACATGGACAAAACAAAGATCATGTTTAATGTCCATGTCACACCTATGCCGGTAGTTGTTGGGAGCACTACGCTCGAAGTTGTTGATGAGTACGTTTACCTGGGACAAATAGTCCGACTAGGTAAGTCCAACTTCGACCGAGAGGTCAATCTACGGATTCAACGCGGCTGGGCAGCGTTCGGGAAATTACGACACATCTTCTTGTCAGGTATACCTCAATCTCTGAAAACTAAAGTGTATAACCAGTGCGTGTTGCTAGTGATAACTTACGGATCTGAGACCTGGTCCTTCGCTGCTGGCCGTATGAGGACGCTCAAGGTCGCTTAGCGAGCTATGGAGAGGGCTATGCTCGGAGTTTCTCTGCGTGATAGACTCAGAAATGAGTATATCCGCAGTAAAACCAGAGTGACCGACATAGCCCAACGGATTAGTAAGCTGAAGTGGCAATGGGCCGGCCATATAGCTCGAAGAACCGATAACCGATGGAGAAGAAAGGTTCTCGAGTGGCAGCCTCGTACCGGTAGGCGTAGTGTAGGGCAACCCCCCACTAGATGGAGTGACGACCTGGTAAGACATGCAAGAAGTCGATGGATGCAGGTGGCTCAGGACCGTGCTTTGTGGCGTTACTTGGGGGAGGCCTATGTTCAGCAGTGGACTTGTGAAGGGCTGTAATGTTGATGATGATGATAATGATGAAGGAGTTTATACTTGAACCACTAAGGAAGAGAAACGTGACAAGGAAATAAAACGCCTCAAGTCAACTTAAAAGGAAGCACTTTCCGGGGTGGAGTTCTTTACGGCCTCGTGGACGACGCTCCTGGTCTTGTAGTGCGTTAGGAGAGAGCGGTGCGCGACGAAATCTCGCACTATGCGACGCGGTTATTACCCGTGTACTTCTGTGACGCGACTGCCACAGAATTGCAATCATAACTAACGATTCTCTTCGACTACTATGCAAGAAGGGGGGAGTGCCGGTAGGGGGCGTCCTTATATGGGTAGGCTACTTCTACCACTTCTATTACGGCCGACAACTTTTTTTATATATAAAATATTAAATTTGCCAACTCTCACAACTACACAAAAATTAGGCAATTTTAACCATTTAAAATTCGACCTTATTGCTCTAGGTAATTATATACACTATGTCCATTTTGCACTGTATGTGAAAACTACCAAACCATCCCAACGAATACCATATTCACTTCATGTTTTTCTATACGTATTTATGATACCGTCACAATAACGAGCAACAACGAATATCAACGAAGGACGTCGGTTAGTTCGTGGGCCGTGTTGGCATATCGTTATCGTTCCAGTTTGCGTTTTACGTTTCGTAACTTTCGTACGTTTTGGTTTCTTGGTTTTGGTTGGATATGTGATAACGGTTATGTACTTGGGTATTTCGATATGATATGATATTTTGATAACACAACGTTATTAGAATTACGTTTTGATATATCGGTCTCATGCCTACCAACATTGCGAAAATAAATAAAACGAACGCATCGCATTTGTTTGTCAAATCAAATCGTCAGTCCGTTTGCAACGATCGAAGAGCGGTGAACATCGAGGAGAGGTCGTGGAGGAATTTACCATCTAGCCACCATCGCCGTTCGCCAATTACACCATGGCTGATACCGAAAAGGCGCCGCAGCCGCAACCACAACAGCAGCAGCAGCAGCAAGACCAAGCATCTCAACCGCAACCGGCTAAAGCCGCTAAACAAAAGCAGGTCATTGGTAAGTGTTACGCCATCTTAAATTTTTGCGTGGCCCGGCATTAGGCGATCGAAACCGCATGGCTACTAAAATATAGAATCATACGTTTTAGACGTGTTTTAATAGAATTTCTGATGTTTTATTATTATGCCATTATTGAAAAACATTTATATGTATTTGTTTTTTATTTAGATGCGTTCTGGCGTTATGCATTATTGATCGTGTGATGACTCCGGCTCTTCCCGACCCTTCCCGTGTCGCGCGGGCTTATTAATCAATACCGCACGTTAGAACAAAGTGCTGTTAGCTTTATTATGATGCATCAGCTCTTCAATTTTTAAAACATCCTTATTAGGTTTCAAAAGCTAGTTTTGAACGCAGATGCCACTGCGATAGCTAGCGCATATGTTTTTATTTTCTGTTAGATTAATAAACAAATAACAATAAATTTGTATAGATGGCTAAAATATTTATTTGTAAAATTTTATTTTGTACTTCGACGGTAGTATTGGTAATTGCAATGCCGCGTTGTGATATTTTTGTATTGTAATCATTATTCAGTCCTTAAATACACTTCACCAAGCGAAATTAACATTAGTTTGAATCAATATTTTTGTTTAGATTGCCGCCACAACTACAATTAATTAGTATTTTTAATTAAATACTAAGTAACATACTATAAATGTTAACTAACCCGAGAAATTCAATATGATCTTTGTCAAACCTTTCTTGCTAACTTTAATAGTACCTTAAGGAGTCTATATTAAACAATATTTCATGTTTTGCAGCTGAAAAGGTTTCGGGCACTGTCAAATGGTTTAACGTCAAGAGTGGATATGGTTTCATCAATAGGTAAGGTTTTTAATTTATTATTTATTTGAGTATGTCATGAGTCTAAATCATTTTATAAAATGTAAAGAATTATATTTAATAACATACTTAAACATTAAAAGAATAAAAGAGAGAAAAAATGAGTTAATAAATATAATTATCACACCTGGCGGTAATGGGTGATAAAGTCCTAGATGGTAAATATGTTTCCTTAGCATAATATATTATGTATGATTTGCTGACAGTAAGACATTAGTAAGTTTCTTACAACTCTTAAACATCTAAAGTTCTAAAACATCTAAGGTTCTAAAACCGAATTAGCACAAACCGACTCCACGTAGTCTTCTCTGCCCTACCCCTAGAGTGTTTTTGTAAAGCCGTAGGCACGGAGGGAGAGCTGCCCCGCCCGCTGTAGCAAATCGCAGGCACCTAAGTGAGCCTAACTTTTTTTGAATACATACTATAGCTTATGTTTTTGGAGCCTATTCAATTCAAACAAATTTTTCCTCTTTATAGTATTAGTGCAGATACATAAAAATAATTTTTGTTTGTTTGTATTTTGTATGGTGCCATATTGTTCATCAGATTGCAGTATAATTTTGTCAAGATATTGCTTTCACATCCATAAAGGTTATAGGCATATTCGGACCCAGTAGGTCATCTGTGCACAGCCAGAGCAAATCGCTTGTTAAATATTATAGTGTTGTGAAATGTACACATCCTTAGTTGTCAAACTAAACTACCCACATGTTACACATTCAAGTATTGACTTAAATTTTTGTTCTACTTGAAACTTTAATTTTTAAGTGTTAAATAATTAGTGGGTAGCTTATCTTGTTTCAATCAATAAACATTGTTATTATTATTTTACATTTTTATTTCAAGTTGATATTTGATTTATATTATAGCATTCATAATATCTTAGCACCACATCAATAGTATCTGCCATAATAGGTTGGAATATTTTTTACTCTTCAATTCTTTTTAATTATAGAGTATGAAGGACTTCTGAAAAAATAGCAGGTACTCCCAAAATCTACGATCAATTTTCTTTAAAATTATATACAGCACATTATTTATAGGCAGGTGCAACTGCACCAAAAAGAAAATTACCTTTCAAATCAGAAGTTTTTTTGCTTACAAGAACAATAATATAATACAAATATTAAAATTAAATATTGACGGCCACACGACTGATTAATAAGAATTGATATATGTGTCTAGTAATAATGAACATTGAACATTCAGTTTACTTTAAATAAGCTCTTTGTGTTTCATTTGAGTATTTATTTTAATTAAACAACAAAAGATTGTCTAATGTCAATCATGAATGATTCCTTCCTATGAAACACGTAAAAGTATTGATGGTTCATTAATCTGTTTTTGAATAATCCAGTACAACCAATCACAAACAACGGAATCTCTTTAACTCGTGATTGTTGTGAATTGTGAATGTGTCGAAAACCGACCAAATCTCGAATGATCTGAATGAATTGTTCTGGAGGCCGAAATGATCCATTTGAATCCGAATGTACCAATACACGTGACGAAGTATACTAGAATGATTCGGTCACAAGAAATGAATGATTGACATATGTCTACAACCCCCCTAACAGCTACCTGCAAAACAGGTGCAATGCAAATTAGAATGCTCTTATTGTTATTATATATAACAGCTATAAATATAATTAACATTATTGTGGAATGCAGATGAGTTGTAATCCTAAAACCAATTAGACTTTATTGTTATAAATACTATTGTACTTCAAGACGCCAACAGCTGGTAATGAGATTTTTTTTTAAATAAGTTACATATTTTACTGATTCCTTTTGAACATAGTCTTTGCAAGGTTTGAACCCTGATTACATAAATTGATGTAAAATATCACACAATATCATTTTAAACTCAACTAAGCAAAATCGAATCTGCTTAATACATTTTTAATTTTCAGTTTTTTTTGAACCAGTGGTAATGCTCAAATGACTATATATATTTCTCGCACACTTCATGATATCTCCAAAATCTGATTGACTTGAAATTTGGCTTACATGCTCATTTCTCACACTGAAAGGATTTTAGAAAATTCAATCCTTAAGTAGTGCTATTGCATTCTTCTATTGTGTCATAATTTAAGCGAGTGTTTGTAGTAGAGCAAGTGCTGATGTTTCCCTGATGCGGCAGGAATGACACAAAGGAGGATGTGTTCGTGCATCAAACAGCGATCGCTCGGAACAACCCGCGCAAGGCTGTGCGCTCGGTGGGCGACGGTGAGGCGGTGGAGTTTGCCGTGGTCGCCGGGGAGAAAGGCTTTGAGGCCGCTGGAGTGACCGGACCCGGCGGCGAGCCGGTAAAGGGCTCGCCCTACGCAGCTGACAAACGCCGCGGCTTCCCCCGCCAGTGAGTCACTTACGATTTCTCTTTAGACTGTAATTTATCTTTTAATTTGGATTGACTAGACAAGAAAAATATAAAGAGTTCAATTATAATCAGACTTGCTTTTGGTTCAGTTTGTCAATAAACAAGTTTAAAAGTTTTATTTAATACAATACATGAATAAAAACAACCCCTGGTGATGAGGGCATCGCCACCATGCTGGTTCTATTAAAATTCATATACAAAATTGTAAGTTAAAAATTGATTGTAAGTTTAAAAATTATTGTATAGTTATATATGTTTAAAAGTATATAATCCCACTATGATTCTTGCTGGTTCATTCCGGGACTTAAGTGGGACTTTATTTTCCGTACCAGTAGTAAGATAAACATAGGCGACTTCATTATGATATTATAATGTATATTGTTTCTATTTTCTTAGGATTTTAATTTTGTGTATTGGCGGTGTAAGAATATCCACTAGGTCCTCCATATCTTCCTGTGTGGGGTGTGTGTGTGTGTGTGTGTGTGTGTGTGTGTGTGTGTGTGTGTGTGTGTGTGTGTGTTGTCAAAGGCGACGGAGGGAATACATTTTGTAAATACATTTCTTGCTGGTTCTTAAAAAAATTACTATGTAAGAATAAAAGCGCTTCTACACGGTCGGGAACAACCACCAACCGTCGTGACCTTGGTCGGGTCAACCGATTTTTGTTTTCGTTCTACACGGTCGGGTGGTTGACTCAACTAGTCAGTTGTCTCTAGTATTTAAAGACTAAAGACGTAAGGTAGTTACTTTTAAAAATGGCTCCTAGCTTTACTATACAACAAAAAATAGGTTTAGCTTTAACATTTCTATGCTTGAATGAAGATGAAAAAAAAAATGCATAAAATTGTGGCTGAAAGAGCGCATTACTTTAAACAAACATGACATGGTACTTTAAGACATGGACGTGGTCAATCATAGTACAGTGACAAGAATTCGGTCAGGACCTCACGTTCTTTGCTTCCGTTCGTATCCATAGTGCCGTTAAACATCCGCCTGTGACGACTGCCAAGCGTGCACTGAGGCGCTCTCGTCGGCCGACAGCGTTCCACACGGTCGGCGTCAACCACGGACCCAACGTGTCGTGAGGGATGCGCTCACGACCAAGGCCGTCGGACTCAACCAAAATATTGGTCAGACAACCGATGTCTACACTATCCATTTTTACATCAACTCGACCAAGGTCACGACGGTTGGTGGTTGGTTCCGACCGTGTAGAAGGCCTATTACATGTAATCTGTATTGGATAAAAAATACAGTATAATGAATCATTTCTACCCAATTTCTTTTTAATTTGATAATTTATTCATATTGAGACTTGGCATCTAAAGTAAATTATCAAATATGTCTTGGTCTGTTTTCTTGTAACATATTTGGTAGGGCAGTGTAGTAATAAATCTTGTGTGACAGATACTACCCCCGTCAAGGCGGCGGACGCGGCGGTGAGGGCGCTCCACGCAGGGGAGGCATGGGACGTCGCGGGCCCATGGCCATCCAGGGAGGCGCGCAGGGGGATGAAGGGCAAGAAGGGGGGGCGCCACCACAGCGAAGGTAAGTAATGTCTGCATGTACTTGCCACATTATTTCTAATGTTTTAGCTATTCAAATGTACTCTTATTTCATTAGTTTTATTATTTAGTCTCGATTCTCATCTAGCAGGGGCATATTGTAATTGAATAAATTTATTTAGTCCATTCAATTAACAATCTGCTTTGCGAGTCTTTAGGTGGCACCAATTTATTGTGTGTAAGTCTAGTCACTAGTCAGCGATTATCCACGATACCTGTTACGCAACGGTGCACAACTTGAGTACTGCTGCCAGTATAATTACAGGCTCTATCTAACACATTCTATCTATTAGTCCTCAGACATCTTAGACAACACATCTGTATTTTTTCTTGAAGTAGTCACTCATCATCAGGTGGATTGTAATTATGTTGGTCCATGTGTTTAAAAAAAAAAAAGAAACTGGAACAAATGCACAATTCGCACATGTTGAATTGCATGCAGCCTTGTTATGCATTGGACTAGATGTTAGCTGTGCCACTGTACAATAGTATTACCATTACAAAACTAAACACCCGGCGTGATTACGTCATTCTTCTAATACAGCGGCGTGACTTACGTACTAGAGTTATCTTTGAAATAACTTTTGACTATCTGTAGTTTAATCACATACATTATTGAATCTTTTATTTGTTTAATTCTAACTGCGATTTTACATAATTAAAAACTTAGCTGTGCATGAGATGTTAATGTTTATTGTAACATTAGTTATATTTTATATAAATTAGATAAAAAATTAATAAATCTAACTGCAGATATTAAAAGATTAATAAGATAGATATGCATACAAAGTGCACTAAAGCATTGTTTGTGTATTAATACAATACTCTAGAAACTGACAAAATTTCATTTATTACTAACTTCTCACTACACTAACCCTCATTGCAACATAATCTCAAACCCGTATGTGAATTAGACCAATAATGTTTGTCACATTGGGCAGGCTGGTATACGAAAAACCGTAAGTTATACAAAGGCCGTTGCTTGAATGCTCACAGCTACTTCCGGCGCAACTTCCGCGGCGGGCGACGTGGAGGTGGTCCAGGGCCCATGAACCGCGGAGGCTTCAGGCGTGCTAGACCACGCGGTGGCTTCCAGCAGGCGGCCCGTGGTGATGAGGCTTCTCCAGCAGCTGACCAGGCCAAGCCCAAGCCCAAGGCCACGGTCGAAGCCGCCACCACCAACGAGAGCCAAGCTTGAGCGTATCGGGGACAGTCTGGTGCGTCGCTGCAAGCCTCCAGCTCTGACATCATCAAGTCCTAAGCAGTTATTCCATTTACCCACTCTTAAACAGCCACACTAGGATGGATACTCAGAAACGCGTGTTCATCTCATGATGATCCCTTCTAAACGGGATGGATAATCTAAATTCACTTCCGACTATACACCCTCGGATGGCCGTTTAGGGAGGACAAACGGAATAACCGGCCCTGAGCAGGGACCTCGTGTCGGGCCCCAAGCTCAGCGTCTACAAGCCGAGGCTTGGGCGACGCACAAGCCTCGCCGACCTCGTGGCCTCACACCGTAGTGCATGTGTCGAGCGCCACGCGGCCCAAGTGTCTTGTCCGTGTACCACTCAGTGTTATTATCTTCTAATCGTATTCGGGGGTGACGCGAATGCAACTGCAAAATATCATGGATCAAAGATGTGATATTTTTATTATTGGATTATATATTGTATTGGTTGGACGTTCGTAGAGGAACTGTTCATTTTTGTATACCATCGGGTCGGCTCCGGGCAGCGGATGACTCTGAAATTTGTATTTTTATTTAGCCGCAAGCCGCGGGGCTTGGCCTCGGTTTAGATTGCGTACAATTTTGTATACTATTCGAAACATTGTTGGTCTTACTATCTGTTGCGAGATGGTATACCTGTGACTAAATTGTCTAATCTAAAACGAAACTTTGTGCAATTAAAATTAATAATATATTCTACTTGATTGTTGAGAAATGATATGCAGGTTCCGAAGCCCCAAGAGAATCATGTACTTTAAAAATATACCTACTTTTTATTTTATATTTAAAAAAAATACTTTGATTATGTTTAAAAAACTTGCAAATGTTTTTTTTTTCTTACATAACAAAATTATGAGTACTTTCCTACGCTCACGAAATAAAGGTCTTTTACCTGTGTGAACATTCTTTCATTTCCGATCCCATAACACTATGGACTGACTCCCTTTACAATGATTGTGTAATATTCGTGACTAAGCAAAAAACTGAGCAACTCTATACCGAGAAGTAAAAAGGTTTAATGATGTAAGCTATAGCTCAGTTTTTGTTGTGTATAGTTTGAAGTTCATTGAACGATGGTTGATGTGTTATGAACTTATACTTTAAAAGATATTTAATTTATAGTGATTTTGTTCGCAATTCTAGCAAAAATCGACATCCATATACTCGTTTGTGTTTTGTTATTTATTTTTATTACTTTATATGCCTGAAAGTGTGACAAGGATGGATAAGATAAGGAATGAGTATATAAGAGGAAGCCTGAAAGTAGCGCCAGTGGTAGAAAAGGTGAGAGGAAGCAGATTGGCATGGTTTGGGCATGTGATGCGGAGGAATGGAAGTCATGTCACAAAACGAGTGTTGAATATGAATGTGGAGGGACACACGGGCAGAGGAAGGCCGAATAAAAGATGGATCGATTGTGTGAAGAGTGATATGAGAATGAAAGGAGTAAGTATGGAAATGACGGCTGATAGAGAGGAATGGAACAAGAAGGTTTACTGCGCCGACCCCAGATAATGGGAAATGGTTTAGAGAATGATGATTTATATGCCTGAAATACTTTAACCTTAATTTGGTCTCGAACAAAAGAAGCCAAAACTTCAAACGATTGTAGGTCCGGAGTCACGATTCTCAATTTGAAACGAACCTACGATGTTCGTGTCTAGCTTATTTAACGCAACAATTAAGAGCGGCTACCGACGTCACGAATCTATCCAAATATTGTTCTAGGCTTTTGATATTCATGGATGACATAGCTTTAAGAACGAATGTTTGCAGATATGCAGAAGCCAGCAATCGCTTGTCTTCATATTTATTGCCAAGCGTTTTGAAAATTAACGAATAAGTAGTTGTTTGCTGTCGGTGTGAAACCGGCACATAAAGATTGCGCCGTGACACTCAGCTTGCTAATTAAGTAGGTAATATAATTATTCAGCGTCCGATAAAGAGGGATTATTATGTAGTAGTCTTTTGAATGCTAGTGGGTCGATTTCACAAGGCGAGTTAATTTGACACTTTATTTTCGCTTTGTGCAAATACCCGTTTTATTGTTATCTGACGGTCCATAACGTATATTTTTATGAAGTTAGTACATCAGGATGTAAAATCACGGTGCGTATCTCCTCAAAAGTGACAAAAAATCAAGATCAAGGTAACACGAATGAGTCACCTGGGAACACGAATGAAATTCTCATAACACGAATGAAATCTGCATGACGCTAATGATATTGGCTAACTAAATCGCATACTTTACGATTATAATATTAGGTACGTAGTACTTACTATTATATATTCTGTAATATTAGTCTTTTTTTAATAATGCACAAGAAAATATGTATGTTAGCATTTTTAGGTGAGAACAAAAGCACTTTTATTAAACTTTTAATCAAGACTTTTAAAAACAATACAAAACAAATATTAAAAATACACGATTACGTAACATAATTATTTCTGCACCAGTCATAAATGGCCTCAAGATCTAGATTTAAAATTTCGATCGCGGAGTTAACCTCTGCTGGATCAATTCGAGCGTACAGCTGTAAATCGTCAGCATACAGATGGTAGGAGCATTTGAAATTCACAGTTATGAGATTTATAAAAATAGAAAATAATAAAGGAGAAAAAATTCCGCGTTGTGGAACGCCAGGTAAGGTAAGGTTAGACCAATCAGAGAAAGACTGTTGGTTGACTTAAACTCTTTGCTGGTGACCACGTAGATAGGTTGATAAACAATCCAAAACTGACGAAGAGAAACCCATGTCTTTACAGATAGCAAGAAGAATGTCATGATCGACTGTACAGAAAGCATTGGGGAAGTCAATTAATACGAGAATCGTTAATTTTGATTCATCCATACCCTCTCGTACATCATCAAGAACTTTAAGTAGAGCAGTGGTTGTACTATGTCCAGGACGAAAACCTGATTGTAAGAGACTAAGAAGATTATTTTTATAAATGTAGCTGGATAGCTCTTTGTATGCAGCTGATTCTAAAATCCGAAAGAAAGGGAAGTATAGAAATTGGTCAAATATGGTTAACAGAACTGGGATTATTTAACTTGGGAAGTGAAAGGACAAATGCTTTACGCCAAAAGATGGAAAAACCCCACTAGAAAAAGAAAAATTGTTGATGTGGGTAATGATTGGGAGAATGTTTTCAAGTATGGGGATAATCATATTTCTACTCACATCATCATAGCCAACTGATTTAGATTTAACGGAAAAAATAATTTTACGAAGATCTTCATCAGTTATTGGAGAAAAAGCAAAGCAATTTGCGTCGATTTTGGGAAGTGATGAGATAAGAGAAATAGTTCTATGTGTAATGGAATTATCGACTTTAGTTACAGAGGAGATGTGCTAATTAAGATCATTGAGAGATATTGACCCCATATCAGGGTAATTCTTTTGTCTACCTAACCCAAGGGAATTAAGAAACTTCCAAGTGCCGGCTGGCGAAGAGCTTATAATATTCTTACGGATATGTCGGCGTTTTGCAGCTCGAACCATCTGATTGCATCTGTTTCTGGTAGTAGTAGTAGATTTATATACATTCCAGTTGGCATCATAGCGATTGTTTTTAAATATTACAAAAGCCCGATCACGTTTTGCCATTGCTTTATGGATGTTACTGTCCATCCTCGGTGCTGGGGGGCGCTTGACTTTAACATTGCGAGTCGGGGCTACTGCATCGTATAACTGAAGGATATTATTAGTCAGTGTCTCTACCATATGATTTACATCTGATGTATAAAAAATATCTGACCAATCTATTGAGGCGGCTTTCCGTTTCAACAACTTCACATCCAGGGTCGCAAAGCTACGCAGGTGCAGAACAGGTGCGGTAACTTTTGGTGATTTGACTCTATAGGTAATTAATAGAACATCATGGCGCGAGAAACCAGAAGCCGGAAACTGCCCATGATTTTACAACATGTTAAGTAGACGAAACGATTATCAAATTTAGCTATTAATCAGCAGTGTTAATATTAGAATGAGTGGGTCCAAACTGGAGAATAGAGAAATTTACTGAATTCATGATCACTCATAGTTTTCGCGATCTAGAAGAGTTCTGCAAAAGGTCAGTATTGAAGCCGCCCATAATTATATGATTTAATTTAATTTCTTTGTTAAAATTCCGCAGCGCTTTTGGTATTCTTAATTAATAAGGTCATTTCTTTTTTCAGAAAAAAGATTTTCCATCGCATGTTTGAACTGTAAGGCTTTAATTTTACTTTGGAATCTTCTTTTCTTACTTTCTTTATTTATCTCTTTTTTATATTTTCCTCATACGTGGGATCGGAGAACTCTTTATCATTTATTTTTGTATGAGCTTCGAGCACTTGAGAAATGGTTACTTCTTGTATCTTCCGTTCTTGTGCTTTCTTCTCCAGGTATCGCTTCGAATTTTCTCTCCAACGCTTTCGTTGTGCTCTTTGTTCCTTGGAGACATTTGGTTGATATTTTTTACTTTCTTCTCGCTTTTTCTTTTAAAGTAAGTCTCCTTTTTTAGCCCTTTCAATGCCATATTTTTCGGGATCGCTTTTTATTCGTTTATATTTTTCCCTTCTTGCAGTCCTTCTCCTTTCCAACTCATCTTCATTTTTCTTTCACCATTTTATACCTTAAACAATTCACCATATACTATAAGGAAAAGCCATCTCATAAATTTAACAAATAAATTAATTGTACTTATCACGAAAAACATGAGAGAAACCTCTTAAAGTTTGCAAGTAAAAGTAAGGTTTAAAAGCAAATTTGATGAAACATAAGCTAAAAGCAAGAAAATAATCATAACCCTTCTTTTCGTAGTCAATATACCGTTTCATTCGTGTAGCATTGTATTTCATTAGTGTTACTCAAAAAATGACACTAATGAAGTGACACGAATCAAATTTTCAACAAACAATCTAATTTATTGCATCGTAGAAATATTCTAGCACGCCATTAAGAACCCACAAAATATCCGGGTTATTTGTTGCTAATATACGTGCATGATAAAGAATCCATTGTTCAAATACTTATTATCATACTACTATAAACACGAATGATTCAGTTTTCGTACTAAGCACAGAAATTCAATAAAAAAGCGATTTCTTACCATAATTAACGATGTGCGCGTCTGCTACCACCGACCGTTCTCGTGCCACTAGGGTACTTCTTCACGTGCGTAAAAGTGGGGATAGCAGGAATGCACAGGTGTTCTTATAACGAAACGTTTATTAAGTCGACACTAATGATTGAAAAAAGTGGTCACAAAATAAAACAGAGAGAAATCGTATTATATTTTGTATTAATTTAAAACTATTAGCGTAACTTGAGTATATGGTTATTAATGTGTAACTAGAATAAAAAAATATACGTTTTTACAGAGTAGTATTTTTCATAATTACAGTTTTGTTGAAAAATCGGGGAATAGACCGGTGACACAAATGAAAAAATAAATAGTTTTTTTTAATTATCTCGAATATTAAACATGTTAGTTTAATATTCCTAACTGTACAATATTAAGATGTTATGTAAGCATCGCATTATAAAGAAATTACGTATATTCCAACAATATTAAAAGAGTTATTTCATAAACCCACTTTTTACGAATGGTTTGAAATCGACCCTAGTAATAAATAACGGCCAGGTTTTAATATCACCATTAAATATTGGGATGGGGAATACGTTCGTATTCGATTTATTGGTAGGTAGTTGTGATCTAGCGACAAAACAGAAGGCAGACCGCGGTCGTGCCACTGTTATATCACTATACTACTTTACGTGGTAAAGTCACTCTGCAGCTATAATAGTCGTACGAATGGTTGGCTCGACCGGGGGGGGCCACGCTCTCGCGGAACACCAGTGTAAAATAGCAGTTTTCCTAGAGTTATACCTGACGAGAAGATGTGTCGTAATTTTCCGAACGCTGGCCAGCCAAGTTGAATCCGTCGATTGACCTCTCGGTCGAAGTTGGACTTCTCGGACGGCCGGTTTCTCAATCGCACTAAGGTACCTACCCGCGGGCAATAAGGCCTAGCTAAGGGACATTTGAATAAAACGTGAAAAATATCCAATTTGGTCTACATATTTTAGTAAAAATCGTTGGATTAGTACAGTTTCTCAAAAGCATGAACGAAAAATTGTAACATTTGCCATAAAGAAAAACAAAATTAAACATTTCTAAAAACTTTGCTAGTAGGCCTTATTTTACTGTGGTTGGATAATAAGGCCTACTGCTTTAACGAACTCAAATTATCAAAATATACGTAATTTAATTAATATAAGTCATTATTATAATCACGAACAAACTGACAAACAACGCACTCCTCGTGATTATCATCAGTGCTTCGGTTGTGTCTCGAGTAATCGAGTTAGATGAGTGTTAGGTTGAGTTGAGAGTTGGATTGATTTTCGTCCCAGCGGGCAGCCTATCTGCACAGTGCAGAATTATAGTGTCTGAATGTGCAAGTACAGGTGCACTCTCTATTCCCTCACAATCATCAAATCGCAATGCAACACGGTCCGAGAGAGCTTAGGCGCAGGACCAATAATTTACACATAATTTGATAGCTTCTAATGTCAAAGCCTTAATTCTTCGACACACTTTATCTTTGCATTGATTGTACAGCTGAAACCAGGTCGATTTCTGACTACGATATTAGTTTAGTAATAAAAGCATACGATTTATTTGCATTTACAATATTTTAAAGTGATATAAATACATTATAAAACAAAACTACACACGGAGTGGGAGTATAATACGGCCTATGGTGAAATTTAGTAGGCCTTAATAACCGCCGACCAAGTAAGAAAAACCAAATTTAAAAAAAATTACGACAATACGTTATGCAAATCTTCAAGATCAATAAACATTTATACACACAGATAAAAATTGTGATTTTAGATAATTAAGTGTAATATAACAAAACATATCTAAGATTTATTTAGACTGATTTTTATTATTGGTCCAGTGCGGACGTATTTTATGATAAGTAAATAATACAACTCTGGTGGCAGGAAATGGGGTAGCGCGTCTCTGCAAACTTGTAGAGACATTATCGTGTAATATGAGTCTGTTGTTATCTCCTTGAGCGAGAGCGGTTATTATAAATACAATTTTTATAACTTAGGCCTTATTACCCGCAAGTACCTACCTTATTTGTTCCAGGTAAACTTACACGTCAACAACTTCGAGCTTAGTGCTCAACAACTACCGGCATAGGTACTTAGGTGTGACATGGTCATTAAACATGATCTTTGTTTAGTCCATGTTCATCTTTAGACCTATCCTTTGGGAGACACTGTTGAGGTCATTGAGTATAGTGCTTAGGTCCTCCAGCGATTCTGTAATATGGAGTATATCGTCGGTAAAATCGAAGGTGAGAGATGTACTCGCCATTGATGTTAATCCTTTGCAGTTCAGTAGCTTGAAAACGTCTTTCAATGCAGCATTGAAGAGTTTTGGGGATATAACGTCACCCCGCCTTACACCTCTCTGCATTTGAATAGGTTTCGTACTCTGGTTCTGTATTCGAGTAGCCAACGTAGCCCTACTGTACAAATACTTCAGCACTTCGATATATCGACAATCAACTTGACACCGCTTAAGGAACTATAGCACCGCCCAAATTTCGACGGAATCAAGGGTTTTTCATAGTCCACATACGCAAGGCAAAGTGGCAGATTGTACCTATGGATTGTACTCTTCGGTGTTCTGTACAATCTGCCGCAGGTATATAATATGTGATCACTGGTACTGTAGCCTTTTCGCATACAGACTTGTTCGGGAGGCTGGAAGTCGTAATCTGCGTGCCAGACAATTCGTAATGACTCTCGAAAACAGCACGTAGACTCGGCTCAGAAGGGAAATCGGTCTGTAGTTCTGCAAGAGAGCGTTGTCGCCTTTCTTGAAGAACAAGACCACCGGTCTTCTGCTCCACGCCTCTGGGGTAGTGCCACCGTGGAGGATGGAACTGAAGAGCTTCTGAAGGACTTTAATTACTGGTTTTCTAACCTCTTTCAGAAGCTCCGCTGTAATTCCGTCCTCGCCTGGGGCCTTGCCGTTTCTAAGGTACTAAAGAGCCAGAATGGCTCTCGCTCAGACTGACGTCCGGAACATCATCGGAACAGTGTTGAATAAGTCTTGCTCTTGGATCGTTACTCACACTTACGTGTGGCTCCAACGATGATGAATACAGCTGCCCATAGGACCTCTCAATCTAACTCAAAATCTCAGGTGTACCGGAAATGATACTGCCACACTCGGTCTTTAGCTTTGACAGTTGGCTCTTTCTGGCACACAGATCTCTGGCAAAGATTTTGAAGCCCTGGTTTTGCTTGATCGCTTCTTCAATACGAGCAGTATTAAAGTTGCGTAAGTCCAGCTGCATGCATTTGGAGATCTGTCTGTTAAGTTCCTGAACAGTCCTGTATGCTGTGTCAAATCTGTTGAAGACTGCAGTTTCACTTCCAGTCTATCAGCCTTGAGCTTTAGAGTCTGGTCGGAGTTTTTGTGTTCTTCTGTGGCGGGTCTTGCAGAACTTAGCTATAGCCGCATTCCACGAGCTTGTCATTCATATCGTCATCTGCATTGCAGTCTTCTAGGCACTGGAAACTGTTTTGTAACTCGAGCTGAAAGGTTTCGGGACTTCTAATTAGAGCACGAGGGGGACGGAGCGTTGACTTCATTAGACGAGAACTCTTCAACTTAACGTTTAGGTCCAAAGTGCTTCTAACCGTTCGATGACCGCTGATAGTTTCACCCTTGCAATCACTGAAACATCACTGAACAGTCGCTGTCTAGTCGTCATAATGAAGTCAATCTCATTTTTTGTCGAACCGTCGGGGTTCGACCAGGTCCACTTCTGGAAGAAATAGTTCACCATAAAGAGTTCCTCTTTCTCCATGAAGTCGACCAGCTGGTGGCCCTTTTGGTTCCGTTGCCTTATCCCGAATTTGCCTACCTTCAGCTCACCGTTCTTTGTTGTGCCTAGTTTTGCGTTGAAGTCTCCCATTAACATCGTATAGTGAGTTTTGGAGGCATATATGGCTCTAGAAATACCGTCATACATTTCCTATGACGATATTTCTAGACGTGCCTAGGTTGGTGTGTAAACCTGTGAGACCTTCAGCGCATACCGTTTGGTGATTCAGAGTATAAGGTACGCAACCCTCGTCGACACACTCCCAACCTTTAGCACGTTATTAACGAGAGACTTATGAGGATAAACCCAACACCTACTTGGGACAGATGGTCGCCTTCCCGGTGATAGAACAAGTTGCCGGATTCAAGAATCACCGTGTCCTTCCCCTCTCTTCGGACTTCGGATAATCCTATAATATTCTAGCGCAATTTATCTATCTCTTCTTCCAGCTCCAGGATCTTCTCGTCAGTCCTCGGGGTGCGTGCGTTGTATATTGCTAGGTCGAGTCGTTTAAGCTGGCAACCGAACCTCTACCGGAGATTCTTAACACAACTGTTACCCTGGTTGCCACCTTAGCCAGGAATAGCGGGGCCGCCGGGAACTGGGGGCCATTGAAACAGCAACAAATTTTTTTTATTCAATATAGATTATAAATAATACTTATTGAATGTCACATTTTTTCATTTATTACTGGTTCGCAAAAAAACCTCTGTCCTGGGAAGAACCAGCATGAAACCCAGCGGGACTATTTTTTTTAAATAAGTGTTTACAGTAATTTGTGTTACAATTGACAACACAAAACAAATTAGAAACAGCTTGGTGGCGATCACCCTTCCCAGGGGTTATTATCATTTATTTGAGTCGTTGCTCATGCCATAGTTGCCACGCATGGCGAGCGGGTTGGCAAGCGCAGTTGTTTATTGTATAATTGTTGTTATCAGTAAGATGCTGCTGCCCATATCCTGCCTGTTTCGCTCTGTCGCCTATAACGACATCCACGGGAAGATGTAAATGATATTCTCAACCGCTGCCACACGGCTAGATAAAAAGATAAAGATAGGTAACAAAAAACAAACTCAAAAAAGACCTTCGGGGAAAGCGATTACTGACTATAACGAGCTCGAGTCCGCTGTAAATGAGCATTTATCAGACCAAGACGAAGAATGTTTTTTCAAAGGTATAGAAAAGCTTTTTTCACGTAGAAGTAAGTATTGGTGTCATGGGAGACTATATTGAAAAATAAAAATATTTCATTTTTTTTTCTAACTTACCCATACCGGGAACACATTGAATGCTCGTAGTTTTTAGTAACAAAATGGCGACAAGAAGCGAGGAGAGTGGCGGTAACTACAACTACTCGTTAGAGCTGCGAATGTGAAATACTCTATCGATTATATTTTATTTTAAATGTTTCTGGTTCATTGCTGTTGATTTATCATGCCATTTTAAACGTAATGATTAAAATGTAAATATAAAATTTATTGAAAAGTTAAGTTTAATTTATTAAAAAGTTATATTATTTTAGATTCACTGAAAGAATATGTTGTCCACGCTAATATCGTGTGTTTTTTATATACTGAAATAGTTTATCGTAATTCTTTATTAGCTACTATTATTTTATTGAAATACATATATTTTAATTATAATAATAAACTTCTTTTTATTTCATAATCAATATTAATATAACAAATTAACTGTTTCCCTTAGCAATGTTAGAAGCTAATGTCGCCTCTACACGTTGGCCAACACAGTGGCGAATATATTGGCCGAGAGTTAGTGACGGCGTCCAAACGTTGGAAGGTCGTTCAGTTTATTTCGGTTCGGGCCAATGTGCGGACGAATTTATAAGCACCGTGGCGCAGTGGCTCAGCAATGAGTGGCTGCGCCGGGCGCCGCGGTTTGATCCCGCACGGAACAAGTATTTGTATGTCCTACAAATAATTGTTTCGGGTCTGGATGTGTGTCCTTGTGCAATTTATGTTTGTAAACTGCCTGCGCGATACGGGAGAAAATCCTTGTGTAGGGTTAACGTTTTTGTAAAAGAATTATAAAATAATAGTGAATATTAATGGAGCTGTAAATAGATATACGATATACGATTAGCTTTTTTTATTTTTTACATGCATCATAAACTGGAATAAATACCATTAATAAGAACTTAACTTATTTTAAAGTTAAAGGAGTTATAATCGATTAGTCTATGTTTTAAAATTGGGTTTCGATTTTAAAGTTTAGCAAAATATGTACTTGCACTTCTATCAGACAATTGATGTATATAAAAAACACCGTATAATTTATTTGGTAATTTAATTATTTTTTGTCATCATTGGTCATTGGGGGTCATTGTAGAAGCGTGCTCGTCGCGACCCCTGCCAGCCCTTTTCAGGGCTGCAATTCTACACAGCTGCGCACCCATGCAAACGAGGGTTAGGGCATCCCCCCAAGGCGACGCACACCAGCTCGTCCCCGTTGGTGTGGAATGCAGCGCGCAAAGCGGCGATGGGGACCGCCACCCGTCACGCACAGCCCGAAACGGCGGAAGGTGGAGGACGGAGTGCAGAGTTGGCACGTGGAATGTTAGAGGGGGCATGAGAGATAAGACGAATGAGTTGATCGAAATAATGAAAGAAAGAGAATTAGATGTCGTGTGTATGTCGGAGACCAAACGGAAAGGCAGTGGTACTGAAGAGCTCCCTGGCGGGACGTTAGCTATATGGTCCAGAGTCCCGGAAAGCGAGAACGCCTGCCAGGGAGTGGGAGTGCTGTTGTCGTCCCGGTTGGTCGATCTTATGACTGAATACAAGGTTGTGAACTCAAGACTTCTCTGACGAAGTTATTCCTTTTGGCTGTTTATGCGCCGGTAGCTTCGTCGTCCAGGGCTGAGCTGGAGGAGTTTTGGGAGAATGTAAGAGAAGTTCTAGATTTGGTTAAGGGAAACGAAAAAACTTTTGTATGTGGTGATTTGAATGGATGGGTAGGTATCGCTCGACCAGGATACGAGTCGGTGCTTGGAAAGTTTGGCGATAAAAGGGTTAATGATGCTGGCAAGCTTATACTGGCTGTATGCAAGGAAAAGGGTCTTCTTGTGACAAACACTATGTTTAATCACAGGAAAATCCATATGTACACTAGAGAGAGAAAGAATGAGAGAAGTATGATTGATTTGTTCCTGGTGGATGACCGACTGCGAAAACAGGTGATGGATACACGAGTGTTCAGGGGTGCTGACCTGGGAACGGATCATTATCTAGTAATTACTAGATTTAGGGGTTTGTTCGCGGGTTGGCGCTACCGGACGGCAGTAACAGAACCACAGTCGGTCTGTCGCATCCGAAGCAGGAAGCTTCAGGAAACGGATACTAGGGACAAATATCACACGAGGGTAGCCGAAAAGCTTGACACCATCGATGGCAGGAAAGAATGTGTGGAGAGAACATGGCAGAACCTTAGGGATGGAATGGTAAGTGCAGCGGAAGAAGTATGTGGAACGACAAAAAGAGGTAGTAGTAAAAGAAGAGACGCATGGTGGAATGATGAAGTGAGAGAAGCTGTAAAAAAGAAGAAAAAAGCATGGTTAGACTACTTAGCCTCTAGTAACGATGAGCATATGAGAGAGAAGATGAAAGAAAGATATAGGCTGCAGAAAGTTCATGCGAAAACATTGATTGAGGAAGTACGTGAAAGGTGTAGAATAGAAGCGGACGAGAGGTTGTCGCGCAACTTTAAGGAAAACTCCAAACTCTTCTGGAAAGAGGTTGGAAGGTCACGGAGTGGTGCGACAGCCTTAAGAATGAACAAAGTGCTTTCGAGAACCAACGACGTCCTCTCAGAAAAATCGGACGTCATGCAGCGATGGAGTGAATTTTATAGAGAAATGTATGCGTGTCATGATCTTAGTGAAGGATCCGGGGGTGACGCCGTGACTGGCACGCCAGACACGGACCTCGATGACACTGAGGTCATCAGCATGAAAGAGATTGAACGTGCGATTCGAAGTTTGAAATGTGGTAAGTCTGCGGGACTAGACAGAGTTACTGCTGAAATGGTCAAGTACGGTGGGCCTCGCGTCTGGGACAGCTTTCATCTGCTGTGCAATTGGTGCTGGCGGACGGGAGATGTCCCGGATGATTGGCGATCCGCAGTCATTGTGCCTTTATATAAAGGTAAAGGTTCACATTTTGACTGCGGGTGCTATCGGGCGATCAGCTTGACCAGTTTAGCAAGTAAAGTTTACTCGAAGGTTTTGACACGTAGGATGCAAGAGAAATCGGAAAGATTCTTATGGGAGGCACAATGCGGATTTAGACCTGGAAGAGGATGCACGGATCAAATGTTTTCTCTCCGCATGATCACGGAGAAGTTTCTGAGTGTTAACCAGAGGATTTTCTGTGCTTTTGTGGATCTGGAGAAAGCATTTGATAAGGTTATAAGGAAGAAAATGTGGGAACTGTTGCCGAGATATGGTGTGGATGGTCGATTGTTAAGGGCTGTGCAGTCACTTTACTATGACTGTAAAGCCTGTGTGCGGGTAGGGCATGACCTGTCACCCATGTTTAGCGTCCAAGCGGGCGTAAAACAGGGTTGTGTCATGTCTTCCTGGCTGTTCATACTGTATCTCGACAGCTGTTTACAGAAGCTGAAAGATAGCTGTTTGGGTGTGAAATTTGGTGACATAAAAGTTAATTGTCTGCTGTATGCTGATGATGCAGTGCTTATTGCACCATCAGAAGCAGAACTGCAGGCATTAGTCACGTGTATGAAAGAGGAATGTGAAATTAAAGGTCTCCGTTTGAATGCTAATAAAACTAAGGTTCTGGTATTTGAAAAGGACGAAGAGAGAACGAAATGTGAAATATGGGTAAATCAGGAATGTCTAGAACAGGTAAATAAAATTGTATACTTGGAGAGTGCTTTCAGCCGGGATGGAAGATGTGATTTGGATGTGGATAGGCGTGTCGCTGCCGGAAACAAAGTCAATGGTGCCCTGAATGCATTAGTAAAAAGGCAAGGCGTGGTGAAGAGTGCACGCCTTGCAATACATAACGCAGTGTTGGTACCGACTTTGTTATATGGCAGCGAAACCTGGGTATGCCAGAAGAAGCATAAAAGCAAGTTGAATGCAGTGGAGATGCGATCTCTTCGTAAAATGTGTGGCGTTACCATAGCCGACCGAAAGCGAAACGAAGAGATTCGCAATATGGCAGGATTGAAAGATGACCTTATCACAAAAATTGATAGGGGCGTACTCCAATGGTTTGGGCACGTTGAACGAATGAGTGAAGACCGAATGGTGAAGAAAATATATAGAGCGAAAGTTAAAATTAAAAGGTGTCGAGGTAGACCGAGACTAACTTTCGAAGACCATGTGAGCAAATTGCTCGAAGAGGGGAGGGTCAAGAGTACTCGGATAACTAGACGTGCATGTATGAAGAAGTTAATGAACCTGAAAGAAGCGAAAGAGGTATGTAAGGATCGTGACACTTGGCGTTCTGTTCTCTCTGACTACCCCGTTAGGGATTGTGCGTGAAGATAAGATAAGTAAGTAAGTAATTATTTTTTGAGAAAGACAAAAACAATAGCAATAAATATAATTAACATTGACTTAATAATAGGTACTAATTATAACTAAGAACATAAATGAAAAACTCATGACGAGCAAAGTGGCTCAGGACCATGCTTTGCGGCAGTCTGTGGAGGAGGATGTTCAGTAGTGGACTTGTGAACAGCTGTAATGATGATGATGATTCGAAATCTTGCACGATTAAATTATAAGAAATCGTCGTTTTTTTATAGGAGAGTGTGACGAACGAGCACACAGTTCACCTAAGTACCAATGTAAACAAAATATCTCTGGTTATATTTCAGTTCGATTTTTGTATAGGTTTCGTCAGCCGTAAAATGCTCTGTGTAGGTTTCGAGTACTCCTTTTCTTCATGCGTCTATCCGTATCTTTTCCACCATATATACAGGCACTCTGGAGGTAATTGGTCAATGCGTCAGTCATGTACATGAGCTTCACACTAAATATGGTGCATGTATATATGAGGAATTTGCAACGACAAACGCCATCTGACAAGCATTTCGTCAATACACATGTTAGAAACCGGGAGTATACCTAGTATTTTTGGCAGTTTGAGATGAAATTAACATACAACTCGGATGTATGCGTAGCCGGATCATTTTTCTTTTTTCTTCTCTGGTATTGGGACATCGAAACGTAATGCTATGTACTAGCACTAATAACTCTAGTACAGAAGAAAACCTTTTTGCGAAAAAATACATCGAAATATTTCCCTTTTTTTCCATCTGTGCCAAACAAAGACGCAGTATCTTTTTATTGCTTTTGGAATTAGCAGTCAAAAGCAGGCATTCTATGAGTGCTCGTAATTCAATAAAATCGATGCCTTTCAGCTGGGGCCGATCTTCCTTCTTGTACTTATGCGTCACATATTGTAATTTTCTATTAGAGTGTTAAACAACTTTTTGTAAAATATCTTCAGAGAACAAAACATCCCAGAAGTCTTCTTCTTCAGTACAATCACGCGTCATATTTGACCCATGAACTGTAATAATATTATGGCTTGGAGTTCTAACACTGCTTCTGTGAGGATCCTTATACCACTTGAACGGTTGGCATTATCCCACGTTTTTTCCTAAATAGAATGGTCTGCTACTTGCTATGTTGATCAAAGGCTCATCGTTAGAGTCGCTATAATCTCGTTCTTCACCCTCAGACTCGGCAATCTCACTTGAAGTGTCATGGTCGTATTCTATGGCGTGATTTTGATCCAACTCTTGGTCACTGATACTACTGTCAGTTTGATCCAAAACTTCAGTAACTCGCCGCTCGTAATCGTGATCATTTGAACTCATTTTGAATGAAATTGTACGACTGAGGCTCATAACTAAAACATAACATACAGGGCCTATCTATCAAAAAGTTTACCACTTCTATTAGACTAAAGCTGTAAATAAATAAATAATTTTTAATCAATGTTTTTATAAGCCATACTATAGTTATAGTACGAATAGGTCTGCTCGACCTAGTTCGGGGTAGTACCACATTCGCACAGAATACCATCGTAAGTGAGTGTAAAGAACCGGAGATCTTTTTTTACTGGATACGGAGCATTCCATCTTAGTCCTCAGGGTGACAACGCATCAGCATTTTGGTTCTTAATCGAGAATGTAGATGTCTATGGGCCACAGCAACCACTTACTATCAGGTGGGCTGTGTACTCGCTTATCACCCGTAGCCTTTACTAAAAACTAACGCACATTGTGAGCCATACTCACTCAAATATCTATAATATTTTCCTATGAACATATAACGCTCAAAGCATATTATTTATTATCAGCGTTAATCTTCCTTGAGCGTCACGGAGGCATAGTTATTTAGTATATGTTGCACATACATTTTTGAAAGATGCATATCTACTCCAACCTTGATGTCATAAGGTGTTGGTCGTACAGACATGGTGTTTCGGTTAACCCATCAAATGTAAAGCAATGGTTATAGGTAGTAGCAGAATGTCAGCTTAGATTAATAACGATAACCTTTATCTCGTATTTCAATGGACGTTGCTGCGAACTGTCAAAAATCTTGGATTACGTATAGACCACATCTGAAGCTGGGTAGTAGTAGTAGTGGTAGTAGTAGTAGTAGTTCCGTAGTCAACTAGGAACCCTTATAGTTTCGCCATGTCTGTCTGTCCGTCCTCGCTTAATCTCTGTGACCGTTAGCACTAGAAAGCTGAAATTTAGTACCAATATGTGTATCAATCACGCCGACAAAGTGGTAAAATAAAAATTGGAAAAAAATGTTTTATTAGGGTAGCCCCCCTTTTGTAACGTGGGAAGTGGTTTTTTTTTAATTTCAACCCTAACGTGTGATATATTGTTGGAAAGGTATTTAAAAATGAATAGGGGTTTACTAAGATCATTTTTTGATAATGTCAATAATTTTGGAAATAATCGCTCCAAAAGTAAAAAAACAACGTGTCCCCCCCCTCTAACTTTTGAACCATAAGTTTAGAAAATATGAAAAAAATCTGAAAAGTAGAACTTTATAAGGACTTTCTAGGAAAATCATTTTGAACTTGGATAGAAACAACAGTACCCACTACCGGGAGCAGTTGCAGGAGCGTGGAGCGCTGCTGGAGCGCGAACATAATGAATACCCACCTTTAAACTCATAAGTGGGAACACTTATTGTGACGGACGGGAAACTACGGAACCCTACACTGAGCGTGGCCTGACACGCTCCTGGCCGGTTTTTATTTAAATGAAGCGTTCTTGCAACTAAACATCTTAATCCTTAGGTATCCTTAGGTAAGTGGTTACTGTGGCTCACAGACATCTACATCTATCCTCGATTACGAATCAAAATGCAGATGCGTTGTCACCCGTGAGGACTAAGATGAAATGCCTCGTTTCCTTTAAAAACGGTCTCTGGTTCTCTACACTCACTATACGAAACACAGCATCATTAAGCTACTATTTTACGCTGATATTCTGTGAGAGCTTGGTCCTTCCCCAGTCGAGCCGACCCATTCGTGCTACAACTATACTTCTAATATAACTTCATGGTTCTACCACGTATAAACGATGTGCTTCATTTTTTTCATTTTAAAATTGTTCTCGTAATAATCTGATTGTAAATAAATGTTCATTATTTGTTTTGATAAATAGCTTATCGATTAAAACAAATATTTAAAAATAATTAAATCGCGCTAATTAAAGTAGTAGGAATGATTAAAGTTGAAATTGGCACTAAAAGGCTGGTAATAGGGGCACCACCCTACAAAGCGTGAACATAAAATTTAAATCAGGTGCGTGTAATCTCTCCTTCCCCGGTCGAGCCGACCTTCGTGCTGCAACTATACTTCAAATCAGATGCGTGTAATCACTCTGGGAGCTTGTAGCAAACTAAACGCGCGGCCAACGTGTGGACGCGGCGACCAAACTCTGCCAACAATCCTTTGATGTTTTGTAAAAAACCGACACCACACGGATCTCGCGCCAACTTGCGGGCCATCGTTCCAATACATACCAATGAAGCCCAAATACCCCGTCTACACGTTGACCAATGCTATTGGCCACTACATTCGCCACTGTGTTGGCCAACGTGTAGAGGCGCCGTAATACGAAGTGGCACATCTCTATCGTGTAGCGTCTGTACAAGCATGAATGTCTCGAAAATCGAAAAGTCAACTTCAGCCTGGCCAAAGGGCCGATATATAACGCGCGGCTTTCAAGTCATATAATATGTTGGATCGTGTTTACCGGAGAATACACACACCTCATAGAATTATCACCCAGAATAATTCTATGGTTCACTTACATAAATATCATATTACCCTATTTAAATAACATATGGAATTTATTGTGGAAAGTCAGAATGTGCCAAAAAAGGCACGTAAATTCGCAATGCTGTGTCAGTCCCTATATTAACGTATGCTAGTGAAAGTTCGGTGTGGGAGGAGAATCACGAGAGTAGAATAAACGCAGTAGAAACGTGGTCGTTAAGGATTATGTTAGGGCTGAATCTGAGTGACAGGGTGAGAAATTGTGTAATAAGAGAAGAGTGTGGTTTGCAAGCAACGCCGTCTTACGCCATACCGGGGCCCTTGGGCACACAAGAATTTGGGGCCCTGTTGGAAAAATTCTTGCAACTGATATTGCGAAAAAAGAAAATATTCTATATCAACATCAACACGTGTATTCTTTTTATTTATTACATTAAAATTTAGGCTTCGCATTTTAATTTTTTTTTATTATGGGTTATAAACGCATAGACTGCCGAAAATAAAAAAATCCAGGCTATAAGTAAGGCGAAACGCGGAATTACATATTTTCTACTTAGGAAATCTGTCAATGTCACTTCATCTGGCTAACTCGGTAATGTGGCGTAGCTTGTCACTGCCCTGGGCTTTTTTATGGGATAGGGTGACTAACGAGTACACATTCCACCCGATGGTAAGTGGTTACTGCGGCCCAATAGACATCTACATCTATCCTCGATAGCAGATGCGTTGTCACCCGTGAGGACTAAGATGGAAGGCCTCGTTTCCAGTAAAAAGGGTCTCCGGTTCTCTACACTTACCATACGAAACACAGCAGCATTAAGCGCATTAATTATTTGATGCTGGTATTCTGTGAGAGCGTGGTCCTTCCCCGGTCGAGCCGACCCATTCGTGCTACAACTATACTACTAATATAATAACTGCCGCATGGCTCTACCACGTATAAACTTTATGGGTTAGTGACATTAAGGGTTGCCATAAAGTCACTAACAACGCCCTCATTTACTCAACTTTTTGTCAGGTAATATTTTCCTAAAATAGAAAAAAGATTGTATAGCGTAAGCGAATTAGGCCGATGCCTATCGTCACGGGGGCCCCCGGGCACGGGCCCCGTCCTTATGGTAATGACGCTACTCTTTGCAAGATGATGTTGTGACGAGGATTGAGAAAAAAATGCTTTAGTGGTTTAGTCATGTAGTAAGAATGAATAAGGAAAGAATGACAAACAAATTTATATTAAGTGAACGGAAGAATCGGAAAGGGACGACCTAGGCGAAAGTTTATCGACCAAATTGGCGATATATTGAAAATGGGCCAAATTAAGAGTACCCCTAACCGACGAGCATGTATATGGATATGGACGCGTAGGTATATGGATGTGGTGGAGGCGAGAGAGGTATGCCAGGATCGTGCCAAATGGAAGTCTGCAGTTTCTGCCTACCCCTCTGGGTGACAGGTGTGAGTGTTTATGTATGTATTATGTATGTACAAATAACATGTGGTATAAGTACTTCGGAAATTAAATAACAATTATTAAGGATATAATTTAATACTGTTGTGATCGAATTTAAAGGGATTATTAAACATTAAAACTTATTTTATTATTGACTTTCTTAAGGAATTCTAACTGAAATACCTTAAAATTGTTCTTCTGGCGCTTCGCCGGCCGCGTTAGCGGTTAATCGCGGTTTAATATACGGAATAAAAATTATGACTGATATTTTATAAAGAAACATTTTTCTATCAAATTAACTTCCCCGCTATGAAATCTGTCAAATATCTTTTATTGCTGATTCTAAACATTTTGTTTTACATAGTATATGATTGTTTTAACTTAATTATAATTTAGCATATCGGTTTTCCAAGTTTAGTGATCAGCGTGTCCTGTGACACATAGGCCTCTTCCAGCTCTTTCCGCTCTTCTCTGTTGTTGGCTTTTCTAGTCCAGATCGTCCCTCCAATAATCTTGATATCGTCTGTCCATCTTTTTGCTTGTCTACCTCCTTTTCTTTTGCCATCACGTGGTTGCCATTCCGTTATGATTTGCGTCCATTTTATCCTGCTTTCTGTTGCCATATGGCCTGTCCATCGACATTTTAACTGTCTAATTTTCTTAATTATGTCTTCCACCTTTGTTGTAGATCTAATATCTTCTGCTCTTTTGCGGTCTTTTAGCGTCACGCCCAACATACTTCTTTCAATTCCCCTTTGACATGTTCTCAGTTTTAGAAGATGTTTCTGATTCAAGTTTGGCATCCGTATGTAAGACATGGAAAGATACAGGAGTTAAACACTTTTTTCTTGGCTGTTATAGGAAAGTATTTACTTTTGAATATTTCTTTAAGGGACCAGTATCTTTTCCAAGCACAAGCTACTCTTCTGTCTATTTCCATGTCTGTATGATCTCTAAAAGATATTAATTGAAATCTATCAAATATCTTACTACATCCAAAAGTAAGAAAAAGTCGTGGATGCCCTCGTTATCACCGGTAACCTCATAATAATAAATAACCTCGCTTCGCTCGTCGTCGCTTCTATTCAAATTTACTACACAATATTATTACAATATATTTAGAAACAAATGCTGCTGACGAAATACGAGCATTATAAAATTAGCGCGCGAACTTCACAGTTTGTTTTTTATACACCGCCTTGAAGCCTTATTTAGTTATACTGGTGTTTGGAAGAAGAAGTTTACGCTGCAAACCCGTGCGCGATTGGAGGACATGTGGCTCGAATTGAATCTGAATTTGGAAAGGTAATTAGCGTAAAAAACTCGAGCGTGTTTTAAGTTAGTACTGCCTCCTATTGAACACATATATATGGAAATACGGTATGGGACGCGTGGAAGGAGTCACAGATTTAGTGAGTTTGAGCCCTTGGCCTCTAATGCGTGTTGTAGACGACCAAGTCTCGGAGTCTCCTTTTACATATTACTTTAATTGCCTGACTCGTATTACCTTTCCAATCGTTGTAAGACTATGCTACTTACTCCAGCAGACTCACTACATTATCAGATGGAGCCCCACAATCTCGTAATATACCAATAAAATACTTAAAGGTATCTAAGGTTTGAAGCTGTGTGCTCATTAAAATTTCAAATCAATATTGATTTACAAATTGAGTATGTCTATATGTTCTGTTGACACAGGCGTCCGACACTGGGTCTCAAAATCGTATGTGTCTGCCTAACAATGGTAATATTATTGTGAATTCAATCGTTCTCCGTATTTCAGGTTAAAATAATTTTAATGTTTTTTTTTTGCGCCCGAAGCAATTAAAGGGCTACCCTGTACGTAGGGAGGCGGAAAATGCATTACGCATACCACGATAGCCGGTCTATCGTGGTTATGAGGGACTCACTGTCCTACCGGGGACCCTAAGTGATACCCTCTAAAAACCGCCTTTGGGGACAGGCAACAGGCTGATTAAGCTGTGTTGTGCCTTATCGTGAGCGACCCTCTTTTGGGAAAAGAGGGCGCAGGCGGCTACGAGCCGCTGAGGGAGTGCCTACGAAGGCAAATTAATATTAGTTAGTACAATAATTTAATTTAATTAGAGTTGGCCTGAGCCGCCAGGAGGCAGTTCAGGTCGTTTGTCAGTTTATTAGGCGAGTCCGAGAGAGAGTTTCTCGGCCTGCGGACTCGGTAGCGAGAGGGGGGTGGGGCTGCATAAGTAGCTGCCTCACGAATTAATTGGTTTGGATGCGACTCTGAGGCTTTGAAGAAGTTCTCAGAGAGTTTTTTAAGAAATTGTTGAATTGTTGGGAGCTCTAGGTCCCGATGAAGGTCGGCATTACGGACGTACCAGGGTGCGTTCGCAGCACGACGACAGAAAAGATTTTGAACTATTTGGAGTTAATTAATAATATTAGGGTTTGCGTGGGCAAAGACTGGGCCCGCGTAGGACATGACTGGTCGTATACATACCTTATAAAGGGTACGCTTGTTTCGGAGGGACATTTTACTGTGTCTGCCCAACATACTGTTGAGCCTACTCAGATAAAACCGTGCGTGACGGGTTACTCTTTTGACGTGGGGCCTAAAAGTGAGCCCTGTGTCTAGAGTGACACCTAAATATTTGGCGGTCGTATGCCAGGGGACAGGGGTCCCTAGCATACGTATTGGTGGGGTGTTTTAAGACGGCGTCGTTTATAGTCGAAGTGAACGGCGGAGCTCTTCTCCGGGTTCACATCGATGCGCCATTTTTTGAACCAAGCTCCTAGGTCATCGACTGACTTTTGGATCTTGTTCCGTATGAAGGGTAGTGAGATGCCTTTACAGTATATAGCAGTGTCATCTGCGAAGAGGGAGAGCTGAACACCTTTCGACGGGATGGGAATGTCGTTGGTGAACAGGATGTACAGCACAGGAGCAAGTACTGAGCCCTGAGGGACACCAGCCTTGATAGTTCACTGTGCCTTCGTGTCTAAAACGAAAGGTACGATGTTTTAAGTAGGAGGCCACGAGACGTACTAGACGATCAGGGAGACCTATTTTGTAGAGCTTGTAGATAAGGCCTGTATGCCAGACTCTATCGAAAGCTTTAGCTATGTCGAAAAAGACCGCGATGGTCTTATGACGACGAGGATAGAAACCGCTGAGGATGTATTCCACAATGCGGTGAACTTGTTGGGGACATGAGTGTTGGGCTCGGAAGCCGAATTGATGGGGAATGATAAGAGGGTCACCGTCTGTGGGAAACAGATAGCGCCTCATACGAGTTTGGATGACTCTTTCGAAGAGCTTGCCCATAGCCTTGAGGAGGATAATGGGGCGATGGCTGGAGGGGAGGTTGAGAGGCTTGCCTGGCTTGGGAATTCCAATCACAGTTGCCTCTTTCCACGTAGTGGGAAAGTAACTAAGGTTGAAGCAGGCGTTGAAGATAATAGATAAAATAAAAAGGTTAACACCTGCTCAGGAAAGTGTTTCAGGGCTTGGTTGGAGATGCCATCCACGCCCGGAGCCTTTTTAGGCTTAAGTCCTTTGATGAGGGATGAAATCTCATCATTGGACACAGAGATAGGTTTTGAGGTCGTGGGGGGTGAGTTCCGGCGGCGGACCTCATCCTCCACTGCCTGGACGTGTGAGGGGTCGACGGGTTGAGAGCTAGGCGAGCATTGAGCGGCAATGCTATCTGCAAAGCACTCAGCCTTTTCCTCGTCCTCAAAAGCAACCGTGCCGTCGGAACGGGAGAGATGGGGAGTGTGGGTGATAGCGTCTATGCGGAGGGCTCTGGCCATCTGATAGTACGCTGTATGAGATGGAGAGATATTCTCCATGAGTTCACTCTTTTCGAGGTCTCGAAATTCGGAGAGGCGGAAGCGGAGTTCTCGTTGAAGACGATTGGCCGCGCGCCTATATTCGGGGGTGGGATATTTTGCTGCTCTCCGGAAAGCAGCTTTCTTGGCTTTTAATAGGTTGCTAATATGTAGGGGAAGCCCACTATTGTTAGCAACCGGGACGACCCTTTCGTTCTCCTTAAGGGAGGATTTAATAAGGATGGAGAGTGAGTCGAACGCGGTTTCGATTTTTTCGGGACTGTCTAAGTCCGACGGTAGAAAGATGGTAGAGTCCTGTGAGTCCAGAGCATTAGCTAGGGACTCCTTGAATCCCTTCCAGTTAGTGAAGGTTTTCGTATGTGTTGGGGGAGGTGGCTGATGGCCAAGAATGAGGGAGACCGGTCGGTGATCGGATCCTAGATCGTCTAGAGTCTCGATTGCTCTGAGGTTGAGAGAAACTCCTTGGAGTAACGCAAAATCTAGTACATCGGGGGCGTGATCGGTGTTATCGGGAAAGTGAGTAACACCGAGGGGACTATGGACGGTAATATCAAGAGACTGCGTGATATCGAGCAGTATCTTGCCACTATAGGACGTAGTACGGCATGTCCACTCAGTATGCTTAGAGTTAAAATCTTCAAACATAATGACTGAATTGCCTAAAGATAGAATGGCCTCAAAATCTTTTTTGAGGGGCTGGGTTCCTGAAGGGATGTAACAGGAGGCTATGAGGATGATGGACTGATGTCCAGTCATAGCTAGCCTGCATACCGTGGCTTCCATGTTGGTAAGCTGCGGAGTAGAAATGGGCGAGCAATGAAGTGTCTTCTTGTAATAATATAATAATAATAATATTCCACAACTGTCACACAACGCCATCTAGTCCCAAGCTAAGCAGAGCTTGTGTTATGGGTACTAGAGACAACTGATACACATACTTATATATTTCTAAATACATAAATATTATAGATAAATTACACCCAGACACAGAACAAATGATCGTGCTCATCACACAAACATTTGTCCTGGGTGGGAATCGAACCCACGACCTCCGGCATAGCAGTCAGGGTCACTAACCACTAGACCAACAGGCCAGTCACTATATATATATATATATATATATATATATATATAGAATATATGGCCGTTCCGCCGCCTCTACGGTCGGGTCTGTCGTTACGAAGAAGAGAGAAGTTTTTAATAGAAAGGCCTTTAGCGTCTTTGGATTTGAGATTAGTTTCCTGTAGGAGGAGGAAATCGACTTCACGATTCCGAAGAAAGAGCTTAAGCTCTGGGAGGTTATTTCGCAAGCCGCGAATATTAAATGATACAAGCGATAAACCCTTAGGTTTGATACGACCGTGAGATTTTGGTAGAGTAATTTGCTCAGTCATTTAAGTTAAGTTAATTAAGTTAACTTAACTTACAACGCTAGCAGAAGATTGTTATGTTCTGCAAGAACGAGGAGACGTTCTTGGGGGGACTTCGCCGCGCGCAGTTTGCGTGCTACTACGGTAATCTCCCTAACATCAATATTCCTAATAGCGGAATATAGAGTGTTGTAATCGTCAGGTGTGGGCTCTGCCTTTTTGGGGCCCCAGGGAAAGACTGGAGGCTGCATGGGCCTGGAGAAGCCCGGAGGGGGCCGTTGTTGGAGGGCCGAGAATGAGCGGTCATTGACCGGCGGTGGAGCTTGCCTACTAGGGCGAGGTTGAGGTGCGCGGGGGCAACCCTTATAATTTGCCGGGTGTCCTGTCTCCTTGCACAGGACACATGCGGGCGGGGATTCGACGTCTTTGGGCCGGGGACACTCTTTTGTGTTGTGTGGTTCTAGGCACTTTACGCACCTGGGTGGGGCGGAGCAGTTGGCCGCCGCATGGCCATAAAGTTGGCAGCGGTGGCACTGCGCCGGGAAACCGGGCCTATGTGGGGGCTCTACCTTCACCCTCGACAGGCCACACATTGTGCGTACCTGCCGGAAGATGGCTTTAGCCTCCGGCACGTTCGAAAGGATTACTAAGGCAAGGGTTGTATCTCTTGCCCGTTCTGTTGTGCATTTTGTGCACTGCTTCTACGGGGAAACCTTGGGACTTAAGGTCCTCGAGGATTTCCTCGTTAGAGAACTCGAAGGGGACGCCTCGGATGACGGCCCTGACTTTACGCTCTTCAGGGAGAGCGTATGTGTGGTATGAGACTCTTTCGGCTGTGAATAGCCGGGTGATTTGACGGAAGTCCTCGATCGAGCTTCGGATGATTTTGATCGCCTCCCCGAGGTTGAATTTTAATGTTTATTATTTGTTTTTTTTATACCCATTTAATGTTACCAACAAGGTGCTCGGGATCAAGAATTCTTTAACAAGGGAAGTTGAAGCTTAGAAAAAAGACATTCCAAGTGACTCATTAAAAGGCACTGTGTCGAAAAATAAAACAATTAATAAAATAATAAAGTGACTGCTTTCGAAGCTGTCACCGTGCTTAAAATTGGCCAAGAAAGTATGGAGTGTAGAAGTAAGGAGTACAGACTGTATTAAAAAGTGTCCATAGAAAACCGTTAAATAAGGGTGGCGCCACTATAGCTACTGGTAAAATTTTAAAGAACGTGCCGAAAAATATTAGTGGGATAGACGACTTTTTCGAGGTTATATTTACTAAATAAAATTATTTAATATTTTAGAGCTACTGAGCAGTTTAGCAGCACACTTAAAACCGTCGACAACCGGTAAATTCATTTCATTCCAGTAGCTACTCCAGCGCTGTTGTGGAGAGATTTTGAGCTGTTATTTACTGCTTACAGATGGACACTTTTTCAACTATTCTACTACGGGAGTTGGTACTCCTTACTTCTACCCACCATACAAAAAAGATACTATTTGATGGGTGTGTTGCTTACTCATGGTAATAACGTAGTTTTTCTGCGGATGTAGCTGTCCTACGCAATTTATTGCAGTTTTCATTGTGTCAGACTTCATCGACGGATGTTGGCAGTCCCAACAATTGTTTGAACCTTCACTTTCAGTGACAATTTAATGATACAGGGTTACCAGATTTTAGTTTTGTTGTTGATTGGTCATGAAACCATCATTCTGAACGGCAGTGATGGAGATGCAAGTTGCGGTTAAAAATTTCAGTGTTTTCAAAATTCTTTCAGTGGATTCAGCTCTCAGTTGTGCCTCGGCAAAAGTTGTTGCAGCAGAAATCTTGTTCCATGGTTGTTCAGAAGTCAATTATGTGGTTATTGCTTTAGTAAAACAATATTAAATCAAATAGCAATACACTTCAATTTCTTGTTTTTGAAACTCTCATATTGGAAACAAAGGAGTTTTTTAAGTATTTAAAATTATTATAGTATGAAAATAATTTTATTTCAATATGTCCACGTGCTCGGCGGTGAAGGAAAACATCGTGAGGAAACCTGCATGTCTGAGGAATAAGGAAAAAATATTTCGAAGACATGTGAAGTTCGCCAACACGCATTGGCGCAGCGCGGCGGATACTTCTTTGCCCGAAAACCCTCTCAGAAATGAGGGGAGGCCTGTGCCCAGCAGTGGGACGTATATAGGCTGTAACTTTACTATATCCATGTGACCTCTGTGTTACAGCATAACCTTCATTAATTCTAGCCCAAGCTTCAATCGCAGTTTTATATTTTTAGTTTTAAACAGAATGTGCAACATTCACCACCTTCTTGAAAATGCACGGTCATATTTGTTACGAAATTCGCATATTAAATACTGTATAAAAAACCCTTGCTAAAACAAAGGTTTTTATCATTCCTCAACTAAAATATACAGTCCACTAGTCATCTTTACCATTGTCCTTAATACACCTAAAATTCCTGTAACGCATCCACGAATGCTTTATCATTATTAAGTCGCTCCTTTCAGATATAACTTTACAACAGCGGACTTTTGAACCGGAGCGTTTATATTGATGTAACAAAAAATATTTGTGAGTTTATCTCGCGGTTTTTCGTGGGTTTTGATGCGCTTTTTTATTTATTCTGCATACAAATTGCCCGTAAAAGTATGTTTTAACAATGGTAGAGCCACTTGGGAGCTTTGCTGTTGCACGTATAGTCCAACTCGAACCGGGGCTCTGTGTGTGTGTGTGTGTGTGTGGCCTAACCCCGACCAAGAATCCTTCGCCGAGTATTCTTGGTAGTTCTTTCTGATCGGCTCGACTCACTAACTCTGCGGTGAGTGTTCTGAGGAATTATTCGGTATTTCAGCCAAATCAAATCAAATCAATCAAATCGTCGGCGACCGAGTGCTTTCCGATCAGCTCAATTCACTGGCACTGCGAAGAGATGTTGCATCTCTTTTCGTATTTTATCGCATCTATCACGGGGAGTGCTCTGAGGAATTGTTCGGATTAATCCCAGCCGCCAAATTTCGTGAACGCACTACGCAGCAAACGTCCCGATACCATCCACACCATCTGGATGCTTGGCGGTCCACCACTGTACGTTTCAAAAGGAGTTTTCTTCCACGTACAACCTCTCTGTGGAATAATTTACCACCGGCGATTTTTCCGGACCGATACGACTTAGAGACCTTCAAAAGAGCTTACTCTTTTCTAAAGGGCCGGCAACACACCTGCGGTTCCAGTGTTGCGGTTGATCATGGGCGGCGGTAGTCACTTAACATCAGGTGAGCCGCATGCTCGTTTGCCCCCTCTTCTATAAAAAAGGAGATACATCAGGAGGCAAGTCTCCGGGACATGATGGACTTAGTACTGAGCACTTCCAATACATTGAACCTCTCATGTCTCATCAAGGTCTTGGCTATGTTCTACTCACTGTGGTAGTACTTATTGTGAAGAATAAAACTGTTGAATTGACTGACAAGAGTGAACTATAGGCCTATTTCTCTTGCCGGCATAATTGCAAAGGTGTTTGACGGTTAATTTAACTCACAGTTGAATAAACAATTAATACTCCATGATAACCACGCTACGCCAACCAAGGTTTGTGAAGGAATCAGCGAAAATTATTAAAAAGAAATGAAAAAAAAAACTTATTAGAGAAGGTTTTAATATCTAGAAAACACATAACAATAGTAATAAAAAAGGAATGAAAATTGTCTAATAATCAACCAATACATATATTAACAATAAACACACAGATTTATTGTAATGATATTATGAAATAAAATTAATAATGTACCAATAAAAAGTAAAATCAAAACTGAACAACATAATCATGGAAAAGGGATTCAACCCGTAGGTTGTGTGAACTTATGTTATCAATTACATATCAAATGATAATCTATCCGTACTTTCATATTATGGTAAAATCAATCGGTAGTTTTCACTAATTTTTATACCTAACTGTTTTCATTACTCATATAATTTGGATATGCTACCGTTAGTTGCGTCCCAAAACTTTATCAGATTTCCATGTTTTTTTTTATAATATAAAATTGTATACGCTTTTGCATTAAAATTCCAGAAAATATACAAAATTTATCCTCCGCCAAGTGGAAAACTTTATAAAACAAAGATTAAAAAGGGTTTTTGTAATATTAAGGAATTTATTAAAGATAACAACCGCTGGGAATGAGGTGATCGCTACAAAGCTTATATTGTTTGTAAAATAATATATGATTGTAAGCTCTCCTTTTTTAAAAAAAATAACATTCCCGCCGGGTTTCTTGCTAGTTCGTCCCAGGATAGAGGTATCCAAATTATTGGCAAATTAAACATAATGACTTTCAATAAGTATTATTCATAATCCTATTCTATTCTATTATATTCTGGTATATACTGTTACATACGGGTAATTCTTCCTTGAATTACTTGAAGTAAATTTTTTTATAAAAAGTTTTCTATTGACAAGATTGTCAATTAGCCTATAACAGAAAAGGTAGCGCACTAAAAATCTCACAAGCTTAAATATCTCAAGACACTCTTTTGTGAATTGGTTTCCTTCTGCATAATTACGTCCAATTGTTGCAATTACCAACAGCATCCGTAGGATTCTGACATGCTATCAGATTCATTATTAACGACTGCCTTACAAAAATGCGAGGAAAATCCGTTTACCGATGTTATATATCTCCATTTCTTAAGTAGTTTAAAAAAAAAACAATTACTTTTATTCTTAAATGAACTTTACGACGATTTTAAATTATCATAATGACCATGTGCAAATGTATACCTGGTAATGGCAACATTAAATTAAATCAGTAATTTAAGTTTAATTGATATTTGCCATGTCTCACCAAAATAGTAACTAAAGTGAGGTGAAACTTCTTCCAACTGTTTTAAATTACCTTATCATTGCGAAGTTGAACTTAGTTATGTTTATTATATCTTAAAACAAACACGAAAGCCCCGAATTCTGTACAATATTTATTAATATCATTTACATTATATAAAGTAAAATAAAACAGTATTGTATAAAATAACCACAACGAATATAAAAATATAAACAAACTCCGAAACCGCGGCACGCTCTCAGTTATACAACATGTAACAAAAGCCCTGTAGGTCCCGTTAAGTGCGTTATCAGAATCAGTATTCAAACGTATGGAAATATGTAATTTCACTTCAAACTCGACAATAAAAACATTTTATTAAATTTAAATATTTTTTATCAGCTGATTGTATGTTGTTTTGTAACCTCAGAATTGGACGGGAAGTAGAAGAAGAAGAGTATGGTAAAAGATCCTGCCGATGGGCGTGTCAGTCTCAGTCAGAGGTAAAACTACAGTAGGGCCTCGGTAATCCGGACTCCCGCTTGTTCGGTGATTTGACAGAGCACTGTAATCGGCTTCCGGGGAGGCGGGCAGGTGCAGGTGTGTCAACCACTCTTCTTCTTCTGTTTATAAGGCGTCGTCAATCTTTTGTTTATCGCCTTTCGTGTAGTACGTACTGTGTAAATTTATCGCGTTCTATTCGCTAACATCATGGCACCGCCACGTAAACATTTAACATTGGGTGCGTTTGGCAGAAAAAAGCGCTAGCAAGCGCTTGTAAGTAAAATGGCGATCGTAAGCGGTAAGCGCTGTCAAATCGTAAGTAGCTATTTTCCTCCAGGACATGATGTTAGTTTTAACCGGGGAACCTAACCTAATTTAAATATATGTTTGTAAAATATTCATATTAAAAACTTACCGATCATGAATTTTTAACAACATGTATATGTTTATTCATGTCATTATATTACTTAAAACTAATATTGCACAAAACAACTCATAAACTCTACTTCAAAACAAACAAATTAAATAAGCAAAATGGCGGATTGTGTTAGCGCTACTGAAGTAGCAATCGTGTCCTGGCCGAAAACTATTTCAGCGCTTATAAGCGCTTGCTAGCGCTTTTTTCTGCCAAACGCACCCATTAACAATAAAAGACAAATCGCGGATTATAGAAATGTTAGGTAAAGGTGACAGGTGCCCTGTCATTGCTCGGAAGGTTGTTATAGGCAGGTCAACTGTAGGCGACATAAACAAAAACAAAGACAAAATATTGAAGTTTGTTAACCTAACAGAACGTGGTAATTTTTATAACCACTAAATATAGCATACTATAATCCGGATGCCTCGATAATCCGGAAAGAGTCTCGTTTTTGCCTCTCCGGATTAACGAGGCCCTACTGTACTATAATTTTTATATGGTCGAGTTTTCTGAAGCAGAGTTATATCAATGTGTCTACTGATTCTAATAACGTACTTAACGGGAACTGCAGGGTGTTTGTTACACGTTGTAAAATATAATTATTTAATATATTCAATCATATAAAAGTGCCGCGGTGAAAATTGAACAAGGCACGTAAACTCCAACTGTTCCGTCTTATTTATAAGTATGTACAATTTTTATACAACAGCGGTTATTTACAAAAGTGATTCTTCCGGTTAAACGTCGTCCAGCTTACAGACTGCAAGTTGATCTTTCTCTATTTCAATTTGGCTCTCACTCTTCACGATGTTGTCTTTGGTTTCTTTCACATCAGCGTTTTCCTCGCAAGTCTTCGAGTCCTCGCTGGACAGAGAAAGCTCAAACTGAGCCACCAATTGGCTAAGCACCCTCTTCAAATGGTCGAAGGACTCCTTATCAGCCGGCACGGGTGAGTCCAGGACAGCTTCGCAGTTCCCGTCCTCGCAGTTATTCTCGTGCTGTCGCTTCAACGACCTCAGATCTCCGACCGTGATGAGGAGGTTTGGGTTCTTTTGCAGCTGCTCGGTGAGGTAGGTACCCTCATGGGAGAACAGGAACACAGCCGGGATGTCGATATCGTCGTTCCCGTCGCCGGACATGGCGAAGAGTGCGGATGTCTCGTGTGTGGATCCAGCCACATTGTCCAGAACCAGGGCCAGACTGGCACCGGCCGTCTGAAGGTTACGGACCTTCTGGGCGAAGGTGCATTGACCACGTTGCACTATCGCAAATTTACCGGCAATCTCGTGCTTGTTCTGGATTTCGGTGCAGGCGTCGAGAGGCAAGGCGAAGGCAGCGGTACCTTCGAGGCGATCGTCTCCAGTGATTTCCTTACCGAAGTGGGCGGGGCCGGCGGTGAAAATGCGCTCGTCGACCTTCACCCCAGCAGCCACTACGCCGCTCTCCATGTCGCTCAGAGTGTTCCACTTGGACATCTCGCGCATGAACGTGAGACCTTCGGCGGCGTCTTTTGCTGATTTTGCCTAAACAATAAAAGTTAAAACTAAATTCGCCATCGTGTAGAGTAATGTAGGAATATGCACTTACATATCTACCAGAGAGCCGTGGTAGCTCAGATGGTTAACGCTCGCTGTAAATATAACAGAACGCGAGTGACCCGGGTTCGATCGCCGCCGGCACCAACGAAATTGTTAATTGCAATTTTAAGCGCCAATTTACCACGTGCTCGGCGGTGAAGGAAAACATCGCGAGGCAACCAGCATGTCCGAGAAATAAGAAAAAAATATATTTCGAAGACATGTGAAGTCCGCCAACACGCATTGGGGCAGCGCGGCGGACACATCCTTGCCCTAAACCCTCTCAGAAATGAGGGGAGGCCTGTGCCCAGCAGTGGGATGTATATAGGCTGTAACTTTACTTTTTTACTTTATGTCTACCATATCATCCTGCGGGGGTCGTAAAAAGCGACAGAGGAAAACAAAGCTGGGCAGCAGAGTCTTTCTAATAACAACTAAAAAATAAATTCACGCGGCTGCTGTAGCAAATATTTCCTCTACGAGGCAACCCATAGTGTATGTCAGTTATGTGTTGACAGTGGACTTAGAAGTAGCAGGTGTAGGAACATCCACTAGCCCATATCGTTCCGTGGGTGTCGCGAGAGCCGACAGAGGGGAAAAAAACCAGAAGGTGGGCAGCAGCATTTTTCTAATAACAATGGAAAAATAAAAATTGCGATTATCAAAGCGCCTGCTGGCATACAATATAAATGAATCTTTCACCATTATAAATGTACTAAATGCATTTAATGTCAATCTATTTGAAAATTTAGCAATGCGCAAACATATATATATATATATATTTATAGGATCGGGTGACAAACGAGCACACAGTCCACCTGATGGTAAGTGGTTGCTGCGGCCCATAGACATCTACATCTATCCTCGATTACAAATCAAAATGCAGATGCGTTGTCACCCGTGAGGACTAAGATGGAATGCCTCGTTTCCAGTAAAAAGGGTCTCCGGTTCTCTACACTCACCATACGAAATACAGCAGCATTAAGCTACTATTTCACGCTGGTATTCTGTGAGAGCGTGGTCCTTCCCCGGTCGAGCCGACCCATTCGTGCTACAACGAAACTACTAATATAACTGCAGCATGGCTCTACCACGTATAAAATATATATATATATATATATATATATATATATATATATATATATATATATATATATATATATATATATATATATATATATATATATATATATACATATATATATATATATATATATATATATATATATATATATATATATATATATATATACAGTGAATTTCGGTTATAACGACGGCGGAGGGATCACTTTAATGTCGTCGCTATATTCGGAGGTCTCTATATCCGAAATTACATATTTACTTATCATTTATTTAATAATGTTATACACGGGCGTAATTGAAAAAAAGTGTTATAGTGCACTGTTTAAGTTTAGTTCTTTGTGCACGCTGTAAGGTGTATTCCATTTTCGTAATTCCTTCAACATATAATTGTTTTGGCCTTCACCAACAGTACTTTTTGAGCGTTGTTATAGCACATAATGCATCTCTAGTTGTTGGAATCTCATTTACATTGCAATCTTCTTCCTCTTCTTCATCCTCCTTTTATTGTGTTTGAAGAAAAACCAAAGGATAAGAAAGCTTAATAGTTTTATGAATGAGTCTTTGTGCCTTTACCGACTCAGTCGCAAAATCCGCAAGGGACTTCTAGGAATCGGTCATAAATGGTTCATAAAAACAAGTCGCTATACCAGAAATTGACGCTATAACCGAAGTCGCTATTACCGAATGAATTTCTTATGAAAGTATGCTTTAAATTCAAGGAACGTAAGTTTGACGTCGCTATAACCAAAAAGTTGGTACAACCGAAATCGTTATTAATGAAATCCACTGTATATATATAAATTTCGAGAGAATAAGACAAATGTAGAAATGAAAAACAAAATGTTTTTTTTTTTCATTTACTACCGATTCGGAAAATACGTTTGTTCTGGGGAGAATCAGCAAGATATGCAGCGGGACTTCTTTTTAAATATTTCTGTTTACAATAATTTAGTTTGTTAAATTTTTAAATTAATTTTAATAGGAGCAGCATGGTTGCCAATCATGTCATTCTCAGGGGTTATTCTCATTTTTATATTATTAAAATATAAATAAATTTATAATAAACACTGTATACCATATTCTATCTCATTATTTTGAATCTCTTTTTTGTTTCATCCAATTTCAAATCACAATGAATTTAAAGAGTCATTTAAAAAAAATCTGGACTTAAATGGGTACCGTAATAAAGGAGTGATTTAGCTATACGTACCGTGGATGTGGTGTAGAGGAGCTGGACCCGGCCGTCGGGCAGCGTGAGCACGGAGATGCCCATATCCGCGAGGGCGAGCAGCTGCCGCGGGTCGGTGAGGGGGCGCGGGCGCGCGGGGGGCCGGCCCGTCGCACCCAGCAGCCGCCGGAGCGGACGTCGCAGCCGAGACGCCACCAGCGACCACGTGCTCGGACACGTTCTGCACAACGTACGGACCAGTTTCACATCTCTCTTCAAACGAACGACGAAAGTCATACATGCACTCATCCACAGCACGCAATGCAACGCACAAGACTAGTTTCAAAGACTGTCGCCTTTACCCAATCTTGTAAAGACTAGGATAGAATAGAATAGAACAATTTTTTATTCAATATAGATTACAAGTAATTCTTATTGAATGTCAATATTTTACGTCACCACTGGTTCGAAAAATACCTTTGTCCTGGGGAGAACCAGCAAGAAATCCAGCGGGACTTTTTTTTAAATAAATTTTACAATGTCATGGGTCACAAAATATTTATAAAATTTATTTTAGAAACAGCTTGGAAGCTACCACCTCATTCCCAGGGGTTATTATCAACCATGCATTACCACCACTTATGTCATAATAACCCTTTTTATACAGTTTTTGTTTAATTAAATATTTAAACTTGGTAATAGAGAGACCTTGTATATATTCTGGGACTTTGTTAATTAATGGCGTATACATTGCCCCAAGAATGAATTAGTGACTCTGTGGAGTTGAGAAACTGGTAGTACCAGCTTGTGTTTGTTCCTAGTGTTAACAGAGTGTATGTCACTTTTTTTTACTGAAACTACCTTTATTTTTATGAACATACATCAAATTATCAGATATTATATATTATCAGATATCATATATTACCAGATAAACACAAACCCTCAACATAACGTGCGGTCGAGTTTCAAGATACGTCTTTGCATAAACAGTGAAAATTCTAAACACGTGCATCTACAAACCTCAATACATACAACATAAATTGCGGATGAGATTCGAACGCCTACGTGGTAAATACATTTTTACCCAAACAGCGAAAGTTTCTACCAGCGAAATTAAAAAAAAACAGCCTAGAAAAGGAGACCTGCCTCCCGATCTTCTTGGAATCTTGTTATTAATAAAATTAAACCCTAGCATACCACTGCAAGACACAGTAATTTCATAAAAATTGAATAAAAACTAATAATTAGAAAGCTCAACATACTCAGAGTTAACTATGACATCGAAACGTCAATTACCTCAATACCCCCATAAAGCCTGGCATTCTATAACGTATAGAATAAGGGTGATATAAAAGCCCGCGTCCACTAGGCTCGCCGAGCCGAGTCGAATCGAATCGCAGAAAGTCGCCTCCTATATATTTACTACGAAACTGCGTCCATTAGCGACGAGCCGACGACCGAATTGAATCGAGCGTGCGAATAGCTTGACAGGCGAATTTCTTTGCCAATGAGATTCGATTCGACTGAGACGCGGAATTCAATTCCGCGTCTCAGTCGAATCAAAAAAGAAAAAATAATAAAAAAATAAACAAAAAAAATAATAAAAATATAGCTAGGTATATTTTTATTATTTTTTGTTTATTTTTTATTATTTGTTTTTTTTTAAATTAAGAACTTTTTCATAGAATAAACAAAAGTATTGAAAAAAATTAACAGGATCCCTTTTCAAATAATGAATATAAATAATGAAATTCGCCATAGTTATTTCTTTTCATATAAATGTCGTGTATGCACAGTATTTGGGAGCACGTCGTTTCCTTTTTCTATTCTCCTCTGCTTCATCAAAATATATTTAAAATAAAAACATCTCTTCATGGCCATGACGCAAAAACGACCTAATTTAATGAAAAGTTTACGATGAATGAACGATTCGATTCGATTCGAATGGAATAAATGCTACTGGGAATAAATGCGACTCGCTTCGATTCGACGCATTTCTAGTGTAGTCAACGCCAGGCTTTATAATTAAGGGCAGGCTTCAAAATTACGAAAGAAAAGTGACATATCTACCTCTTTTCAATACTCTCCAAACTTCACTAGTAAAAATAGTATGAGCCAATGCATTCTGTTGCTATTTTAATACGATCCCAGAATAAATAAAATAGTACTACTGTGCTTCTATGCTTCATTGATAAATTCTCTATAATTACTCGACTCCACCGAGTCAGTAATTCATTCTTGGGGCGACGTATACGCTTTTGCAACAAAATCCCAGAAAATATACAAAATTTGTCATACGCAAAGTTCAAAATTGTTATTAAACTAAGTTTGTATAAAAAGGGTTATTATAATATTAAGGAATTTATGGATGATGATAACCCCTGGAAGGGGTGATCGCTATCAAGCTATTTCTAATTTGTTTTGTGTGGTTAATTGTAAATATTATTGTAAGCTATTATTCGAAAAAAAAACTGGGTTTCTTGCTGGTTCTTCCCAGGACAGAGGTGTTTATTACGAACCAGCGGTAAATGAAAAAAGTGACTTTCAAAAATATTGTTATAATCTACATTGAATAAAAAAAGTTTATGTTTCTGTTTCTAAAACTGCGCATATTTACCATGATACTTCTTTCTTAAAACAGACTCTTTAAACTAAAATTAATTTAAAAAAAAAACATTACCCCCACACTAGGATTTTCTCCTGTATCGTGGAGGCAGCTTACGTACATAAATTGCACAAGGACAAATATCCAAACCCGGAACAATTACTTGTAAGCCATACAAATACTTGTTACTTGCAGGATTCACTCTACATTTCTAACATTGTCACAGTCTCTAACATTGTAACTCATTGCTAAACTACTGCGTAACAAAGCCATCAAACTTTGGAAATTGTTACCAAGAATAATAGATACATGCTTATATGCTACTTCCCGTAGATAGATAGTGTCTCATCGCACAACAAGCAACGAGATTACAGTAGGTAACCATTACAATTATAAGCTATAATCGAAAGTCCATTTCTGAACATAGGCCTCCCCCAAGGAATGCCACAAAGCACGGTCCTGATCCACCTGCGTCCGTCGACTTCCTGCATGTCTTACCAGGTCGTCACTCCATCTAGTGGGGAGACGTCCCACACTTTGCTTGCCAGTCCGAGGCTGCCACTCGAGAACCTTTTTTCCCCGTCCTGTGTCTACGGTTCTTCGAGCTATATGGCCGGCCCATTGCCACTTCAGCTTACTAATCCGTTGGGCTATGTCGGTTACTCTGGTTTTACTGCGGATATCCTCATTTCTGAGTCTATCACGCAGAGAAACTCCGAGCATAGCCCTCTCCATAGCTCGCTGAGCGACCTTGAGCGTCCTCATACGGCCAGCAGTGAAGGACCACGTCTCAGAACTATAGATCATCGCTGCGAGCACGCACTGGTTGTTCAATCTAGTTTAGAGGTTTTGAGGTATGCATGACGAGAAGATGTGTCGTATCTCCCGAACGCTGCCCAGCCGAGTTGATCCGTCGATTGACCTCTCGGTCGAAATTGGACTTACCTAGTCGGACTACTTGTACCAGGTAAACGTACTCGTCAACAACTTCGAGCTTAGTGCTCCCAACATCCGCCGCCATAGATGTGATATGGACATTACATATGACTTTTGTTTTATCCATGTTCATCTTAAGAGCTATCCAATGGATAGGCCCTTGAAAGACACTGTTGAGGTCATTGAGCTGTGCTTAAGTCCTCCAGTAATTCTGCCATGAGGACTATACCGTCGGCAAATCGAAGGTGAGTGATATACTCGCCATTGACGTTAATGCCGTATCCTTTCCAGTCCAGTAGCTTGAAAACGTCTTCCAATACAGCGGTGAAGAGTTTCGGGGATATAACGCCACCCTGTCTTACACCTCTCTGCAGTTGGATAGGTTTCGTACTCTGGTTCTGTACTCGGATAGCCATCGTAGCCCTGCTGTACAAACACTTCAGCACTTCGCACTTTACGCTCGTCAGATGTCGCTTGTTGGTCGATGGCCCAAGTCAATCTATTTATTTAAAACATGAAAGATTTTTAATATTGATACGGCCACAACAAGATGTTGCTATGTAAACTAATTACGTAGTAACTTAAGACAGAAGGACCTTTAAGTAGGAACTGAATAAATTAACCGACTTGGAATTACATGGATCTCACAACTTTTTACGGTAGGAGAACTGAGTTGCGAGACTTGGTTTTTTTACAAGTTATGTTTTTGATGGCATTATAATTTTCTAATCCAATCAATATAAAATATAACTTAAAATTTCAGAAATAAATATTAATTTAACACTTTACTAACAAATTTTTATATGTGGTAGAGCCATTCTGTGAGAGTGTGATCCTTTCCAGGTCGGCTCGACCGGGGAAGGAGCACGCTTTCACAGAATACCGGCGTCAAATAGCAGCTTAATGCTGCTGTGTTTCGTATGGTGAGTGTAGAGAACCGGAGACCCTTTTTACTGGAAACGAGGCATTGCACCTAAGTCCTCACGGGTGAAACACATAATTTTTTAATCAATATAGATTGTTAACAATACTTATTGAGTCACTTTCTTCATTTACCATTGTTTCGCAAAAACACCTCTGTCCTGAGAAGAACCAGCATGAAACCCAGCGGGATATTTTTTTTTTTCAAATAACAGCTTACAATCATGTATGTTACAATTAACAACACAAGACAAGTTAGAAATAGCTTGGTAGCGATCACCCTTCCCAGGGGTTATTATCATCCATAAATTCCTTTATATTATAATAAAAGCGTTAACCGCTAAAAAGAACCCCTTTGTCGTAACTCCTCAGTTTCAAGACACTCCCCTTGTTGCCTCAGCCAGTATCGGAATCCTCGGCGTCGACATATCGAGTGACGTGCAGTTTCGTGGTCACTTGGAAGAGAAGGCCAAATTGTCCTCTAAAAAGCTTGGCGTGCTCAGCAGAGCGGGACAGTATTTCATGCTGGCACACCGCCTGCAACTTTACAAGGCGCAGGTTTGGCCGTTCATGGAATACTGTTCCCATCTCTGGGCTGGGGCTCCCCAATACCAGCTCTTCCACTTGACCGCATCCAGCGCAGAGCGGTTCGAATCGTCGATGACCGAGTACTTTCCGATCGGCTCAATTCACTGGCGCTGCGAAGAGATGTTGCATCTCTTTGCATTTTCTTTCGCATATACCATGGAGAATGCTCTGAGGAATTGTTCGGATTAATCCCAGCCGCCAAATTTCGTGAACGCACTACGCGGCAAACGTCCCGATACCATCCACACCATCTGGATGCTTGGCGGTCCATCGCTGTACGTTTCAAAGAGAGTTTTCTTCCGCGTACAACCTCTCTGTGGAATAGTTTACCACCGGCGATTTTTCCGGACCGATATGACCTGGGGACCTTCAAGAAAAGAGCTTACTCCTTTCTAAAGGGCCGGCAACGCACCCGCAATTCTCCTGGTGTTGCGGTTGATCATGGGCGGCGGTAGTCACTTAACATCAGGTGAGCCGCATGCTCGTTTGCCCCCTCTTCTATAAAAAAACCTTTTTATACAAACTTAGTTTAATAAAGTTTTTGAACTTTGTGACAACGCATCTGCATTTTGAATCATAATAGAGGATAGATTTAGATGTCTATGGGCCACAGTAACCACTTACCATCAGGTGGACTGTGCACTCGTTTGTCAACCTATCCTATAAAAAAAAATTGACTTCCCTTACCGTGAAATATGTCAAATATTTCACCTCATTCGTAAGCGCCGCCTCCCTGATGGCAGATAGTGTCGTGAATGCTCTCATTGTTGGTAAAGTAAGGTACAATACTCACTTCCTATATTTATCCTCGTCTTCATCATCGATCTTTAACGTCAGGTACGACGAGTTCCTGCCATCGGTCGCCAGCGACAACGGCAGGAAGTGGGCCTCGGTGGTCAGCACGTAATCCTCCAACTTCACCGGCAGATCCCGGTCCTCGCCGAACAGCATGTACAAGTATTTGAATGTCTCCGCCAGGACGAATGAGTCCATACGGTCCTCATGGACTCTGGTTCTCACGTCGTTGACGGCTGCGTAACCACAAGGCACGCGGGTGTATTGCTGGAGGGCTTTCAGCACAGTTTTGCCGACGTGGAGATAGTGGTCGTCTCCAGTGGCCCGGTGGAGGAAGTACGTGGACTCGAGGAACTCTGGCCGTAGGGGATGCTGACCCCAATGCACCTGGTACGACAAAACATTCTGTTAAACAAGCCAACAGTCCACATGATGTTCACTTTATATTTTACTGTTGGTCTAGTGATCATAAACACAACTACTGATCTGATCTGATCTACTGGTCACAGGTTCGAATCCCGGGTCGGCCCAATATTAGTAATTGGGGTTTTCTGTTAAAAAACTGAAACTACTAAGTGCAGCAGCACCAAGTCTTCCTAAAATTACGTACAGCTCTTGGTCCTGCACATGATCGTCCATCGTCCCATCGCACTATGAATGTGAGGACATAAAAAATGCAACTGTGCTCGCGCGTACACTTGTGCATCATAACCGTGTCGTGCGCAGATGGCCGCCGTGAACAAAGTTCATAAATGGTATCAATAATGGTGGATGCTGTGGCTCATACACATCTAGCTTCAAATAAGGATGACAAGATGGAAATAAGATGGAAAAGATGAAATACCTTGTTTCCAGTAAAAGGGATCTCCGGTTCTCTACGAAACACAGCAACATTGAGCTTCTATTTTATGCGGGTATTCTGTGAGAGCGTGGTCATTCCATGGTCGGGCCTACCCTTTCGTGCTACAACTAATACAGCTATAGCATTGCTCTATCATGCATAAAATAAGGAAAATGTTGAATACACCACATATTTTTTTTAAATTAGGTGTAGAAATAATATAATAAACTAGAGCTCCCTCAGACATACAATTGTAAGTTGGCCAACTATCGAACGACTAAATTGTGTACTTTTATAATTAAATCCAGCAACTTTTTTTATTGGTTGCCAGCCGCAGACCTAATCGATTTAGTCCGTGACAGTGTTGCCATCCAAAAAACGTTCTAATTGTTGTAATAATAAAAAGAAGACGAAAACGAAAGAGAACATTTTGGATGCATCCTATATTAAGTGACAGATTAGAATATGAGAAACATCATACCTTGCACTCTAAACTAAGATGTTACCCAGACAAAAAAATTTCATTCTACAGAATGAGAATTTCGTCCTTTTATGAGCTCGTATACCTAATCGGACAAGGTTTATAAAAATATAAATCACTACTTATTGTTTTTTTTTATAGAAGAGGGGGCAAACGAGCATGCGGCTCACCTGATGTTAAGTGACTACCGCCGCCCATGATCAACCGCAACACCAGGGGAATTGCAGGTGCGTTGCCGGCCCTTTAGAAGGGAGTAAGCTCTTTTCTTGAAGGTACCCAGGTCGTATCGGTCCGGAAAAATCGCCTGTGGTAAACTATTCCACAGAGAGGTCGGACGCGGAAGAAAATTCCTTGTGAAACGTACAGTGGTGGACCGCCAAGCATCCATGGTATGGATGGTATCGGGACGTTTGCCGCGTAGTGCGTTCACGAAATTTGGGGGCTGGTATTAATCCGAACAATTCCTCAGAGCACTCCCCATGGTATATGCGAAAGAAAATGCAAAGAGATGCAACATCTCTTCGCAGCCCAAGTGAATTGAGCCGATCGGAAAGCACTCGGTCATCGACGATTCGAGTCGCTCTACGCTGGATGCGGTCAAGTGGAAGGAGCTGGTACTGGGGAGCCCCAGCCCATAGATGGGAACAGTATTCCATGTGCGGCCGAACCTGCGCCTTGTAAAGTTGCAGGCGGTGTGCCGGCATGAAATACTGTCCCGCTCTGCTGAGCACGCCAAGCTTTTTAGAGGATAATTTGGCCTTCTCTTCCAAGTGACCACGAAACTGCACGTCACTCGATATGTCGACGCCGATGATTCCGATACTTGCTGAGGCAATAAGGGGAGTGCCTTGAAACTAGGAACTGGAAAGGGGCTCCTTTTAGCGGTTAACGCGCAAACTTGTGTCTTCTGAGGGTTAATCTGGACTAGATTTAGTCATCCCCAATCCGAGACTCTGTTCAGCAAAGACTCTACTTCAGACACAAGTTTGTCCCGGCACTCGGAGACGTTTTCCCGAGAAATATTGGCTCGGCCGGTGTAAAGAGCATCACCAGTGCTATCATCTGCATAGCAATGAATGTTACGGGTTTGCAACATATCATTGATATGCAGAAGAAACAGCGTTGGCGATAGCACGCAGCCCTGTGGAACACCAGCATTAATGGGCTTGTAATCGGAGGCTTGTAATCTACAACGACCTTGATGCGCTTATTGATTTTAAAACAAATTTAAGACAGTTTAGTGCAAAAATCTGTTATATTTTTATAATTCAATAAGTTCTGATTCCGACTCTGAGAAGTTTGACCAGTATGAAATAATACCATGGTATCGCACCTGGAAGTCAGAGGTGAAAGCTTCAGGGATGAAGGTATGACGCTGCATGACCTGATACAGCATCTCGTGAGTCTCGACCGCGGGCCGCACATCTCCGAGCAGCACTTGCAGCCCCGGCCAGAAAGCCAACAAGGCATCCATGAAGTGGCGTGACTGCAGATGTGGTCTGAAAATATAAGAAAGGTACACTTAAAACAAAACCTGTTACATCATTAATCTCTTCACAAGTCTACTGCTGAAGATAGGCCTCCCCCAAGGAATGCCACAAAGCACGGTGCTGCGCCACCTGCAACCATCGACTGAATGTCTTACCAGGTCGTCACTCCATTTAGTGGGGGGTCGCCCTAAACTTCGCCTACCGGTACGAGGCTGCCACTCGACAAATTTTTCTCCATCGGTTGTTGGTACTTCGAGCTATATGGCCGGCCCATTGCCCCTTCAGCTTACTGATCCGTTGGGCTATGTCGGTCACTCTGGTTCTACTGCGGATATCCTCATTTCTAAGTATATCACGCAGTGAAGCCTCGAGAAAAGCCTTCTCAATAGCTCACCGAGTAAGCTTACCCTATTTATTTCTAGATATTAGTAGAAACCAGAGCAGGTTATACTTAATCTATGGTAGAAACGATGTTTCAAAACATGTTGTTAGTTGCAAATGTTTTTTGATACTTACATAGTAGTGTGCGGATGCATGCTTGGAGGAATAGTCCTATCAAAATTTGGAGAGAAAATTTCACCCCAAGTGTGGTAAAATAGGGGATGAAGTTTCTAATGTAAAAATTTATACGACGTTGTGGTTGTAGCCTTGCGCTTGCGACATAACTTAGTTCACTCAAAAGGATCAAAACATTTAACTTTAAATAAAACGTAAAGTCATCTCCAAGGAAATAAAAAGAATAATATAATTTATACTTACGATTCATTTCTATCATTAGTTTTTATTTTATATTTGTAAGTAATCTAACACCAAGAGAAAAATAAACAAATGCATTTAGTTACAGAAAATACAATTTTGCTTTACCTACCTCTTTAGTTTCATTAGCGTGCACGGTTATATAAGTGGAAATTAAATGATTCAGCTTATTTATCTATCTAAATACTTTTCTAAATATTTTTTTTTAATAATTGTAAATCGCTGTTTAGGAAAACTCATTCAAACTTCAGCTTCAGTTTTGTGATTTGGATAAACAATTGTAGTGGTTCCCATAGTTTTAAGTTTATTAATGTCTATCCATAATAGTCCACTGCTGAATATAGGCCTCCCCCATAAATTGCCTCATAGGGGGGATTTTGCCATACTTGCCACGCTTGGCCGACGAGCAGTGGTAAGCTCAGATGGTTAACGCTCGCTGTAAATATAACAGAACACGAGTAACCCGGCCGATCGTTCGACCGCCGCCGGCACCAATGAAATTGTTAATTACAATTTTAAGTGCCGATTTACTACGTGCTCTCGGCGGTGAAGGTAAACATCGAGAGGAAACCTGCATGTCTGAGGAATAAGAAAAAAAAATATTTCGAAGACATGTGAAGTTCGCCAACACGCATTGGGGCAGCGCGGCGGACATTTCCCCGCCCTAAAAACCCTCTTAGAAATGAGGGGAGGGCTGTGCCCAGCAGTGGGACGTATATAGGCTTTAACTTTACCACGCTTGGCATGCGGATTGCCAACCGCAGTTATTGTTATGCGGTGTTATTAGGAAACTGCTGCTTACTGCCCATCTCATGTTTCAGTCTCCCTCAGCCGCCTCTTGCGACGCCCACGGGCCGATGTGGGCTAGTGGATATTGTTACACCGTCACTGTACAATTACTACGCTACAGTTGTACTTATTATAACAACCAACTGGTTTCGCCTCATCAGGGTATATAAAAATTATATATACTATATACAGTCTCATGCTAGAGCGAGTGCAAAATAAATTATCAATATCATTAGATATTTATATATGCGTTATTATGGTGTCTACCCAATTTACCCTTTAATGTATCCAACTTTGTTTATATTAGGTTTGGTAGGATATAATGAACTGAGAGTTAGGAGGGAAGTCGCGCTCACCTCGTATATTTTTAAAATACTGCGAGGAAAATTGTATAATGCTGTAATGTTAGGACAGCTTAATCTATGTGTTCCTGAGAGGTATGTGTAGCGCCGACGGCAGCTGTGACTGTTGGTGGAGCCGCGAGGTCGGACCAACTTTCTAAGCCGCACGCTCAACTTAACAGCTTGTGAGACGGACCTATTTTGTTGTACTCTGAGTGAATTCACAAGGACAGAATTGTTTGTAATTTGTAACAAAAATTAAATAATTCACACAAATCAGTTAGACGGTTACAGTATCGCATTAGGTAATCCTGTAATAATAGTTTTTTTTTTATTCTTTATTAATGAGCTTATTCACAATATGAATATGTCGCTCCGTTAATTCATCACCAAAAAAAAAAAAAAACAATAACATAAGGTATACTTAAACTTATTACATTATAAAGTTCTCAAATCAATATTTATTACAGAAAGTTGAAGAAGATATGCAATTAGTTACAAAAAGCAAAATGAAAAGTTCCCAGATCAATCACATTGAGAAGTGAGTGATCGATCCGAGAACTTCACCTTGTAAAGCTTGACTAATATTTTTATATCGTCAGAATGTGGCTTAGCTAAAATTATATTACAATCAGCGAAATCTTTTAAAATGTGGTGGCATTTCTCATTACGAAAGGCAGCGTTGTGGGCACAATCCATCAAGACATGCATTAGGTCGTCTGGAACACCGCATCGATCACAGTTCGGTGACTGGACCTTTTTCATAAGGAATGCAAACTTTCTAGACGGAATGTGTCCAGTACGCAGCCTCATTATCACTACTGCATCCTGTCGCGATAGCTTATGGTTATCAATCCATGGTATTTTAGGCGGATGTGACTGTACCGTCTTATACCAAATACCCTTTTCTTTTGAACGTAAATCGAAATATTCTTTCCATAGGTTGTAACATAGCCTTTTTATAATACAAATACAATCAGTGTAATGGGGTAACATGTTGTATTCGATGCCATCCGTAATAGCCTGTCTAGCCAAAATATCTACTCGCTCATTATATTCCACGCCGCAATGAGACGGAATCCACTGCAACTTTATCGATTTCGACCTGGATGTTAACCCATGTATAATATCCAGAACGGTGTAGGCTATCGGTGTGCCTCGTGTACCCAAGGTGCACCGAGCCTAGTGTTGGAGTGCGCTTCTTGAGTCTGTCAATATCACAATATTATCTTGTGATACTGATGCAGCGTATGACAGTGCTTCACATATTGCTACTAGCTCAGCCTCCATGATGCATATACTACTATCTATCTTAAATTGTAAGCTAAGATTACATTGTGGGTCAAAAAAGGCTGCACCGATTCCGCCTGAATCTTTAGAGCCGTCTGTAAATATTTTATAATAATTTTCATACTGCCTATTAATGTAGTCCAAACATAGTATTACTTTTAGACTAAAATTGTTGTAATTTCGTTTAGCTTGTGCAATACACGGAATATTTAAATTAACTATGTTATTTAAACCTATGTTACTGACCCATGTACTTATATTAAACATTTCTAATTTTTGACTACTGTGAATAGGGGTATCAACGAAGTGATCATAAACAGATAATAGTAAAGGTTTCTTTTTATTACGCCAATATTTATTGTTTCTAAAATGTGCTAATTCATTCAATATTTTTAGTGTGATGTTATTTCTTATTGATTTAGCTTTTAAGATGAATTTCCCTGCCAAAAAGGTTCTTCGTACATTTAGTGGTGGTAGACATAGCTCACTCTCCATTGTATGTATAGGAGTGGTTTCAATGAATCCTCCGATTACTCGTAATGCCTGATTTTGTATTTTGTCGAACTTACTTAAATACTTTTGACAGCTGTTATCGAATAAATAACTCCCAAAATCTAGCCTACTTCTTATAACGGCAATATATAGTCTTCTTAAATGCTTGGGATGTATTCCCCAACCAGGTCCTACTAAAACTTTGAATATGTTTAAAAATCTAGAAATTTTGTTCGTTAACTCCGTAATATGTTTATTCCATTTCAAAGACAGGTCTAGCCACATCCCTAAATACTTGACTGTGTTCACTACTTCTATTTTATTATCATTAACACTTACTGAAATAGCTTGCCTACATATACCTTTTTTAAAAATACAGATCTTTGTTTTAGTCATTGAAATCTCCAAACCTAAATCTATGAGCAAACCATACATTTTATTTAAGGACAATTGTAATTCAATGGAAGTATCATTTAAATTTTTACCGGAAGTATATAACACATAATCATCAGCATACTGAGAAATACATACATTAGGATTAATTTGTTTACAAATATGAAGAGTTGCAATATTAAATAGTAGTGGAGCGATAGGGTCACCCTGAGCAATTCCTCTAGATAAAATAACATTGTCCACCTGGACACTTAAGTATCGTTCCTTTAAGAAGGTCCATAAATATTTACAAACTTTTGAACCAGCACCTAATCGATCCAAATTTATTAAAATGGCCGTAATATCTACGTTATTGTACGCGTTCTCTACATCAATAAAGCAACCTATTGTGATTTGATCTTTTGAAAATCCCAATTGTATTCTACTGACTAAATTACTAAGATTATCCAGGCATGATTTTGTTTTCCTAAATCCAGTAGTCTCTTAGTAAAATAGATTTTCATTTTCCATCAACCATTCCAATCTATTTCTTAACATAGCATGGAAGATTTTACTCAGGCAAGACATAAGTGAAATAGGTAGAAGCGATGATAAAGTTGAAGTGTCACGCCCTGTTTTTGGGATTGGTATAATACGTATTTCTCGTCATTGGAATGGTACAAAACCTAGGGAGTAAAACAAATTAAGTAGTTTGAGTAAAATAATACATGCGTTTTTGGGAAGATGTTTGATCATGGAATATGATATATTATCTACACCTGGAGAAGTATCTTTTGTTTTAAAACAGCACGTTAGTTCGCTCATTGAAAAAGGAGAGTCAATTTCAGTGTTACGAGATGAAAAAGCAGGGTCTTTTGGACAAACAAAGTCTGGAGTCAAACTGTGTAAAAGTTCATTTGCAATTGTTAGATCAACATAACTCCTATTTGTATTAGAACACCCATAACCTTTTAACCATTTCATTTTTTGCCACATGTCGTGTACAGTAATAGACTCATCAACGGAAGAGCAAAAATTAGAGAAAGATTTTCTAGTTGCCTTTCTAATTAGCAGTTGTGAAATCCTAATTTCATCTTTTAATTTATCTAAGTTATCAGGAGTAGGGTTTTTCCTAAATAAAGCAAGAGCTAGGCGCCTTTCTGCAACAGATTTAGATAAGTTGGTATTCCAATAAACTTTAGGAGAAAAATGTTGTGAGGGATCTTGGCTGGTTCTGTAAAAGGAATATGAGCATCAGCGGCTTCATTGACCATATTAAGAAATAAATCGTAATTTTTCTGCGGATCATTATTGATAAAAGCAAAACTTGAAAATTTATATTCTAAATATGAGCTGTATCCATCCCAGTTTGCGTTCTTATAGTTCCTTTTCTTTAGAAATTGGTGGTGATTATTGTGATATGATAATTTAATCTTAACAATCAAATGATCACTACCCAATGACTCATTAGTAACCTTCCGATCTAACTGCAACGCTAAATCCAAAGAAGCAATAGAAATGTCAGGGGATGACTCCTGTACTATTCCGTTTACTAATTTAACGCGAGTAGCTGTGCCATCATTCAAGGAAACAAAATTATTTTCAATTAAAGAGTCAAAAATATTCGTGCCTCTTAAATCAGCCTTACAAGACCAGCTTGGATGATGCCCATTGAAGTCCCCAAGAATCAATGTTTTTTTAGTTTTAAAAGAAAATATTTCATCCCAGTCATTCTGAGAAATTCGTATGGTAGGTGGACAATATATAGAGAGTATGTAATCTATATGTGTACAGTTAAAAATCTTAATACAAATTATTTCAATTCCGGGATTAGAAATTTGTATAGATATCAGTCGAGTCTTTAAAGACTTATGTGAACAAATAGCAACCCCACCATACGAATCATTTCGATCCTTGCGGTAAATATTGTAACCACTTATGTTAAGCATAACTTCAGCATTTAACCATGTCTCACAAATGGCAGCAATATGAATTTTCTCGCTATTTAACAGCTGGTCGAATTCCGTGCGTTTGGGCCTAATACTTTGTGAGTTCCACTGAAAAATGTTTATGTTGTAATTACTATTCATTATTGACTAAAAAAACTTTTAAAAGGCAAATCCCAAATGCACTGACCCACCATCGGTACTAACCATTCAATAACTAATGACATTCCTTGAATCATTTTGTTCTTAAGTTGTTCTTGTGAATTTGTAAATATAGCATATAACTTAGAAAGTAACTGCCTAAAATTAAAAGTTGATTTAAGCTTCTCTCTTCTCTCTTTTTTCTCTTTTCTTGATTGGAGCTCACTTTCTATATCATCATCATCATTATTATTAATTACTTCTTCTGATTCTGTAGATATATCGTTTTCAAACACTTCATTCTGATTTTGCTTCTTTTTCCTTTTTCTCTTTGTTCTTATAGTTTTTTCTTGTAAAGTTTGCGAAACCTCCATAGCACCCGATTGTGATGATAATGGTATTGATTTAGTGTTAGAAGTAATTTCAGAACGTAAGCGCGGTACAGAGCGAGTAACGTTCGCGTAAGACATTACCCCATCTTCGTTTTGTGAGATAGACACAGGTATGGGTTCACGTATATTATTATATAAAGGTGTATTTGGGTTGAGATGTCTTTGAGCCGTCTTTAATATAGTTGTTTCTTGTTCTGCTTGTACAGGCTGAGGTTCTGGAGGAATATACATTTGTAAGGCCTTTTTATATGAGCAATTGAATTCAGCCATTAAACTCCTTAGACGCTTTTCTTTTATAAATATAGGACAAGATCTATGCAACGACATGTGACTCCCGATACAGTTAATACATCTAAATGTTGTGATCTCACAATTAGCATGCCCCTTTCCACACTTAGGGCATACAATCTTTTTAGAGGGGCAGACACCTAGGCTATGACCGAACCTCCAACACCTTGAACATTGAGTGACTGGGAAGACATAGGGGTCGACGTTAATCTTCATACCGTAAATGTATACTGATGCTGGCAACGATGAGCCCTTAAATTGCAACCGTATTGATTCACTATCTTCCCATCCCTTTCCATCCGTTTTTCTGCGCTTTAAGCGCTTTACACCTAGCTCGCAATCACTTGAAATTACCTCCAGTATTTCTTTTTCGGTCATCTCCAACTCAATATCCTTAATGACACCGTATGAAAAAGCAACCTCTAATGGCTTTTGAAATCTCCATCCTAACTCCTTTAAAGGTGTACAGTTCATCAGCTCATCAGCACTTTCTGCACATTCAAACTGCACAAATACTTTATACGCGTTCACGTATTTCACACGGCTGATATGCTTAATATTATTGGTTTTTAAAAGTTTAGGTAATTTTTCGAAGCAATTAATATATACATCAACTTTCTGTCCCACTCTCTTCCCATTTCTTGAAACCGTAATCCACCTTTCTTCCTCATCCTCTTCTCTGCGTCTCTTACTACTAATAGGTCTGACCTCATCGTAAATCATTGCTTGACATTGAGCGGATTTCTCTGGTAAACAAATCTCCGTTTCCTGTTCATTGTTTTCAATTAGAATAGAATTCATCACCTCCTCTTCTGAAATTTGATTTTCATCCATGGTGATCAGAGTATACCAATGAATGTCCTACAATTAAAGCATGGCACACCACGCTGGCACGTTGTTAACCGCCGTAGGAAATATATATTACAAAAATATATTATTTTAATTAAAATATTTAATTAAAATTTAAGATAGCTGTCACCTGTCACTTTTACTTTTTTTTGTAATGATAGTTGTAAGGTTCAGAAATAAATAAATAAATAAAAAATATTTGCCCTAATTAGAATTATATGAACCCTGATGATGCCGTGAGGCAAAAGGCAAAACCAGTTGGTTTTTGTAATCATTATATTAATAATTTGAAATGAATATTGTGAAACTAGTTCAAGTGTTTATCCAAATCACAAAAAGAATTAAATAATTTCCCCACATTAGCCTATGACGTCCGGACTGTTATTCCCCTACGCTATGTCTAATCACTTCTTGAAGTAGTTTGACTTCAGTATTATTTTAAATAAAAGTTAAATTTTTATGATTAATAATAATAGTAAGCTTTTTAATTGACTCAGTTTACAATGTTATTAAAATGTACAAATAAAAATCATCACAAACTTAACTTAAAACATACTTAAGTAATGAGACAAGCTGGCCTGTGACTCAGCTACGTGGTGATTTTAGGTCACCGCTGGTATTCTGCCAAAGCCTACTATTTAAAAAAACACAGTATCTTAACTTAATTTTGGCACTGACGTAATACAACTAAAGAAGAGACTAGAATATTTATTCATATGTGCTATGTAAATTTAGGTAAAGGAGACAATCGCCTCTGGGCCTACCAGAAACTTCAACGACCCTCAATGGTATTAGCCCAAGGATTTTTTGAAAATCTAAGCTGAATCATGAACTAATTTTCTCTTCAACTCGGCTAACCCCTAATAATGGCTACGAGGCGCGGTGGCTTAGCAATGAGTTGCGCGAGTTCGAATCCTGCATGTTTACCTTGCATGAGTCTGGATGTTTGTTCTTGTGATATGTATGTATGTAAACGGCTCCTACGTATACAGGAGAAAATCTTAGTGTGGGGGTAAAGTTATTTTAAAACAAAGAAATTATAATAATAACATAAAATTGGAAGTAGTGGTGCCGGGATTAGTGCACGCAATTGAGGGAGGGCGGGAGGTGCTCTTCAAACCAGTTAAGACACATCATTGTATTTAATTAATGCGGATGGTTGCGAATTAGATATTAATCTTTATTATTCTATTCATATTAAGTTAGACAAATTGTAATCCCGCGCGTTACATATATTAGAGACTTAGGCGTTGACAATGACGTATTATATATAGACACGTCATGAACGACCATCGCGGCACTTAAAAACGGCGAAAATACTAGAACTACTTATACGCGTGAAGAAAGAGAAAGAAAATATGACACCGTACGGTGGGATGCCTGTTGCTTGACTACTAGCTGCATGCGCCGGCCGCCATTAGACGGCGTCGTCGAATAAAATGAAATGAAAATAGGTAGTTTTGTGAACTTACGCGTGAAATGACACATTTTTGTCTTTAACTTTTGGGGTATAATTTGTACATCGTCTGAAAACACACGACGGCATGTTTTCTTTATGTTTTGTACAGGTTTACACACACGAATCACGATATAATAAATTAAAAACAAACGTAGGGTCGCCCGACAGGTTGGTGCGTGACTAAGCGCGATGTAGCCAATTGGCTTCATTTCATCTTGCCATTTTAGAGTGCGGACAACGTATCTATAAGTTTATACATCATTGGGCGTTGAAATGGTCCCGGCACTTAATTTTCGTAAGCACATTTTAAATATATGTAAAAAAGCTTTCAGGAGTCTCGGCTTTATATTAAGACAGTGCAGGGATTTTCAGAATTTATTAACTATTAGAATTTTATATAATGCTCTCGTAAGAAGTCAACTTGAAACGAACGCAAGTATTTGGAATCCACATGAAAGCAAGTATAGGTCGAAAAAATTCAAAATAAATTCACGCGATTTCTATACTTTAAGCAGTATCCTTGTTTTCCACTGATGTATCCGAGTCTGTTTGTACTGGGGATGGTTGTTACAGCCGCTTGAGTGTGAGGAGAGACATCACGCTTATTAAATATGTGTGGAAAGTATTATGTGGATGGATATATCACCCAGATGTGCTCGTTGCATTAAAACTACGGGTGCCTAATAATTACGCGTGTTCTCGTCGTCGTCCCCCGTTACTCCTCGTGCCCGCTGCTGGGACGAAGTTGCTTCAGAATGCACCATTGTCACGGGCTATACACTGTGTTAATATCATCTCACAGGATATTGACTTATTTGCATGTAGTGAGACGAAATTCACGATTGCAGCTTACAAATGCGTCGAAAATTGTAATGTTTTTAATCAGTGTTTTATTTTACCATCAATTTGATAGATTTCATACTAGATACCATTATTTATTAGTCAGTAGTTAGGTTAGTTATAGCATCGCAATGGTTTAATAACTGTAATGATGTTATAATTGTGTAATAAATAAATAAATAAAATAAAAAATACAGTAGTGATCTCACCTGTGCATATGGACAGCCAGCATCACGGGTCCACGACTAATGTACTTCATGACGGCGTTGTAGTGTCGATTGAAACGAGCCAGATATTTCTCGTCACCAAGCAAGATGTACGCCTTCAGACAGTATTCGTAGTAGGAATCGATGCCGGCACCCACACCAGAGTCCTTGCGCACCCAGTCTCCAGAATGGATGTTGATCACCGTGCCCATCAGGTCGGACGTCCTGGTAAAGAAATTTTTAGATGATTACGTCTTTATTTGCTTTCATAGTAGGAGGCAATTCAAAAAGCTGATGATAACAAAATCGGCGGATAGAGTTTGGTATTCATCACCAGCAGCGTACCTCTAACATCTAAAGTTTAATTACATCACTCGATAGCTAAAGGATCAAATAATTCATTACGTTGAGTGAGAGTAGTGATGCGTCATTATGCGTGACACGCCGCCATTTTGAGGTCGTTTCGCTGCGTCACATAATATCCGTGTAGTATACATTTTGACGTTACGTACACATATTCACGTAAAACATACGGCCGTGTACACGACACACTTATTTCATCAATAAACTTTACAATTAATAAACCTGTATCTCAGGTGTATGTGCTAATAGAGTCTCCAACAACGTTTATCGTGAACGCACTACACGGCAAACGTCCCGATACCATCCACACTATCTGGATGCTTGGCGGTCCACCACTGTACGTTTCACAAGGAGTTTTCTTCCACGTACAACCTCTCTGTGGAATAGTTTACCACCGGCGATTTTTCCGGACCGATACGACCTGGGGACCTTCAAGAAAAGAGCTTACTCCTTTCTAAAGGGCCGGCAACGCACCCGCAATTCTCCTGGTGTTGCGGTTGATCATGGGCGGCGGCAGTCACTTAACATCAGGTGAGCCGCATGCTCGTTTGCCCCCTTTTCCATAAAAAAAAAAAAACAAATATTTCCTGTCTCTGATATAAATTGAGTAACATACCAACTAATTAGGTTTACTTTTAGCACTAAGTTGCGCTCAATGTTCCGTAACTTCTGTAGTAGTAAGTTTTGTACGTGGTAGAGCCATGCTGCAGTTATATTAGTAGTATAGTTGTAGCACGAATGGGTCGGCTCGACCGGGGAAGGACCACACTCTCACAGAATACCAGCGTCAAATAGTAGCTTAATGCTGCTGTGTTTCGTATGGTGAGTGTAGAGAACCGGAGACCCTTCTTACTGGAAACGAGGCATTCCATCTTAGTTCTCACGGGTGACAACGCATCTGCATTTTCATTCGTTATCGAGGATAGATGTAGATGTCTATGGGCCGCAGCAACCACTTACCATCAGGTGGAATGTTTGTCACCCTTATTCTATAAAAAAACTCGAATACGGGCGACCGATGAGACTATCATATATTGTAGCTCTTTGTTCTGTAAACCGCGAACGAGTGATTTCGACAATCTAAGACTGATTTTGTTTAGTATTACTAAAAAACGCTGTCATTGTTTAAGTGCGCGCTTAGTCAACGTGACCTGAGGTTTATTTCCGATAAGTACGTAACTTTATTTCGTATTTGCCTAAAACCAGTGACTGTCGTAAATGAAAATGAAACTGCGTGGCACAGTTACCGTACCAGCTAAACGGGATTACGGCGTAAGAATGTTTGCGCAAATACAGCGCACTCTCTATTCCCTCACTTTCAAAGCCGGTTGTGATAGTAATCCAACATGACCGGAGAAGGATCAGGCGCAGGACCAACGGCTTTTCGTGATTTTCGAGGTAAGGAAGTGAAACATCGGCAACTTCCTGACTCTAAACTGCCATTTAGAATTTCTTGACAAAAATACTCAATAACTAGTTTTGGCCCCTTTGGGATCCGAACTTAGGACCGCATAATCAGCAGTCGCGCTTCAGCTCACTAGACTAACGAGACGTTAAACATTGATGACTTTATTTTTTGTTTATGTTTTTTTTTGCGATACCATTTATAACCACCCCGACTGGTGACTGGTGGTCCACCACTGGGCGATTTAAAAGAAGATTTCGTCCTCGAACAACTTCCTTGTGGAATCGACAATCAATAAAGATTTTTCTGGACCGATACGACTTAGCAAATACTATAGAAAACCTACGGTATATTATTCTCAAATTATATATAATACTCTCAAGCTTATTTAGCTGGTCCTCAGTTATGTCTACATAGCTTGCGTCAGCACAGTCGAGAATCGGAAGGAGAAGAGACCGTGCGAGCATAATTTTTGTAGGAATGGGAAGAAATGATCGAAGGCGGCGCAGTGAACACAGAGCGACAAAGGTTTTCTTACTTACCTCATTCAGTTGGCGTATCCAAATTAAGGAGTTATCGAAATAAATACCAAGATTTTTGACACTTTAAAAGTAAGGGATTACAATTCCATCGAATTCGATAAGCTCTGGCTGCCAATAATAATGGCATGTGATTTTTTGGGATTGACATTTAGGCCGCATGACTTACTCCACTCATGAATAATATTTAAGTCGTTATTCAATGTAGCGATTGCATCAATGAGCGATGATCTCAAGAGTTAACTGGGTGTAAATCTGAACATTATCCGCAGACATGTAGAGAGTAGAGAGTAGAGAGAGGTAGAGAGAAGATATTTTATGAGTGATTGAATTAATAAAAATGGAAAAGAATAAAGGTGAGTATTTTACTTATTACATAAGTAATTAATGAAACATGGCTGCAAAACCTAGTTTTTCACGTGGTTCAATTTGTGCTGTATATGGTTGCAACAATTATAAACAACTAAAAGACCCAAAATCATTCTTTAGAATGCCCAAAGTTTTGGAGAGGTTAGTTGTAAGTGATTTTGTTAAACAAATGTGATAGTATGCTTGTAATATTTCGTTTATTGTACTTATTAATAAATTTCCCTTTTAGATTGAATTAATGGATTGTGACTTGTAAAAGAACTGACCTGGATAATTTGATGAAAATTAAAGTTGCTGATTATTTTTCCAACAATTATGTTGTTTGTTCAGATCATTTTGATGAAGAATGTTTTCGAAATAAAGATTGATATAGCCGTATGTTGTCAATATTTAGATGGTATAATATTTATGTTATGGATGTGTTTTTCCAAACTAGTATGTGCAGATGTACCTATAAAAAGTATCATTTTTAGGTTAATGCCAGGTTGAGTACCAACCTTGAGGTTGTATAATAAGGTATAACTTTCTGTCTTACATACCTAAATTTTAACATTTCCATTATTATGTTTGTAAGGATTTAGTAAGAAACCACATAGTATGTGTGCCTTCTTTGTTGCAGTTCTAAACAGATCAAATTGAACTCGGTGGACCCGATATTGGAGACCCAAGAGCAACATGAAAACAATACCTAATATTGCAAATTTGCAAACAGAAATGCTAAATTTACATCTTATGATAGATAATTAAAAGAAAACACTAATTTAATACCTCTAATTTATTATCAAAATATAAGAAAAATTTAAAAGTTTAAGCTCTAGCTGTGTGTAACAATCAGTGAACTTCTTTTGCAAAGAGAGCAAATCGAGCAAAAACACAAGTGTTTAAAAAACAAAGTTTTAACCAAGCACATTATCCTGTTAGTATTTCTGAAAAGAATACAAGTTGGGCATATAGTTTACTGCCACATGATAAATGTAAAAAAAAATGTATATAGCCTAGATAATGATTACAGCTTAGAAAATAGACAAATAGAATTGCTAAGAGAGTTTCAGACATTATCAACAAACTTTTCAAAGAAAATATAGACAATTACTTAAAAATTTCTGTGAACAATGTATAGGTAGATTAATGTAATGATTTCTTATATTTACGCGAACACTACACATTGATTGAAACTACTTTTACGGATTTTATCGACTTTATTTAACTATTATTTTTAATTCCCGACGTTTCGGGCGCTTTCCAGCACCCATGGTCACGGGGGACCATGGGCGTGCAACTTAGAGCATTATTTTGAGAACAAAATGATATTTTTTTGTGCTGCCATCTACATTCCAAAGCACTAGACTAAATTAGACGCACCACGCCACTAAGCAGTTAATGGCGGTCACTGATAGTTGAGGTTAATTTGATATTAATATTAATTTCAAATTATTCTGATTTCTCGTTTGTTTATATGCTTTCTTGTATTAAAATAAATATTTGCGACCCAGTGTTTTTTAATGTGTGCAAAAATGTGAAGAAGAAGAAAAATGGCAATGTGTTTTTAAATGTGATCAAGTAAGGACTTTTTTAACAACAGCTAACAGCTAATATCTAAGAAATTGAAGGTTCAAGGCACCTCCACGAATTGCCTCATAGGTACTATTTGCCATAGCTGCCACGCTTTGCAGACGGGTTATTGCCCATCTCCTGTTTCAGTTTCCCTCTCTCGCCTCGGAATTAATGATTATATTTTATTATTCCAGATGTTTTACACTATGTTCCGAAACCAGAATACCTCACTAGAAAGGTTTCAGCAGTTGAAAAGTATAGCTGGAACATCTAAAATATAAAACCGATCGTGAATTTTACTATAACTACCGCATTTGCGATCGGCACTTTGAGGACCGTTTTCTATATCCTCGAACTAAAAGACCTTGGTAAGTTTATTAAAAACTTTCTCATTGTCATGTTAATTAGCAATTGTTTTAGCAGTGCAGACTAAAGAAACTCACTTTCATGATTGTAATATTAGTAAAGGTGGGCAAGCAAACTTTATATTTTTACTTATTATAGGTATGTCAGTGTATAGCTTGACTGCGACAACTACTACAACCCCACCTGATGGTCAGTGGTTATAAAGCCATAGATAGTAAAGCACTGTCTTATCAATAACTAAAGGATAGGATTGGATAGGATAGGGGTAGGAATAAATTCCGTTAACGTAAATGTTATTGAAGAACTTGAAAATAAATATCATGATTGGCACAAAATCTACACAGACGGATCAAAGAGTGCTAAAGTTGCAAGGGGCACCTTTTTTCGACCCATATCAAGCAGTTTCTAAATCTTATAAAGTTACTAATGACATTTGTATTATGACCCTTGAACTCATTGCAATATCCGAAGCCCTAAAGTATGCTGCAAGCTATAACTGTAACTAAATTATTATATACTCGGACAGGAAAACTGCCATCCAATATTTGGCTCGATCTGCCTCTGGAATCGTAGGTGTTGCAAAAGCCTATTGCATACTTTCCCAAATAATATATCAGTTCAGTCTACGCGACACATGTGCAAGAGTGCAGTGGATTCCAGCACATAGACCAAATATTGGATAATGACAAGGCAGATAGATTAGTGAACTCTGCTTGTATAAATGGTGTAGAATATAATGACCCTTGCTAATCAGAAGTACTACCAAAATTCAAAAATTAATGTCATAACAAATTGAAAGAATTTTTCAATGAACGCTCTAAAACGAAAGGTGTTTGGTACAAGACAATACAGAGTGAACCACCTCGAATACCTTGGTTTGTAGATACAAAATTAAAAAAAAATTCTATTAAATTAATATTTAGAATAAGAACAGGTCACATTCCATGAAAAAGATTTCTTATTTGATGAAAAGAACTGATTCCATCTAATGTGAAACTTGTGGAGTAATAGAAAAATTACATCACTTTTTGATGGAATGTAAACGGCAACTAGGGGAAAGGGAATTATTTGGAAGGACATATAAGATAAATGTGGACAATATAGGTATTAACAGGGCATCCTACATGCCCCCACCTTGGATATTGCATTGAGTATGTGCAGATTAATAGCAACATATAGATTTTAATAGGATTGACATGTTAACTAACAAAAATCCCTAAATAAAATAAGAAAAAAAAAGCTTATTCACTTTTCAATTAAAGACAATGGTATGTCAGTGTATAACTTGACAACAACTACTACAACTCCACCTGGTAGTAAATGGTTATAAAGCCCTAGATAGTAAATTAATAATATTTTAGATTTTTAGGGTTCCATATTTACACACAACAAGGAAACCTTATAGTTTCTCCATGTTCATCCCAACGCAGTTTTACTCAGAGACACTAAGTGTTACAAATTTGTAATTTTGCATAGTTTATAGGCATTAATCATGTCTACAAAACTGTGAAATAAAATCTTAAAAACATTTTTATTTTGGGTACACCTCCTATGCAGGTAAATGAATGATTATTTTTACCCATATATTCCATCCTGTAAAGTATTGTTGGATAGGTATTTCAAAAACATTGCGAGTATGGAAGAACACCTTTACGATTCAGGGGTTTGTTACCGAAATATTAAGCTTTAAAGTCGTATTTTTCATTAGAGTCATGTGTCTCCTCTGCCAACTAAACTGCTATTTTTGGAAATGTGGAAAGTATACTCAATAGTAGCATATATAATGAAGTTGAAAGGAAAACTGTCGCATCAAATTAGAACTAACAAGTTAACGGATTTTTAACGATTAATAGTCTACCATTTTTTACGTGGTAGAGCCATGCTGCTGTTATATTAGTAGTATAGTTATAGCACGAATGGGTCGGCTCGACCGGGGAGGGACCACGTTCTCACAGAATACCAGCGTCAAATGGTAGCTTAATGCTGTTGTGTTTTGTATGGTGAGTGTAGAGATCCGGAGACCCTTTTTACTGGAAACGAGGCATTCCATCTTAGTCCTCATGGGTGACAACGCATCTGCACCTTGATTCGTAATCCAGGACAGATGTAGATGTCTAAGGGCCACAGCAACCACTTACCATCAGGTGGACTGTGTGCTCGTTTGTCACCCTATACTATAAAATAAAAAAAAATAAAATAAAATAAATACCAACTTATTAATTGAACTTGGATTGGTAAAAATTTCGTTACAACTCCATAGAAAATGACATAAAACTAGCTGCATTATAACTTTGTGTTGTTATTGTGAACTGTAAGAAATAAACATTTTATGAAGAAATCTTACTATTTTCGTTTATTTTTTAGTTGGTAGATATTGTTGTCTCAATCAAAGTATTCATACAATCAAAAAAGCCTGATACAGTTTCATTTGTAATACTCTTGGTTTATGCGGGCGACCCTCAGGATAAATCAGGGCAGTTGTAGTAGATTACCTAATCGGTATAGTTTTCGATTATTACTTATGACATAAGTTTAAACAATTTTTAATAGAAAAAAAGCATATATCATAATAAAAATACATGTGGAGTGTAACCTAATCTTTTTGCAAATTTTAAGTATTTGACTGCTTTTTGCACACATATCGGAATTTTTCAAGGAGCACCATTTTTTATTTTTAGGTTTTAATGATTATAATGAAAATACATTCATTTATTCCTTAATACTATAATAACACTTGACTGCCTCGTTGGTCTAGTGTCATAAATGCAATTTGATCATGAGATCCCGGGTTTGAATCCCAGTTCGGTCCAAAATCTGTTTTTGGGTATTTCTATCAAGAAATTCTCAGCAGTTTTAAATTTTTAAGTTAGAGTTAAGAAATTGGAAATAGTAATAATGACCAGTGCTTGCGCATACACTTTGGGCACTATAAAATTTGGTCTGGAGGACATTATTATTATTATCATTATATATGTGGTATGTAGCAGTGAATAAAGCAAGCCCAATAAAGAAAGTTTTGTGTTACTCATATACTTTCACCACTATTACAGGCTTACATGCTGAAGGATTAGAAATGGAACCCACACCACATATACTGAATGTACTTCACAAGATTCTGCCAAGTTCACATGATAATCCTATAAGAGGTATTTAATTTATTTTTTAAAGGAGAGGGGGGGGACGATCATGCAGCTCACCTGATGGTAAGTAACTATCACCGCCCATGAAGAACCACAACACCCAGGGGCATTTACAAAAGAGTAGGTTCTTTTCTTGAAAGATCAAGTTGTATCTGTCCAGTAAATTCTCTGGTGGTCATAAATTAATAATTAGTAATTACTGTAACTATATTCTATTAGTATACCAGTAAGTTTTCCGTGTGATAAGTTAAAGATTACTATAATAGTAACAACTACGACTAATAATGGTTCAAATGTAGAAAGCGGTTACAACTCTTGAATTTATAACTTCGAAAGGAGGATGGCCAAATTTCTATAGGAGCTGGACTTTTTTTCATGTCCCAAAACAAACTATAGTTAGATTGCTTTGTTTTCACGTTTAAAAATAATATCTAAATAGCCACGATTTTTTATAATAACGTCAAAAATATTTTTAAGTCTAAATCAACAAATACCTCTTACTTTTTTATTTATTGACCATTTTGTTAAAATATAACATAGGTTTGTCAAAATTACAATCAATGCAAATGATATTACATTACATTAGATTATTACAATTACAAATTAAAATTCATCTACATTTACATGTCAAGCAAGTCAAAAAATGAACATTTCGTATATTCTTCTATATTGTAGAAAGCGTGATTCAAAAAGTATGTTTTTGTCAATTGTCGAAACGCGTTTAATGGAAGTCTTTATTTCTATAGGCAATTTATTGCACATTTTAATTAATAACGAAAAACCTTGCTTGGCCGCTTTATTCGACTGCGATGTAGCCTAAAAGTGTAAGCGATAAGTGAGGGGGGTAATTAGCGTTATTAATCAGTGTTTAGCAGTGGTTTTAAAAAAAATGATGACAATTTATATTATTATATATTGTTATTTACCCATATATGGATACATTATCATGAGGGATAATAATATTAACATAATCACATCCTTAAGTGGCAATTGTACCTCATGACAACGTCCTCGGTTCACGTCAGTGTTTGTGTGACACCGGCACTCCTGCTGATCATGAGATCCTGGGTTCGAATCCCGGGTCAGACCAAAAAATTAATTATTGAGTTTTCCGTCGAGAAATTCTCAGTAATTGCCCGGAGCCAGGAAGTTGGCGTTGCCTCACCCCATGCCTCGGAAAGCACGTAAAGCCGTTGGTCCTGCGCCTGATCTCTCTCCGGTCGTGTCAGTTTACCATCCCATCGGATTATGAAAGTGAGGGAGTAGAAAGTGCACCTGTGCTTGCGCATACACTTGGGCACTATAATCCTGTCCTGCGCCGATGGCTAGCCTCCGTTGAGGCAGGCTGCCGTGGCCGAAATTCGGTCTGGAGGACATTATTACTCAGTTATTTATATAAGGAAAACATACAGCTTTTTAGTAAAATACATGATGTGTGTACAATTAAATGTGAGTTTTAAATTAGCGAAAAAAATTTCCACAGACATTCAGTTGCACTTAAGCAGTTATGCACAGCTTAAGTACAAAAATACATGAAACTGTCTAAGTTAATTAAACTATTTAATTAGACTTAAATATCAAATACATCACTGTAATGTTCCTGTAAAACTAACCCAATTTTTCGGAAAAGGTATCGATATGAACTCATTATATCTTATATTCTATTATACCTTATTACGTGCCAAGCTTCAACTATGTTATGGTTGTAGCACGAATGAGTCAGCTCGAACGGGGAAGGATTACGCTCTCACAGACTAACAGCGCAAAATACCAGCTTAATGATGCTCTGTTTCTTACAGTGAGCGTAGAGAATCAGACCCTTTTCACTGGAAACAAGGAATTTCATGGGGTAGGGGTGACAAGCGGTGTCTGCATTTTGATTCTTTATATATTATATTATTAATTTAGGTGTCTATGAGCTTCAGCATGCACTTGCCGATTGCACTTTGCTATTGGAATGTGTGCTCCTTTTTCACCCTTATTCTATAAAAATACATATTCTTAGAATAGAAAATGTATTTCCTTAAAAACATGGTACATAAGATGGTCAATGACGTGGAACTGATTAATAATGATTGATATTAATCCAGTACATAATAAATCAGCATAGTAGTTGATTTGATGTCTACATACTAATTGAATTGAATTAAAATTAACAACTATTCATAAAAACTCGAATAATTATAGTCTTTGAATACCAAGTCCTTTCACACATGAAATGAATCGTCATTAGGTGCATTCTGAAACTATTATTTGAAGTAATTTTGAACAGTTACAACAATAGAAATAAATTAATAACTTTTTTTGTGGCTACTTAGAGTTATACCTTAACAATAAGGTATTTTACATAAATATTTCATATTGGGACGCTGTAATTTCGTTGTCTGGTACGATTTGGCCATCCTCCTTTTGTTATCACTGAGCCGCAAGCCATGCAGTGGAAATGCTACATTTTTGCACTGTGTACACTGCAGCACTGCGCCAGCTCCAAAAGCATTCTAATAGCATATTGAATAATATATATTATATCATTTATTTATTATTTTATCCTAAGGCTCAAGTTGCAATTCAAAATCATTCATTAAAAAAGGAGAATCCAATACAATTTGATCTATGCCGTCATTGTTTCATTTGATCTCTATATGCATACCTGATTGTCGTACTTTTTTCAGGTACATTGATTACAAGAAAGGTGTACAGATGTGAAAATAAAAAAATAATTAACAAAATCATGATTTCAAAAAGCAAAATTACAAAACAAAAATGTCAAATAAAAGCAGCAATGAAAATGGCGAAGACAAAAATTGTTTCCATATCTTTTTTAACTTCCTTAAATCTCATTGTAATAGGTAAAAATTTGTTTCACAGCATATATGTTCTGAATAATGTTTTAGACACTTTTTATAAAATCTTTGATTAAAGGAATTAAATAAAAAATAAAAATATCAATTTCTTTGCAACTTTCCGCTAAACATATAAAATGATGTGTCTTACCTGGATTGAAGCGCACCTCCCGCCCTCCCTCAATTGCATACACTAACTCCGTCACCACTAGACCAAGCACCACTACTCTCAACACCACTATTCCAGGCAAGACACACCATCGACGATAATACGACACGTGTTTCGCCTCTACACGAGGCATCCTCAGGTAATATAGACTCTACGGCGGCTGACCGCTAAGTGAGCGGCGAGTCGAAACAGTTGCTATTTATACACGCTGACACAATCGCTCCCTACCAAAGTAGCGAGTGACCGCGTCGTGCGATAACAAACCTGTCAACAGTTATTATTATTGTTGTGATTATTTTTAAATACTATTATTATTATTGTTTTGAGTGACCGCGCCGTGCGATAACAAATCTGCTAATAATTATTATTATTGTTATGATTAATATTTTAAATACTATTATTATTATTGTTTTATTTAATAAATATATATAATATATAAATAATATTTAATAAAACAATAATAATAATAGTATTTAAAATATTAATCATAACAATAATAATAATTATTAGCAGATTTGTTATCGCACGGCGCGGTCACTCAAAACAATAATAATAATAGTATTTAAAAATAATCATAACAATAATAATAACTGTTGACAGGTTTGTTATCGCACGACGCGGTCACTCGCTACTTTGGTAGGGAGCGATTGTGTCAGCGTGTATAAATAGCAACTGTTTCGACTCGCCGCTCACTTAGCGGTCAGCCGCCGTAGAGTCTATATTACCTGAGGATGCGTCGTGTAGAGGCGAAACACGTGTCGTATTATCGTCGATGGTGTGTCTTGCCTGGAATAGTGGTGTTGAGAGTAGTGGTGCTTGGTCTAGTGGTGACGGAGTTAGTGTATGCAATTTAGGGAGGGCGGGAGGTGCGCTTCAATCCAGGTAAGACACATCATTTTATATGTTTAGCGGAAAGTTGCAAAGAAATTGATATTTTTATTTTTTATTATAATGGATTTCCGCAAAGTAACGCCTGATTCTATCAATGAATTAAATAAAATCAAACAAAAGTGACTAACTTCAGTCAGTCAGTAATATCTGCAGTATCTTTGCTCTCTTGGGGTAATTAATAATGTTTTGAAAATAAAATCAAAACAAAGTTGTTACAGACAAATATTTATTTTACATTAATTATTAATTTTTCAATTGTAAATACTTACTTCCACAAAATATTAGACCATCTGATACACGTTGGTTAAAATTCGTGCTTTACTCTTAAATTTAGGTATTTTGTCAGGTTACACTGAGTTATCTGTCAGCTTACATGTCCATCATTCAGTAGTTCATTTTCTCCCGCATTAATATCTAACTGTAATTATTATTTATGCTCCCATTTAGTTCAATTTAAGTTCAAAATTAATTTGAGTTCAACACATTCCTTGGGGGCAAATTGTGAGGAAGACTTTAATAAAGTTTTAAATAATTTGGATTGCCTGCTGGCAAAAAATGAATTACACCTGCCCCCAAAAGAAAATAGAATTAATATAGACTTTATAGTTCAAAAATTGGCAGGTAATGATTCGCAAGAATTTGCAAATAAAATTGTCACGGAGACAAAAAGGTATGTGGAAGGGCAAGTTATTAAAAAGTCAAAAATTAAAGTTTGCAAATCATGTTTTACATGTAATAATAAATTGTGTGATACAACTCCGCCACAAGTAGACAATTACATTTTATCTGTGGATGTCACGCGAAGATCACTTATGAGACCTTCCCAAAACTTTTTAGAGTGTGTTGAAAATGTGATTAAAATAATAAAAAATGCTTTACAAAACGGCCCCTACAGTGGTATATGTGACAGAATTAAATTATTAATAGATCTTGGTGTGGAATTCGAATTTTTGTCATGTAAAAAGCATAATTTTTTACGTGGTAGAGCCATGCTGCAGTTATATTAGTAGTATAGTTGTAGCACGAATGGGTCGGCTCGACCGGGGAAGGACCACGTTCTCACAGAATACCAGCGTGAAATAGTAGCTTAATGCTGCTGTATTTCATATGGTGAGTGTAGAGAACCGGAGACCCTTTTTACTGGAAATGAGGCATTCCATCTCAGTCCTCACGGGTGACAACGCATCTGCATTTTGATTTGTAACGGAAGATAGATGTAGATGTCTATGGGCCGCAGCAACCACTTACCATCAGGTGGACTGTGTGCTCGTTTGTCAGCCTATTCTATAAAAAAAGTAAAGAAAGCTTAAAAACCTTTATAATTAATTATATAATCAGTTTAATTATTCACAGCTGGTGCATGAATGTCATGAAAATATTGCAGTGTAGACATGTTAAAATTGATGAAAATGACAAAATAAAAATTCAAGCTAAAAATACTATCTGACTATAGATATTTATCTCTATATCACATTATGATGTACTTTTAACTTTCTAAACTTACTAATTGAGATGCTTATGGCGCTACTCCTTGCGAACGACCTTGAGCGGTCGGTTCTATACAATCCACGCGATCTCGCTACAATATATCGCGTAATAAATACGCTCAAATTTTTGGAATTATTTCAATTAAGAAAGAAAGACGAACTTAAGAAATAATATAGATTTTTAAATTATCTATCCAATAGTATGTAATGTGTAATCCTCAAATGATTAGAGCATTGCCTTTAACAACAGATGCATGTTATCAATAATTTTATTCATTTTTAAAAATAAGTTTTAAATGTATAGATAACACATAAAAACTAATTAAAACGTGGAATGTGATGATAGGATATCGAACACTTTAATAATGTGCTTTTGGATGTAGTTTATTTCTCATAACTAAAGAGATAATAGTCTCTGAAAAACACACTTTCGCAAGGTTTTGATCGGGGCCTTAAGTAAAGTAGATAAATAATCACATAAGCTGTTTGATGACACCTTAATTTTGATATTTTGGAGAGAAAAACCTAATTATAATCACTTCTATTTTTGGTATTTCTAAGAGTTTAAAAATATTTTAATGTTTGAAGTTTTATTTTATCATTATTGATTTTAATATGTCTGCCTTTTAATATTTTATTTATAATTATTACACAAGCTCTTAGGCTATCTTTGAGGGTCTGAACTATGTATAATTATTTTGATCATCAAATTAATGATAAGGGTCCTTACTTTTTTGTTTATGTCATGTTAGAAATTCAAATTTGATATTTATTAACAATTTAATGATTTAAAACATCCCATTTCCGGGGAATCATTGGTCAAATGTTTTTAATTATTTTTGTTATAATCTTCAATACATCGTAAAGTTTTGTGAAAGTCACAAAAGCGTTTTTCTTGAAACATTACAAATTTAATGAATTTGCTTGGTGTGGAGTTGTATTACAAAGGTCATTATTACGTTATTTACATACCTACATTAATTTTCATCTTTTTATAACTTTTAAAATACAAATATTTTAGTTTTAGTTTCTGCAAATTTGCTAACTGCCAAATTGTGAAAAGTAAAACGATTTGTGAAATAAGAATAGAACGTGAGTTGATCGAGCAAGTAGATGAGTTTGTATATTTGGGCTGCGTATTTAGCAGGGATGGGAGATATGATAAGGATATAGAACGACGAGTGAATGCGGGAAATAGAGTAAATGGGGCCTTGCACTCTATTGTGAAGAGTCAAAATGTGTCGAAAAAGGCACGTATGGCAATTCACAATGCTGTGTTGGTCCCTACTTTAACGTATGGTAGTGAAAGTTGGGTGTGGCAGAAGAAGCACGAGAGTAGAATAAACGCAGTAGAAATGCGGTCGTTAAGGAGTATGTTAGGGCTGAATCTGAATGACAGGGTAAGGAATTGTGTAATAAGAGAAGAGTGTGGTTTGCAAGATGATGTGGTGACCAGGATTAAGAAAGGAATGCTTCGGTGGTTTGGTCATGTGGAAAGAATGAATGTATGAGGAAAGAGTGACAATGAAAATTTATGGTGCAGAAGTGAATGGCAGAGTCGGAAAGGGACGTCCTAGGCGAAAATTTATCGACCAAATTGGCGATTTATTGAAAACGGGCCAAATTAGGAGTACCCTTAACCGACGAGCATGTATGCGTAGGTGTATGGATGTGAAGGAGGCAAGAGAGGTGTGTCAGGATCGTGCCAAATGGAAGTCTGTAGTCTCTGCCTACCCCTCTGGGTGACGGGCGTGAGTGTTTATGTATGTTATGTATATGTAATCATAGACAACATTTAATCATGTTTGTTATAAATCTTTTATTACATATTTTTTTTAATTACTGCCATCGTAGCATTTTTGCAAAAATCTATAACAAATTGATAGCTTAATATGAGCTTTATATCCTTTATCATCAAACCAAAACATGTTTATGGTTATATTTTCACTCTTAACATCCTCAGTCTTCGGAACCTATGACAGTTCTATTGTAATGTAGTTCAGAACACTAGCATCTCATCAAACATTAAGAAACACAAGCAATCTGCCATGTTCAAGCTTTGTTCTTTCATTTGCCTAAATATAATTAAGTTTATACCTGGTTTAATTAGTATTTATTTAAGGACATTTTTAATGTCCGTCTTGAGGACAAAGTGAACAATTTCCCTAAAATATATATCTTGTAAGGCTTTTTTCTTTTTATTGAAATTCCTAAACAATTTGTCTTCAAAGTTTTATCATCTTCCACGACATTCATGTTTTACTTGTACTAACTGCATATTCAGGAATTCGTGGGTGTAGAATAAAACTTTGGCTATTTTTGACTATCAAAATTCCCCAATTTATTAGATTGATTATAATTTCGCAAATAGTTTATAAAGTTGTATAATGTATGAGTATGTTATAATATATAAAATGCTCGTTTTGTAATAAAAAAATATAATGATTACACATGTAAAACAATGGTAAAGTGGGCATAAGAAAGTCACTTTTGTAAATTATTTGTATTTTTTAAAATTGTGGTTATTACACACATTTAAAAAGATTTGTTATGTTACTAAAGTATGATAACATTATCAAGTTCACATTTTAAAGATTAATAATGCTGCTCCAAAATGTATCTTTTTTATTAAATTAATTAATTTTAAATACTAATTCATAAAATTATGGAAGAGGAGCAAACCTTTGGAGAGGATTCAATTACCAATGTGCTCTTAAATGGGAAGGAGTTGAGTCTTGTGGATGATACCACTGTTTCCCTGTATTAATATTGGGGTCATGTGACTGATATTGAAGCCATATTTTGATTATAAAAGAGAGCCGCACGGTCAATTTTTATCTTAAATTTTAAGGAGCCTTTTAAAAAATTTAAAGAAATAAACACATTAACTTTGGCATAGCAATATATTTGTGAAAATGTAATATAATATGTACGTACATAAAAACATAAATAGCTTTCATAAGAATAAAGAAAACACCAGGAACAAACATAAACTTGTAATACCAATTACTAGAATCCACTGAGTCAGTAGTGCTGTTATGGGACAATGTATTATACGCTTTTACAACAAAATTTCAGAAAAAGTACAAAATTTGTCAATTAACAAGTTGAAATGTTTTATTAAAGGAAAAATGTACAAAACTGTTATAAATAGCTTTCATAAGAATAAAGATGTTCAAACTTTAAACACTAGGAACAAAAATAGGCTTGTAATACCAGTTACTAGAATCCACTGAGTCAATAGTGCTTTTATGGGGGCAATGTATTATAGGCTTTTACAATAAAATTGCAGAAACTGTACAAAATTTGTCAATTAACAAGTTGAAATGTTTTATTAAAGGAAAAATGTACAAAAAGTGTTATAAATAGCTTTCATAAGAATAAAGATGTTCAAACTTTAAACACTAGGAACAAACATAAGCTTGTAATACTAGTTAATAGAATCCACTGAGTCAGTAGTGCTTTATAGGGCAATGTATTATACGCTTTTACAACAAAATTGCAGAAAATGTACAAAATTTGTCAATTAACAACTTGAAATGTTTTATGAAAGGAAAAATGTACAAAAAGTGTTATAAATAGCTTTTATAAGAATAAAGATGTTCAAACTTTAAACACTAGGAACAAACATAAGCTTGTAATACCAGTTACTAGAATCCACTGAGTCAGTAGTGCTTTATGGGGCAATGTATTATACGCTTTTACAACAAAATTGCAGAAAATGTTCAAAATTTGTCAATTAACAATTTGAAATGTTTTATTAAAGGAAAAATGTACAAAAAGTGTTATTATAATATCAAAGAATACATAAAATAACTCCTGGGTATGAGGTGATCGCAATCATGCTTGTATGTACTATTAAAATTTATTTAAAAAATGATATTGTAAAGTGAAATATGTTTAAAAAAAAGTCACGCTGGGTTTCTTGTTGGTTCTTCCCAGGACAGTGGTATCAGTGGTAAATAAAACACGATTTCCAATAAGTATTATGTAATAATCCATATTTAATTAAAAAAATGTTCTATTCTCTGTAATATAAGATATTTACTAACTAGTAGGGACATTGTATAAAGAAATCAATTGATATTGTGCAAATACTGTTAAATTTAACACATCTAATGTTATTCAATAACTAAGCAAAGAATTTTTAAACAATAAACGTTTTAAAAATAACCTGTTTTTTATTTTTTAACAACATAAACAACTATTAATTACATTGCAGCACTTGCGCAATGTAATTAGTGGTTGTATATAAAATAAAAATATTAAAGTGCAAAAAAAGGGCGAGCCCAAAGCACCAATATTTTAACGCCATCTATTAGGCAAAACAAGAACTTTAACTAAAATTAAACTTGAGTCGCACATCTATCTCTAGTATATATACAGTAATCTATGCGGGGGACTGAGATGACTGACGTCCCGATGTCATTGTCAAACCCGGAGTACCTTCAGATTTTTAATTGTTGTTTATGGTCCGATCTATGCAAAATGAACTGACTATGTCCTGAGGTCTTGCAGTGGTATGCTTGGGTTTAGTTTTAATTTTATTGATTATAGGATCCCAATCAGGTGGTAGTACCCAGCCTCCTTCTCTATTGAAATTAGGATGTTTTTTAATTGCAATAGCCTCACGTATCATCCTTGGTAGGAATCGGTGTTCTTTCGCGAGGATTTGTGATCTATCAAATCTGATGTAATGGTTGGGGCCGTCTAGAATATGATCACAAACTGAAGACTTCCCGGAACGTTGAAGATAGACATATAGCTGATGTGAAGCATCACACACATTCTATTGAAATTAAAAAACATCCTAATTTCAATAGAGAAGGAGGCTGGGTACTACCACCTGCTTGGGATCCTATAATCAATAAAATTAAAACTAAACCCAAGCATACCACTGCAAGACCTCAGGACATAGTCAGTTCATTTTGCATAGATCGGACCATAAATTATATAATAATAATTATTAATTACGGAATTAATAATAATAGTAAAATAAACGCGATAAAATCCGTAAAAGTAGGTCGATTAATTTTAAATGTGTGCACATGCACAAATAAATATTTCTAAATGCGATGAATGTATAAGATTATTTTTAGACAAGTGTTTCAATATTCTGCTAAAAGCATACGTAAGTAAGTTTAATGAATCGCGCTGTAGATTGAGGTCTAGAAACTTGAAAATTAAAGAAAATTTCACATTCCTAATGTATTTAGTTTTATTTTAAAACCCCCAAGAAATCTGCAGAAACTATAATCTACGTTTTGTTTTGTAGCGGCGCTGTTGTCGCGCCACTACCGAAACACACCGAAGCCTAAATCGCGCTATCAACATTCCGAATCATAAACAGTATATATAGAACAGCTCCGAACTATCACACGGAGTATTGGCCGCTCCCTGGGCAGAACACCTTGCCCGGTGGGAGATCTCCCCTTTTCCTTCCATGGCCACAGTTTCTAGTACAGTGTAAAATTGTACAAAATTTTCAAATTCTGTTGAAAAACTACGGTACAAACAAAGAGTTTTGCATAGTTCATAACTTTTTCACCAACTCATGCCACTAAATGGCGCTATTGTGACAGTTGCCATTCCCATGAAGGTTATAGAACAGCAGAACAATCGCCGTAGAAAATAGTGTACCAGAAATATGGACACCATCAGTGAGGCGTTGCGATCGCTCGAGGTTCGGTCAATAAAAGTCATTTTCAGTCTATTTCTCCGATCAGATGGTAAGCCACTTGCATATCCACGAAAAATAAAATATTTCTCCAGTTTTTAACCTTTCTTTTCGTCAAAAATTACAAAATTACAGAGCACGAAAATGTTCTCATTAAAAATGAAATGAGAATTTGTACATTATTCAACTAACTTCATCTACTTGTACTCATAAACAGCTAACTTCGCAGTCACTACTCACCGACATCAGCGCCGCAATACATTCTACAATTTTCAAGGACAGGCGGGCTATGCTTTAGTACGTAGTGATCGTTCTCCTGTTCTCTAACCTTCATGGCCATTCCAATGTATGGAAACTGTCGAGAGCTGCACGTACTAAACCGTAAGGTTTTATAAAGTATTTGTACTTATGGACCTTCAAGAAAATAACCTACACCTTTTAAAAAAAGCCGACAACGCACTTGCAATTCGCCTGGTGTTGCAGTTGTTGCATCATTGTGGCCGCGGTAAGCACTTCACATCAAGTGAGCCGTATTATGTTCGTTTGAATCTCTTATAAAAAAAACACTTGGCGTCTGGACTTTTATACACGGTTGAGCCAAGCTGCAGCTATATTATGGTTGTAGCACAAATAGGTCGTTTCGACTGGGAAAGGACCACGCTCTCACAAAATACTAGAGTAAAATAGCAGCTTAACGCTGCTGTGCTTCATATGGTGAGTGTAGATAACCGGAGACTTTTTACTGATAACGAAGCATTCCAAATTCTCCGGGATGACAACGACTCGGAATATTTAATCTTAAATGAGGATTGATGTAACTGGCTATGGGTGTGTGCTTCTATTTACTTGCTCGTTTATTTTGATTCTTACTGAAGAATAGATGAAGACTTTATACGCGGTAGAGCCACGCTGCAGTTATATTGGTAGTATAGTTGTGGCTAGACATGGGACGAGTATTCGGTTTGGATTCGGTAGTCGGCGGATTCGGCCTTTTTTAGCGTTCGGTCGAACACCGAGTACCGATTACTCGGCCTTAATTATATTCCAGAGAAAAATAAAGACAAAAAGCCAGTTTTTATCCTTATTATTTTATTAGACACATTAAACACCAGGAACATGAGAAACAGCAGAAATATTGAGAACGTACATAAGAATCTATACTAGACATTTTTATGACTAATATTTAAAATTTAAGAGAGGAAGATTGTGATGCAAAAACACTAGTTTTTCGGCACTATTTGGGTCTAGTTTGCTTTTTTTTGTTTCCTCCTCTGAAAAAAGCCATTCACTGTAAATTGAACTGGTGGGTGTTGATAAGTATTGAGTCGCAACTTTTACCAAGATGAGGCCTGCCTTTATTAGAAACCCAACATTTATATGAATTTGCATCTTTTGCGACCCTTGGTCATCATCATTCTCTAAACCATTTCCCATTATCTGGGGTCGGCGCAGTAAACCTTCTTGTTCCATTCCTCTCTATCAGCCGTCATTTCCATACTTACTCCTTTCATTCTCATATCACTCTTCACACAATCGATCCATCTTTTATTCGGCCTTCCTCTGCCCGTGTGTCCCTCCACATTCATATTCAACACTCGTATTGTGACATGACTTTCATTCCTCCGCATCACATGCCCAAACCATGCCAATCTGCTTCCTCTCACCTTTTCTACCACTGGCGCTACTTTCAGGCTTCCTCTTATATACTCATTCCTTATCTTATCCATCCTTGTCACACCACACATCCATCGTAACATTCTCATTTCATTCGCATGCAGTCTATTTTCATCCTTCTTCTTGACGACCCAGCATTCACTTCCATACATGACGACAGGTCGGATGATCGATTTGTAAATTTTCCCCTTCAGCCTTATTGGCATTCGGGGATCGCACGTTGTGGCTGTAACCTGTCGCCATTTCATCCACCCTGCGTTAATCCTATGCTGCACAGCTCTATCTATTCCGCCGTCGCCTTGAATGAGGGAACCGAGGTACTTGAAATCTGAGCAGGTAGGCAGTATAGCGCCATCCAACGACATGGGTACAGTACTGGAAAGACCGCCGAAATCACACCACAGATATTCGGTTTTGGATCTGCTGATCTTCAAGCCAACACTTTCCAGCCTCTGTTGCCACCCCGTCAGTCTGCTCTGTACCTCGATGCCTTCTTCCCCGACAAGCACGATGTCATCGGCAAAGAGCATGCACCAGGGTGCCTCATCCTGCAGGTCCAACGTCAAAGAGTCCATAATCAGTAGGAAGAGGTAAGGGCTCAATGCCGACCCTTGGTGCAGCCCTACCGCCACATCGATACTGCCCGTAGTTCCCGCGGCAGATCGTACACATGTACGGGATGCTCTGTACATAGCACGGACTAACCTCACATACTTCCCAGGCATACCTTTCATCTTTAACGCCCACCACAAAACCTCACGGGGAACCCGATCGTACGCCTTTTCAAGGTCGACAAAAACCATGTGCAGATTTTTATGCACGCGCTTGTACTTTTCGCACAATTGGCGTAATGCGAAAATGGCATCTGTCGTACCTCGACCGGGCATGAATCCGAACTGGTTTTGTGTTATCTCACACTCTTCTCTCATTCTTCTCTCTATTATTCTTTCCCAGACTTTCATCGTATGTGACATGAGTTTTATTCCCCGGTAACTGCTGCAGTTTTGAACGTCTCCTTTGTTTTTAAAAATGGTGACCAGTATACTACTGCACCATTCCTTAGGTATTTGTTCTTCCTGCAACAATTTACCGAAAAATAAACTCAACCACTTCCATCCATCCGCACTCAGCAACTTCCACACTTCTACTGGTATTCCATCTGGGCCGACTGCCTTCCCATTCTTCATATTCCTAACAGCCATTTTTACTTTCTCCACACTAATTTCTCTCACTAAGCCCATATTCACTGGTGGGTTTTCAAGCATACCATTCCATTCATTCTCCTCATTCATCAATTTCTCAAAATACTCCTTCCATCGCTTCTTTATACTTTCATCGTCAGTCAAAATTTTTCCAGAATCATTTTTTATACATTTTACATGTGAAACATCTCTTCCATTCCTTTCTCTCGCTCTTGCAATTTGAAAAAGTCGTTTTTGACCTTCGGGGCTTTCAAGGGACCGATATAATTTATCTTGCGCCTCTGCCCTACAAATAGCAACTTCCTTCTTCGCTCTCTTCTTATATTCTTTATACGCCTCTCTCTTACTTTCTTTTATGGATTCATTCTGGTCTTCTACGCTCTGCCATTCTTTAAAGGCATTTTTCTTTTCTCTCAAAACTTCTCTAATACTTTCACTCCACCACCACCCATCCTTATCTATCATACGCTTCCCTTTTGTTTCTCCTAACACCTTCCTTGCCACACTTCGGATACAATCAGCCATTTCCTTCCAGCACTCATTCACACTCATTCCTTCCATATCACCCATCTCTATCATCTTGTTTACAACTAGCTCTCTAAATTCACTTGCATACTCCTCCTTATGCAACAAATGCCACTTTATTTTGGGTGGGGGACGATCCTTATGTTTGTTGAGGCGAACAGTTAAGCAGATGTCAGCCAGCAGAATTCGGTGCTGGGATACTAAGTCTTCACCTGGAAGCACTTTGCAGTTTTTTACACTCTTGATTTGGTTCCGTCTTAACAGAAGATAGTCGATCTGTGTCGCGTGGTGGCCACTTTTATAAGTAACAAGATGCTGATCTCGTTTTTGGAACCACGTGTTTACTACAGCCAGGTCGAAAGCACATGCTGCTTGCAGAAGAACTTCCCCCTCACGGTTGCGCACTCCGTACCCCCATCCACCGTGTACTCTTTCATACCCGTCATTCACTCTCCCTACATGTCCATTAAAATCTCCTCCCATATAAACATCCTCACTCTCAGGTATTCCCATCATCATACAATCAAATTCCTCCCAAAACTTCTCTTTCACACTCTCTTCACAGCCTGTTTGCGGAGCATACACACTTACAACATTCACTACTTTGTTTTCAATCATTAATTTAACAACTATCATTCTGTCATTTACTCTTTTCACATCTGTCACTCGTTCTTTCATTCCACTATCTAACACAACTCCTACTCCATTTCGCTTCCCGTCACTTCCACAGTAATAAAACTTGTATCCTTCCCCAATCTCTCTTGCTTTATTGCCCTTCCATTTTGTTTCCTGCAAACAGGCAACATTCACTCTTCGTCGTTTCAAAACATCTGCTAACTCTCTTGCTCTTCCAGTCATCGTACCTATATTCCAGCTTGCAAACCTCACTCTGACATTCTTCTCTCTAGGGGCTCGCCTCTTACGTCGCACCCGCTCCGTAAGGTGCGACAACCCTTGCCCACTTCCCACAGGAGCCGGGTGCTGCTCCTGCGCGTCGCCTGCGGGGTACGCCCTAGCCCTGTCATATATCCCACAACTCGTAATATTCATAAGTTTACTGCATGGGATTTGGCAAAAGTTTTACAGTCGGCCGCCTGCCTGACACCAACCCTCTTTGGGTATGCTATTGTTGGTAGAGGAAGCTACCATTTTGGAAAAAGGAAAAAAAAGGTTGGGGGTAGGAGCGTAGGTGTAAGGATACTGTTATCTCGGCAGGAAAGGTATGAGAATAACAGTAGCTCGGGGAGCCGGGGTCGCGTACCCGTATTCCATAACAGGATCACCGGAAAGGTAGACCAGCATGAAAACCCCCTGACTGACTTTTGCGACCCTTGGTACGCTTAAGTAATGATCTAACTCTGGTGCAGCGGAATTCTTAGGATCATTATGTTAGTAACTGGCTGATGCATCAGCAGCTTTTTTATTCAGAAGCATGTTTTTCGTATGAAATTTTTTTATGTGTTTCCTAAAATCAATAATTTTTCTAGGCATTTTCCGATAAGACGATTTCTATAAGCAGTCATTTTCGCGCCGGATAACAAAAACAATATCTCGAACATGAGTTATTTGACAAGTAATCAGTAATCACTCATCAACAGTGTCCGTGGGTGTGTGACTGATCGAGTACCGATACAAGTACTTTCCTTTCGATACTACTTGGTACTCAGTTTTAAAGTATCGATACCAAAGTATAGTTGCCGACACGAGTCGTGAGCACAGATAAACTGTGGAGGGAGGTAGGTACACTGTCGGGCAAAATTATTGGGTACCTTTATTATTTCAATTCGTAATTGAATATTTTCGCCGACTTTTATGAAAATGTTTACTCGAAAACATCAACTTTTACCTTGATACAGTAATGTTGCAGATATTCGTGTCCGTTATTTTATTATCTACTATAAAGTATTTAATGTATACCTGGTGGTTAGAATTGATTATTTTATTAAGAAGAAGGAAGAGGTGATATGCCTTCCATAAAATCTGGTGTTACGGTGCACTGTACGGTAGCTACTGAGACATAAGTCGCCTCAGCAGTCTGTTCATATACCTAATTTTTTCATGTAACTAAACAGTGAATAGACCATTTGTCGAGATTGTCTATTTAACACCGAATTCTGCCTTCTCTGCATATTTAGACCAAAATCTGAACACTCAAATTATAATAACAAAAATAATTAGAGACAATAAATAACAAAAACAATTAATAACAAGGAATACACAAATAACAATTAACAACGAGGTAACAAAAACAATTAACGAAAATAAACTAATTAAAAAAGTTATCACTAAAATTATTGCTCTGAAGTGTACGGAAGCCGAATGATACGTTCAAAACCAATAGACGACAAGAATCGACTGATGAACCAATCACGTTGAACGTCAGCGTGGTCAACGTCGTATCGACCAATAAAAAGTGTGCTCACGACTTATGTCGGCAATTATACATGGTATCATAAGAAAATTATTAAGTAAGTATTTACTCGTATCGTTTCATCCCAACTCTGTGTATGGGAAATAACCGCGCGCCGTCCACTATCGTGTTTATTTAAAGCCTAGTATTCGGCCGAATACTCGGCCCAATCTAGGCCAAGTACTCGGCGAATCACTACTCGTTCCATATCTAGCTGTAGCACCAATGGGTCGGCTCGACAGGAAACGGTCCACGCTCCCACGGAATACGAACGTAAAATAGCAGCTTAATGCTGCTGTGTTTCGTATGGTGAGTATAGAGAACCAGATAGCTTTTTTAGTGGAAACGAGGCATTCCATCTTAGTCCTCACGGGTGACAACGCATCTGAATCTGTATTTTAATTTCGTAATTGAGGTTAAATGTAGATGTGTATGGGCCACAGCAACTAATTACCATCAGGTGGACTGTGTATTCGTTTCTCACCCTACCTTATAAAAGAAAGATGTCACAGTATCCACATACATCAGGTGTACTGTGTGCTCGGTGATCATCCATATTCTTTAAAACCCTTAATTAAAAAAAAAACTCCAAATCTCAATAAAAAAAGCAGACGGTTCGGGAGCCGCAGTACCTTTAACGGGGGCACTTTGAGGCTTTGGTTTGAACACAGACAACTTACATGACTTACAAATCCTGGTCGTGAATCCTGATATTTATTCACGTATAATTTATATAATATGTAAAACTCCTTCACGACACAGGAGGTCTCTAAATTGTGAGTTATTTTTCACATAAAAAAATTCTAATAATTACTTATTTTACTTTTTTTACTTAATGTTTAATTATAAATACCATTTAGTTATACGTTTTTTTTTTAATGTTTAAACATATTGTGGTTGCAAGCTTTTAATATGTATTAGATATCTGTGGAAACGCCATTGGTTTTAGGATTACTTTTATATGTTTTATAATGTATTTTTATTGTACTGTATGTTTCCCTTAAAAAGCAAATAAATAAATAAATAAAATAAATACCTATGCCTGATCTTCCAGAGCCGGTCCATGGCACGGTGAGCCTTCTGCTCGAAGATCGGGTCGCCTGTGAGACGCGAGAGGGCTGCCATCTCCAGGATCATGGTGCCAGCGCACGCTGTGCACGTCTCCCGGGACTCCGACAGACCTCGGATACCATGACGAAGGTTCACCTGATCACCGAATAATATTATAATTTTTATTTCACTTTTCATGACGTGTACACAGTTGTGTAATGATTAAAATCCGTGTAATAAGTATTATTTATCAAATGTGTGTGCTATTTATCATGTATAGTGTATAATATTTAGGTTATTTGTAGTAACATGACTGCCACGCTAATCAAGTGGTTGTAAACGTGATTGCAGATTATGAGGTCCTAGGTTCGAATCCGGGGTCGGGCTAAAATTTGTTATTAGGTTTGGCCCGGAGTTAGGAATTTGGCGGTGTTCCTTCACTTCCGTGCCTCGGATAGCACGCGGAGCCGGCTATTGATTTTCTTTAAAATAATATACATAACATAATAATATTCAACATTGAATAACTTTGTCTTCGTGGGTTGCATAATTTCTGCGCAACACATTCCAATAATGAAAGCAGCGTTGCCTCTCATAAAATAAATGTATGTAATGGCGTTGCTATGTTGATTTTCAAAAAGTGTTTTGTAAAGGCTAATTTTGAGTGTTATTTAAATTTATTTTGATTTATTATAATAGAAATATGTCCGACCACTACGTGAGGTACTGAGAGTATAATAGCACCGTTGCTATGGATACGTTGTCTTTTATAAACTATAGTGAAAAACGAACTTACAGTCCACCTTGATTACTCTGAATACCTGCCAACAACTTTAAACAGAGGAGACTGCTGATGTGTGGTCGGTCACCTCTGAGGACTAAGATGGAATTCCCAACAGCTTGTGATAAGAGCCGTGGTAGCTCAGACGGTTAACGCTCGCTGTAAATATAACAGAACGCGGGTAAACCGGGTTCGATCCCCGCCGGCACCAATGAAATTGTTAATTGCAATTTTAAGTGCTGATTCACCACGTGCTCGGCGGTGAAGGAAAACATCGTGAGGAAACCTGCATGTCTGAGGAATAAGGAAAAAATATATTTCGAAGACATGTGAAGTTCGGCAACACGCACTGGGGCATCGCGGTGGACACTTCCTTGCCCTAAACCCTCTCAGAAATGAGGGGAGGCCTGTGCCCAGCAGTAGGACGTATATAAGCTGTAACTTTACTTTACTTTTTTACTTTTGTGATAACTGACTCTATATTTTTTATAGAATAAGGGTGTCAAACGAGCACACAGTCCACCTGATGGTAAGTGGATGCTGTGGCCCATAGACATCTACATCTATCCCCGGTTAAGAATCAAAACGCAGATGCGTTGTCAACCCTGACGACTAAGATGGAATGACTTTCCAGTAAAAAAGGGTCTCCGAATCTCTACACTCATCGTACTGTTACGATTCCCCAATGCTAGGGAAAACCCTTAGTCTTGGATAATTATTGATTACATAGATTTCCACTAATTACTCATGACATCACTTAAAGGCAACTCTGCTTCCCGCTCCCGGTGGGCAGTCAGTCTCTGCCCGGCCGCTGAATCCCTAACATCTCTCTCTGTATCCTCGCGTGTCTGCCAGTTTCGACTCCGGGCCAATTAAATATTGTAACATTTATCATTTTCTTAATTTTATATTTTTTTAATATTACTATTTATTATTATGAAATAAAAGTGTTTTTTTTAAAACCTAAATTACGAGGTCCCGTATAACATTGGTGGCAGCTTAAGGGATTTTTTTTAAGAAATAAGTAAATCCTCGGAACGCCTCATTTCTGTGAAAATATATTAAATAAATTCATTTCTACGTGTGATTGTGTCAGTGAAAAGCACATAATTCCAATCTCATCTACGTGTCGCCGTATCCTGCATCCCTGTGCAAACACCGCTGTATCCTGCTGGTCTTACCAGACCCTCACGTGCCTTGTTGGGCATACACCGAAGACCTATCACTCACCTTGGGTGATCTCGCCTGACTACGAAATGTTTCGTGTTGCCGTCGTAATTGCAGTATTCCTGTAAGTACATTAATTAATCCTACATCGAAGCTATCCGTGTTGTGAAAAAGTGTCAGTGATTTAACTATAAAATTCCATCGCATAATTTTAATTTAATCCAAAGTGTTAAAGAGTTTCAAAGTACATATTAGTCTTAGTAACATTTAATTAATCATTCTTTGTTCATTGTATTATTTCTTTATCGCTCAGTACCGAGAATAGTGCAACATTCCATTCTTATCGCAACTCCGTACCCTACGCGTTATCGCTGTTTTGACTAACTTGCTATGCCCAAAGACGAGCCTATTGCCATGTCTAAGGAATTAAAAGAAATCGACATGAACTTTTTAAGCAAATTTATTAATAAATTCGATGGCAATCGCGAAAAATTGAATGCATTTTTAAACAATTGCAGAAATGCAATAAGTCTTGCGTCACCGTCTCAACAAGACATAATATTAAAATTTATTCTAAGCCAACTCGAAGGCCGTGCTGAAAGTGCGTGCTCCATCAAAGAGTTCGAGAACTGGCAACAGTTAGAAGAGTTTCTCAAAAATCAATTTGGCGAAAAAAAACACTATGCTGCACTACTCTCAGATCTCCAAGATTGTTGTCAAATTAATGGTGAAACAGTCAATCAGTTCGCACTACGCGTAGAAACTTGCTTATCAAAACTATTAACAGAAATTAACATCTCCATACCAACGAAAAAGAAAGGTGAACTGACTGGCCGTGTCGCTGCAATGCAAGACCTAGCATTGCATACATTTGTAAGTGGCTTAAATCCTCGATTGTCAACGGTAGTCAGATGCCGTGATCCTGAAACTCTAAATGAAGCCATTGGCTTCGCTGTATCTGAAGAAAAAATATTGCAAACCTCCTTTAAACGTAATCCTTCGACAATCCACACCGGTTCACCTAGTCAAGGACGTTGGCCTCAACGTCAATCCCAGCAAGCTCGAAATCCAGCACAGCGAGGCTATTCAAATAATAATAATGCTAACAGTCAAAGGCCGTCTACTTCAGGGCCTCCCGTGTGCCGTTACTGTAAAAACGTGGGCCACACTATTGAGGAATGTAGGAAACGTGAATTTAATAATAACCGCTTTAGAAACCAAAGTAATCGCGGACTATCTCCAAGGCGTTATCAAAATAATCAAGCTCAAATCCACGCGGTAAATGTTAATGAAAACAGTGAATATACAGAAAATCAGGATAAATCAAACGATGATTTAAACGCATAGCGGGCTCACGGTGGTGTCTCGTGAGACCCAAACATCAATTTCCAAAACGTTACCATATCAAAGGCACCAATACTACATCCACTGTATCCTCTGTATCCCCTTACGACAGGGACACGCGAAATAATCGCAACACTGTATTCACTGTATCCTCTGTATCCCCTTACGACAGGGACACGCGAAATAATCGCAACGCTGTATCCACTGTATCCTCTGTATCCCCTTACGACAGGGACACGCGAAATAATCGCAACGCTGCATCCACTGTATCCTCTGCATCCCCTTATAATAGGGACTCGCGAAATAAACGCGACACTGTATCCACTGTATCCTCTGCATCCTCTGTATCCCCTAGTAATAGGGATCCGCGAATAAATCGTAGCTATGCATCCGCCGTATCCTCTGCATCCGCTGTACCCTCTGCATCCGCTGTATCCTCTGCTCCCACTGTATCCTCTGCATCCACCATATCCTTTGCACCCACCGTATCCTCTATTCCCGCTGTATCCTCTGCACTCGCTAACAATAAGGACTTGCAACCTAGTCGCACCGCTGTATCCTCCGTATCCACCGACCTCATCAAACGTAAGATAGATCATTCCGTACTTGCTAAATCCACCTCAGACTCAACTGGTCCTCATCCTATTCCTGAAACCAGAATTTACGAAATTAATATAGGTCCATTAAAGAAACGCTTACCCCATATCCTCGTGCATTCCTCGGTTTCAGACACAACCCTATCTCTCCTTATAGACTCCGGTGCAACTGTTAGCCTACTAAAACGATCCTCTATACAAAAACCAGTCGACATCGCAACGGAAATAATTTTTCTAAAAGGTATCGACCCTATCGATCAAGCTTCACCTACAATGGGCCATTTCCCACTTGAGATAAAAATAAACGACAAAAATTGCATCACACACAGATTCCATATAATACCTCAAATAAACTTACCTTATGATGGTATAGTTGGCACCGATATGCTAATCGCTTTCGGCTGCACAATCGACTACACTCGTGAAATTTTGAAAATAGGCAAAAATGAAATAAAATTATATTTTAATGAACCTACTTATGTAATTCCTCCCAGATCCGAAACCGTCATAGAATGCTCTGTTTCCAACCCTGAAGTAAAAGAAGGACTTGTACTAGATCAATACTATCATGAAGATTTGCTTATCGCTAATTGCTTAGTCGCGGTCAAAGAAAATAAAAGAATAAATTTATCAGTAATTAATACCTCTGAAACCCCTATAACCCTTCAATCAAATCTCGATATTACACTAATTCCCTTAAATTCTCTAACCAAACCTCTCGACCCAGTAAACACTCACACAGTTTGTCATTTAAAAAACACAGATTCCTATCTCCGAACACAAGAAGTATTAAACCTACTTAGAATCTCCCACCTCAATTCTGAAGAGGCAAACGCCCTTCACGATGTTTGCTCTGAGTATTCGGATATATTCTTTATTCCTGGCGATAAACTTTCCCACACGAATGCTCTTAAACATAACATAAAAACTAGTGATCAAAACCCTATAAACGTAAAATCTTATCGGTTCCCAGAAGTACATAAACAAGAAGTTCAAAAACAAATTGACCAAATGCTCGACCAGGGAATCATAAAACATTCAGAGTCTCCATGGTCTTCACCAATCTGGATTGTCCCAAAGAAGATCGACGCATCCGGACAACAAAAATGGCGTATAGTTATCGACTATCGGAAACTAAATGACATCACTGTTGGTGACAGCTATCCCATACCACAGATATCCGAAATTTTAGATCAGCTAGGACAGAGCAAATACTTCTCAACCCTTGATCTTGCGTCAGGATTTCACCAAATTTTAATCAATGAGGAAGACGCTCCTAAAACAGCTTTTAGTGTACCACAAGGACACTACCAATTCACCAGGATGCCGTTTGGCTTAAAAAACGCTCCTGCCACTTTCCAGCGACTGATGAACACCGCTCTCACAGGCCTCCAAGGCATACGGTGTTTCGTCTACCTTGACGACATCGTCATATATTCTCATGACTTGAACTCTCACATCGATAACCTTTTGTCAGTATTCCAACGGCTTCGAAATTACAATTTAAAACTCCAACCTGACAAGTGCGAGTTTCTCCGACGTGAAGTCGCATATCTTGGCCATCAAATCACTAAAGATGGTGTAAAACCTAACCCTGAAAAAGTTAAAGCAGTAACTCAATTTCCTACTCCCAAGTCCCCAAAGGACATTAAGTCATTCCTCGGTCTTGTATCCTATTATCGCCGTTTCATTGCTAATTTCTCTAAAATCGCTAAACCCTTAACCCAACTCCTAAAAAAGGATGTCCCCTTCCTATGGGAAAACCAACAACAAGTCGCCTTCGACGAATTGAAACACAAACTTACCTCTGCTCTCATCCTCGTTTATCCAGATTTCTCCATCCCTTTCATCTTAACGTGTGATGCCTCAAATTATGCCATCGGCGCTGTACTCAGTCAAGGTCCAATTGGCAAGGATAAGCCAATAGCTTTTGCCTCTCGAACCCTCAACAAAAGCGAATGTAACTACAACACCACTGAAAAAGAACTCCTTGCTATTTTATTCGGTTGTAAAACCTTTCGCCCATATCTTTATGGACGAAAATTCAAAATCATTACTGACCATAGACCACTAAAGTGGTTGTTCAATCATAAAGATCCTAGTAGCAAATTACAAAGATGGCGCTTAAAACTAATGGAATATGAATACGAAATCGAATATCAAAAAGGAAAACTCAATGCCGCTGCTGACGCCCTATCCCGATATCCTGTAAACCCAATTCAACCATCAGACTCTGATCCTATCCCATCCACTTCTAATCAAAATGAAGATAATTCCACACCTCAATTTAGCCCTCTGACTCTCGACGATCTTGATATCCAATTACCCACTGATTCCTTAGACCTTGACGATAGACTACCTTCTGTAGACCTCTTAGAAAACGACGATTCATTACCAGGAATCGACGACCCTCCTACACCTACCACATCCAATAAATCACAAGATCTCACACCAAATCCTTCTCGCGACGATAATTATAGCAAATTCCTAAAAACAATGAGTAACAAAAACTTTATTAGTAACGCTAACATTCTTGAACATAACGAAAGCATCCTGAAAACTAACTGCAAAATCATTGTCATACCTACCTCCATCGACCTCGACGACTCCAACCCTCATGTAGAAGAAATCCTAAGCAACCTAGAAAACTCTCAAGAACTCTTAGATAGGGAAAGAACTCTTTACTCCTTCATCTCTTTTGATCACAAGGGAAAAACTATATATCTCCTGTTTACCAAAGTATACCATTTTCATAATAGTTCTTATGAGGACATTTATAAAAGTCTACTAAATCTTCGATGCGAAATATTACGTAATTCCACTGATTCCAACCTTCCAAATTTAGCCATTACTGATTTCCAAAATCCTTTCGACAGATACATCTGGACGAAAATATATAACATGTTTTGCTATATCTTTAACAATACTCAAATACCAGTTCATATTTATCACAATACTATAATTTACCCTATACCCTCCGAGATACCTAAAATACTCCGCGAAAATCACGACATTCCAATTGCCGGACATTTAGGATCCGCGCGAATGTATAATAGAGTAAAGGAGAGGTATTTCTGGAAAAATATGCGAACTGATATCGAAACCTACGTGAAGAATTGCTCCCAATGCCAAACTAACAAAGCCCTAAGACAAATTAATAAATCACCTATGCAAATAACTACAACCTCTACCAAGCCATTTGAACGTATCAGCCTCGATCTCGTAGGTCCACTCCCAGAAGCTGGTCTTAATAAACTTAAATTCATTGTTACGTTACAGGACGACCTCACCAAATATTCTCTCGCTTATCCTATCGCTAATGCAACTGCAGAGGAGACATGTGAATGTCTAGTGCACTTTATCTCTGTTTTCGGCATCCCAAAGTCTATTTTAACCGACCAAGGCACAAACTTCACCGCAGAATTATTCAAAAGAACTTGCAACTTCCTGAAAATTAAACAAATCTGGTCTTCCCCATATCATCCGCAAACTCAAGGTGCACTTGAACGCAGCCACTCCACGCTTAAGGAATACCTTAAGTCCTATGTTAATGAAAATCATTCCGATTGGCATAAGTACGTATACACCGCTATGTTAGCATATAACACCTCTACCCATTCCACTACTAACTTCACACCATACGAGCTCCTTTTCGGTCAGAAGCCCTTTATCCCGGACTCCGTTTACGAATTACAAACTGACCTTACTTATCCGGAATATCTCAAATCCTTACATCATCGTCTAAAACTTTCACGCGAAAAAGCCTTAGAAAACATACAAAAATCTAAGGAAAGATCTAAAGAGTATTACGACACCCGTTCACGACCTATCCATTATAAAGTCGGAGATTACGTCTATCTCAAAAATCATGTGCGTCTGCGTAAAGCCCTCTCGCCTATTTGGAAAGGACCGTATAAAGTCATAAAAATCAATGGCAGAAACACCTTGACATTGCTCATAAATAGACGTCATGTGACACATCACTATGACGAAGTTAAACTAGCTTCTAGATCTGAAACGTAGCCCTAGTTATACACATATTATTAATCTTAATCATATTCTATTACAGTTATTCCGCGCTGGGGCAAGAGTTCATTACGTCCTTAACGAACAGTCCTGGTATCTACTTCGACCCCTTAGGTTCCTTAAGTTTAGTTGATAGTTATCTTAGTGTAGTTATCCCATACGATGTATCCTTTATTAATCCACATATTCTGAATCTGCGTCTTGTCCTTGATAAATCCAAACAAGTATGTAATGATGGCAAAGTCTTTGATCGCTTAGAATGCACTAATCTCTTTGAACCGCTGAACACCCGTTATAATGATATAGCCCATGATAACGAAGCCATCTTTCATCTTACGTCTCGCCAGACCAGAAGGTCTGCACTTCTAGGATTCGTAGGCACTGTATCAAAAAAGTTATTCGGCACAATGGATGAAGACGACGCCATCCGATACGACAATGCCATCGCAGAGGTAGAAACAGACCAAAAGAAGCTAGCCCTCCTGATGAAGGAAAACATATTAGTCACTACTTCTTCGCTTAGATCTTTTAATGAAACTCTGTACAGAATTAAGCTAAATGAAAACCATCTGAAAAATGCAATTGATGGATTGTCACAAGACATTCTAAACCTGACTTACGTCTCAAAGGAACTAGGTATTAGGTCTCGCATGCTGGAATTAACTTCCATGATAGAAAATAGCCTCCTAGCCTTGTCCTTTAAAGTTGAGGACATAATTAACGCTATCATGTTTAGTAAATATAATATCCTATATCCCACTATCCTAACACCTAAAGAATTGTACACCGAATTAGTCGAAAACTACAGATTTTTACCCGAATCCAAACAGTTTCCAATCCCTTTAAATCTCGACAACATGCACATTATTTTAAACATATCAGAGATTTCTAGTTACTTCAATAAAGAAAAAATAGTGTTTGCAGTAAAAATCCCTCTCATTAATCCTATACACTTAAACATATATCACAACTTACCGTCACTAGTCCCTCATGATAAAAATAACCCTGAATCGTATTCGACCATCATCCCATCCTCTAAATATATTGGTATAAGCAGAGATAGATCAATGTATTGTAAGTTAGACAATCTGGACTATTGTAAAGTAATCAAAAATGATCATTACCTTTGTCAAACACCAATACTATATTCCTCTTCCGCAACGCCTTCCTGTGAAACCGAAATTATTACAAAAGTACTTACCTCAATCCCTTCGATTTGTGAAACCAAATTCATTCATGGTCATGTAAGCATCTGGCAGCCACTACGTTATAATAGATGGTTATTTGTAATGTCTGAAAAAACTAAAATAAGTATTGAATGTAATAACTCCCAAATTACTGAAATTGAATTTAGTGGAAACGGTATATTGTACTTACCTCCTGAATGTATCGCCTACTGTAAGGACACCCGTTTAACACCACACGAAAATCATGAAATTCAACTGAAAACCATTGTACCTAATTTTAATATCTTAAATGATTCCTGTTGTAATATTGTAGCGTATAATAATATTGTATCAAATCTACCTGTAGTTAATCTTAAGAATGTTAATTTAGATTCCTTAGCTTATGATGATCCTGAAATCCTGAAAAGCCTTAACAGTATAATTGAAAAACCGCATATTGTTCTGTATCAAAAATATTATTCAGGTATCACAATTGTAATTGTAATTTTTATTATTTGCTTTATCGTTTATAAGATGTATGAAACTGGCATACACAAGAAAATAATGAAATCTAGAACAAATAAAACTCCTGAAAATAATGACACTGAATTAGATGACATTAACCCCTCAAACGTTAACACGGGACCCTCTCTTCGAATCTGCTAATTCACACTTCATTTACATAAACTCCACTTTTAAGGGTGTAGTTTACTCTAAGTCGGGGGGCTGTTACGATTCCCCAATGCTAGGGAAAACCCTTAGTCTTGGATAATTATTGATTACATAGATTTCCACTAATTACTCATGACATCACTTAAAGGCAACTCTGCTTCCCGCTCCCGGTGGGCAGTCAGTCTCTGCCCGGCCGCTGAATCCCTAACATCTCTCTCTGTATCCTCGCGTGTCTGCCAGTTTCGACTCCGGGCCAATTAAATATTGTAACATTTATCATTTTCTTAATTTTATATTTTTTTAATATTACTATTTATTATTATGAAATAAAAGTGTTTTTTTTAAAACCTAAATTACGAGGTCCCGTATAACAGTACGAAACACAGCTGTATTAAGCTACTATTTTAAGCTGGTATTCAGTGAGAGCGTGGTCCTTCCCCGGTCGAGCCGACCCATTCGCGCTGCAACCATGATATAGCTGCAACGTGGCTCCACCACGTATAAAGTATTTCAGACGATTATTAATATTTCAGATATATTTCAGACCGGAACACAATAAAGGAAGCACTGTTGCGTTTTGGCTAAAATAGAGTAGACTGGATGCTGGGTTAGATGCTTTTGTTAAAGGTTTGTTTGTCTATGAGTGTGTTAGAGTGTGTAGCTCCAAAACGAATATACCGACATCTATTAGAGTTTACGCTTAAAGGACTTGACTTGATCGAGTGTTCTGAGTTAGGATTCAAGAAAAACTGTTCAGCCGTTTGAAGGTTTTCTTCCCTTTATTAGAGGGATCAGAGCAACTTCCACAGTCTGATCGACTCGAAAGTTGGTATCTAGCTACATGAATAATATTTTAAGAACATGGTAACTGTTCACGCCGTCTACACATTTGAACTTTATTATAAATATAGGTTTGGTTTATATAATAATTATATTCTAAGTCCAAAAAATTAATTATTGAGTTTTTCCGTCAAGAAATTCTCAGTAGTTGCCCGGAATCAGGAAGTTGCCGGTGTCTCACCCCCGTGCCTCGGAAAGCACGTAAAGCCGTTGGTCCTGCGCCTGATCTCTCTCCGGTCGTGTCGGTTTACCGTCGCATCGTATTATGAGAGTGAGGGAATAGAGAGCGCACCTGTGCCTGCGCATACACTTGGGCACTATAATCCTGTCCTGCGCCGATGGCTAGCCTCCGCTGAGGCAGGCCGCCGTTGCCAAAATTCGGTCTGGAGGACATTATTATTATTATTATATTCTAAGTCATACGTGCAAATAAGTGTTAGTTAGATTATAATTATTATACAAACCGTCAGACATTACATTTTCAGATGTGATTTACCTTCTCGACTCTTAATCTGTTAGCACGTCTTATTAACTATATTTAAGATAAACTTGTATAAGTTAAATAGTAAATTAAAATAGAGATCACTGATACTCCTTCGAAGTTTCATTTCTTTGTACCATATTGTACAGTAACCTTGAACTGTCGTTGAGGCATGGCCTGGAATCTGCAAGATTCCCAAATACTCACCAAGTTACACCGGATGTATCGTGATTGGGTTCAGTGGAATGGTCAAAAATGTTTACTTTTTGTACCAGGGTATTTAAAAGTTTTATTTTATTTGTTTATTTTATGTCTGGAATAGGATGTGTTTTAGTGGCGAATAAACATTTCATTAATTCAGTAAAAAAAATTGACTTTGACTTAATGAGGTTATTGCTTGAATTAATGTAATTTTTCTATTGTAATAAATACAATTCTTAAATTAATTCACTAAGTCATTTTTATTGATATATTATTAATAATCACTTACCCGTCCGTGCGGTATTCCCGTGGAGGTGTTGAAGGCGGGAAGCAACCGACGGCCGAGGTCCTCAGCCAGCGTTAGTAGCTCGCCGTTGTACCAGCGCAAAACAGGTACTTCGCCGCGGAGGTTTGTCGCCAGCACGTGGGCCGACAGAAGTCCGCTGATGAAAACAACAACAAAGGTGTTATAGCCCGAGTTTTGAGCCTTGAATAATCCTGCAAGTTTGTATAGAATGGACTTATCTAACCATATAGGGTGCGGGACAGTCCAGCTTGAAGGACCATGAAATTAACTTAATGAAAAGGTAAGGTACGTGGTAGTTACGCTGCAGCTATATTATGGATGTAGTCATAATGGGTCGGCTCACTCGGGAGCACACTCTCACAGAATACCTGTTTCGTATGGTGAGTGTAGAGAATCGGAGACCCTTTTCACTGGAAACAAGGCATTCCGTCTTAGAGTCCTCAGGAGTAACAATTTTATACGCGGTAGAGCCATCCTGCAGTTATATTAGTAATGTAGTTGTAGCACGAATGGCTCGGCTCGACCGGGGAAGGACCACGCTCTCACAGAATACCAGCATTAAATGGTAGCTTAATGCTGCTGTGTTTCGTATGGTGAGCGTAGAGAACCGGTGACCCTTTTTACTGGAAACGAGGCATTCCATCTTAGTCCTCACGGGTGACAACGCATCTGTATTTTGATTTGTAATCGACGATAGATGTAGATGTCTATGGGCCGCAGCAACCACTTACCATCAGGGGGACTGTGTGCTCGTTTGTCACCCTATCCTATAAAAAAATCACCGTTCTTTATCGGAAAGTAGAATAAGTTACGTGCAGTATAATTAAAGTCATAGCAAGAGTAACACGTCTCCTTTTCATTTAACACTTGTCCTACATTACATGACGACCCTGCCAGGCAATGCGCTGCTACAATGTATTGTTTGTTTTATTTTGACCTCCATTTTCGAAGTATGATACCTTTGAAAAAATTACGGAAGATGTTTTAGTTAAGCTTAATAAACAGAATAAATCTGCGGAGACTTTAATATCAATCTCCTGAAAGATTCTTCCATCAGTATTAAATTTAGCTCATTGTTCAAATCATTCAATCTTGATAATTCATTCTTTGAAGTTACACGTATTGTAGGGTGTAGTAGAACTTGTATTGATAATATTTTTGCAGATTTTGTACCATTCAAGAAATTCATAATTCATAAAACTAAGTTCCGATCACCGTGGACATTTCATTACTGACGGACAGGTCATTCATTACCGTATATGCACAAAACCAAGAAATTGAGAAAATTGTGTTTGTTCCGATTAATGCAAAACGCCGGGAGGATTTAGAAGTAATATGGTACAATACATTTGATCACTTTCTTACAGAACAATTTAGCCTATTTATATGGAGTATTATTTACTCTTATAAACAATGAATTTAATAAAACATTTACTTCTAAAACATTCTCCAGTAACAGTCGCAAGGCAAGTAAGTGAGTGGGCGACAGTAGGAATTCATAAAAGCAGACGAAGATTATATGAATTTTACCATGAAAGATAGGTACATATAATCTTTCCGAAACTTTTAGAGAATATGTCAAAAATTATTTTATAATGTTTAAAAGAGCGTGCTGCACAGTTAAATTTTTACATATTAGCTACAAAATTAATACAGACGTGGAGTGTAATTTATAGTTATAGAGCAAGAGCCCGCTTCAGCCAGGCGCACAATATTTCATAAAACCAGAAAGTTTGTCTGCGCACGTCACCAACACAGGTAAGAACGATGAGCGACTATGTAGTTTGGGTAGTGGTTACTTTGACAGGTAACAGGTATCAAAAGTGTAAAAAAAAGCACCTCAAATACATTAAAAGATAAAGCTCGGTTTTTTGATATTTTCTTTAGAATAATATTTAAAATGATGTCATCCATTGCCGGACACTTAGTATGGTATTAACCCCCTGCCGGACACCCCCAAACTCAAAAAAATTGTACTTACGCTTACAATATAGTATAAAAGTTGAATTTTAGATACGTTACTTGGGGGACTATCAAAAGAAGTTACCCCAGTAGCCGGACAGTTTTCACGGTTTTTACATATTGCCAGAGGCCTTGAAAGTCTGCGGTAAGTGCGAGCGCGAGGCAATACATATTTAGGCGGGTTTGAGTGAGATGGTGAGTTTGCTCTATTGCGATCTTTTACTGCGCATCATCTGTCGCTTACATTGTATTGTGTTGAATTATTATACGTTCACTATACGTTTTATCGTTTATTTGTGTAGTTTGTGAAATAAATTTGATCGAGTTTTAGCGAAGTGTTATCATGGAAAATAAATTAATTTGTTTTGTTTGTAAAGAAAGTACCGGCAAAATAATATAGTCTTCAGAGGAAATTTTCAAAAAATGTCAAAATATTTTGAATGTCAGAAAAAAACATAACCTAAAATATTAAGATATCATTTTGCCCGATGAATATACAGACTGTGGTTATCACCGGGAGTGCTTATGGGAATGGTTATGAAAAAATATTTAATTTTTGAACCTGGAAGTTCTAAAAAAAATATGAAAAAGCAACATCAGCCAGTATACCTACAGACAATCGCTCTCCAACTACGCCTTTGATACCTGAGTTGACCATCGAACCATCTAATTTACAATCTTCCACTACAGAATCGTCAACAATCTCTCAAACAACTTTTATTTCCAAATCAATAGAACCACATCCTACAACTTCTCAAGAAAAACCTCATTCTCAGACTCTACCTGTAGAATCTTCATCAATATTGCAATCTATTCCAATTTCTAAATTGGTCGAACTCCAATCACCAACATCTCAAGAAAATGTTGAAACTTTTGAGTCAGATACTCGAAAAAATAATCATTCAACTCCAATAGTACATAATGTAACTGAGAGTGATGGCAGTATTAACAATAATCCAAAAGTTTGTGTATTCTGTAATAGAAAATATAAAAAATTACGATCTAAAATGCTTTCACTTCACAAAGCAGACACCAACAAACTTAAATCTAGTGTAATTACCTAATATTGAAGGTCAAGACGAGTTTACAGAATTATTAAATAGATTGGAAAAAATTTCTAGTCCGAAAATGCACTATACAATGTAGAGTCGACTTTAATAATAAAATATCTTTATTAAAAAAAACATTCAGTAAAAGTGATTGGCATTTTCATCGAGAATATCACCAATTGGCTTTTGATGAAATAAGTGTAATCATCGAGGAAGACATAATCAAGAAAGGGCGCTGTCATTTACTGATCCTTGATCATTGATTCATTGGAGAAAATTTTTCAAGACAATTCTGTTGAAATGAACGTTACTTTCACAGCTCAACACCTAGAGGAAAAAAATTAAAAAAAAATTGATATATAATGATTGATGATATTAAATCTTTCATTGTTCATAACAAAAAAATAATAGCACCGAAATTTTAACACGTGATAGACGATACAACGTTGGAAAATTTACAAACCTAAAATATTTTACAAAAAGCGGCATTGATTTAAAAAAAACAATATGGCAAATAGAAAAGAAAAAGTTGCCGGCTAAAAATATTACAGCGCAGGATTTAATATCAGGAGAAGTTTCGATACCACAACAATTACTCGACTTTTACTTTACTCTTCTTGGTGGACATCAAAAACGAAAAAAACAGCTTAAAATGTAATCGTCAAGTTCGTTCTTATTGTCAAGATGTGATTTTTGGAGTCCATAATGGTCAAGTGAAGACGTCAAAGCATATCATGTTAGGCATGACTTTAAAGAGCTTGACAAGCAGTAGAAAAGTTATTGATATCGTTAATAGATACGGGCACTGTATAAGTTATCAAGGAGTTGAGGAACTAGAAACGGAAACAACACATAGTACTATTGAAAAGTCTACCTGGGTTTCATGCAATCACAGGATGTGATTGTAATCCTGCATTTAAAGCTTTCATGAAATTCGGTAACAATGAATTAATTGAAGATACCAGAACAACAAAACGTTTCTAATATTGTTCAGAAATTTATATGCAACATATACAATGTCGGTGGTATAATTGATGTTGATGCTGCGCGCCTTCAAATGTTCATCGATTCATATACGGTCTCTGATATTGAGATATTACCGAAAAAAATTTCGAAATTGCGAAATTTCGAAATTTAGCAGCAGCAGCCTACCACCATGTAAAAGCGAACTGTTCCAGCAATTTCTACGAGCAAATTACCTAAAATATCCAACCATACACAAACCACAAAATAATGGTTGGGTACAAGAAAATTATCAATACCATTTTAAATGGTTTGAAGGGGATCAGCTACCAAATTATGTCAGTGATTCGTTACAAATTATATCAGGTATATAATTACTATATGAAATATGTACATGATTTTGTTATTATTCATAATTGTATTAACTCCGTTAAATTTTTACAGAAACTGACGAAGAAGGCAATGTGGACATCAATCAAGCGGACTGGAGTAGTAGTGACGAGGATGATGAAGATATCGACGACAACAATGAAAATTCTGAGCATTATTAAATAATTTTTTGTATTCAATAATATTTTTTTAACACTGTAATAATAACATATTAACATAACAAAAAAACATATTAAAAATATTTTTTGGATTCCTTACCATAAACAATACTATTAGCTCACACAGTCAAAACTTGAATTTCTCAAAAATGTTAACAAAACTCTAAAAATTTATGGATTAATTTTTTAGATTTTTTTATTGATTTTTAGACATGAAAATTTTATTAGATAATTTTTTACATGTATTTTTTAGTCATAAATAATTTTATGGATTTATTTTGCTAAGTTATATAAATAATAGTTAAGGATATAATACTGAGTAAGTAAAAGCAATAGAGCAAACTCACCATCTCACTCAAACCCGCCTAAATATATATTGCCTCGCGCTCGCACTTACCGCAGACTTTCAAGGCCTCTGGCAATATGTAAAAACCGTGAAAACTGTCCGGCTACTGGGGTAACTTCTTTTGATAGTCCCCCAAGTAACGTATCTAAAATTCAGCTTTTATACTATATTGTAAGCGTAAGTACAATTTTTTTGAGTTTGGGGGTGTCCGGCAGGGGGTTAAAACCATACTAAGTGTCCGGCAATGGATGACATCATTTTAAATATTATTCTAAAGAAAATATCAAAAAAACCGAGCTTTATCTTTTAATGTATTTGAGGTGCTTTTTTTTACACCTTTGTTACCTGTTACCTGTCAAAGTAACCACTACCCAAACTACATAGTCGCTCATCGTTCCTACCTGTGTTGATGACGTGCGCAGACAAACTTTCTTGTTTTATGAAATATTGTGCGCCTGGCTGAAGCGGGCTCTTGGGCTATTAGTAATTATATATATATATATATATATATATATATATATATATATATATATATATATATATATATATTTTCGAAACCGGTAAAGACAAACCTCGTAACAAAATATCAATTGGAAATTATTAATGAATTCACTAGATCAAATTAAGAATTCGCAGCGGTGCGGTGTTTGAGAAATATTTCACTGATATGTCTTACAATATTTTTTTAATTAGTTTTTTTATACGATATAATTAACATCATAATATTTCTAACGTAAAATTTTTAAAACTTCTGCGTAAATTAAAGAAATGTTTAAAACTATCCTCTAAGGTACATTTTAATCCCTAACTTTTCCAAATACGTACCTACTTTGAAACTTAAAACAAAGGTTTCTCTAATCGCTTGCGCTGCGCTGCTATGATTACAATTTGTATTTTGATCTGATTCAGTGTTGATAAGGATGACGTTACTTAACATTGACTTCTTTGTTCTATTCATCCTTATGTGAAATGTATAGTAATTTATTTTCGATTTTATATTGTCTGAACTTTTAAATCTCAAGCTTTTAACTATTATAATTTATTATTTTCTGGGAAAACAGTAGGTAGGTACTTGTTTGAGTGGATTATGAAAATATTTTCTTAGCTTAATACGATTTTAAAACTCATAATATGTATACAAATAATTTATTTAATGTGCGAATATTGTGAGCCTCATTACCTGACTATGTATTATATACATAAATATTAGATTTTATAATATAAATTTGTAAAAAAAGTGAGTAAATTTATGGATAAGTTACGAAATACATAATTATGAATGAAAAATATTGATAGAAATATAAGCAAAAAGTGTGACTTAGGTAGAGAAAATTGTCGGAGGCACATACACATACAATCAGCCTGATCAGCTGAGAGTTTGGAAAACCTAATAACAGATTAATTTAATAAGTTTTTTCGGATGCGATAAAATGCGAAATGAGTTTTAATGTATTGTTAAAGAGGGAAATGAGAATTTACTAAGAATAATATAGGCATATTGTTCATTATCTTATCACGTATGTACGAGAGCCGTGTATAAGAAAGTTACGGTTACATGAGCTGAAAAGATGTGAATGAAATGACATTAGTCATTGTCTTGATCATGTATTTACGCAAAAGAAATGGCACAATTATCTAATAAAGGATAGCTAAAATGCTGAGTAATAAAATAAAAAGTAAATGATGCTTAGCCAAATATAAAAGTATGTGATAAATGAAGTTGAAATAATAAAAAAATAAGTAAGTAGATAAATAAGAGAAAAGTATTTGAAAATATAAATGGCTGTACAATTATACTAGATGTTCGCCAACTTGAACATATTATGCATTAGCTAATTATGACAATAATTATGTATATATTGAAATACGCATAATATATTGAAGTTCTAATGTGACTTCGAAATTTCTAGAAGGCGAGGGGATCTGGCCATCCGACCTACCCATAGAAAACCTATTTGGATAGGTTAAATTTTTGTAGTTTATATTAATAATTGACATAAGTTTTATATTTATTTTTATACGTAAAAAACAAATATATTAATTTCTTTGAAACTATGACAGTTTTTTGTCGTGGGAAGTGTAGAGTTGCCGTCATGACAGAACGTATTCCAGTTATGTTTGAATAAGTTAAGATCAGTATAATTAAAGAGTAACACGTCTCCTTTTCATTTAACACCTGTCTTACGTTACATTACATGGGTGTAGATGTCTATTGGCCACAGCATCCAGTTACCAAGGTTCAGGAAGTTGGGAAGTTGTACCCTCGAGCGGACGCTGCGGCTGAAGTTATGGCATTATTTAATTATTTATTTACAATGTAAATAAATAACTTATGGATAAACAGATATCGGGTGCTGATTGCGCATGTGAAAATCTACAAATATAGATTGTTTAACTAATCTTTTGCCGTCGTTTTTTAAGTAAATAATAAAAATTTATTATTTCACAACACCCGCTTTATTTTTTTAAATATATGACGCGCAAACAAACTATTAGTACCGATAAATATCATTTTTTAAGCGCAATCAATTTATACTAGTCGCGTTTTTAATAATTATTTCCTGGTGCCAACTTCCTGAACCTCCATTAGGTGGACTGTGTGCTCGATTGTCACATTAATTGTATAAAAAAGAATAGCGCGCGTAGTCGTAGGTGGCCCGATTTAAGCTGCCGTTCATTACGCTGGCAGCTTATCGCACGTCGCCTAAGTCCCTCATCCCGCATGCCTCACATGGTGTAAGTTTTTCAATCGACATCGATTGTGGTCCAGGTGGCATAATTCTAAGAAATCACTCGTCTGTTTACTTGCAAGTCTTGTTATGTTTGCGTCAACTCGATACGGATATTCTTACACCATCACTATACGGAGTGTTCTTTTTCCTTCTTAATTTCTTAATCCTTACTTTACTTTATTTCAGACAAGCGAACCGCTACAGCTTCACTTGGATAGGATTTTATTAATGTAGCTTTATTTAGACTTAAGATCTAAATTCCTCTCTCAATTTCCTCGATTCGCTTACTCACTCAACTCCATTACCGATTACTGGGGGCATTGTTGACGTTGCCCTCGCGCTTCACATCCTACTACTACGCATGTGACTGCCTCGTTGATCTAGTGGCCGTAAACGCGATTCCTGATCCCGGGGTTCGAATCCCGGGTCGGGACAAAATCATTTATAGGGTTTTTCTGTTATGAAATTCTAATTAGCAGCCCAGAGTCAGGAAGATGTCGGGTTTTCATACCCGTGCCTCGAAAATCACTTAAAGCCGTTGGTCCTACGCCATGTCGAATTACCATCTCATCAGACTATGAGAGTGAGAGAATAGAGAGTGCACCTGTGCTTGTGCATACACTTCGGCAATACAATACCGTCCTTCGCCGATGGCTGGTCTCCAATAAGACTGGCAGCTGTGACCACAAGTAGGTCTGGAGGACATTGTTGTTATTACTATGCATGTGAGGATCGGCGATGACAATTCCTGTAGCTTGCTATAGCAGTGGTATATCAATAGTCTATTTATTATAGGATGAGTTGATAACCTTAAGGGGGTCTCGTTATACGCTTTATGTCAGATTAACCTTGCGCCCTCCTTTCTGCCAAGGAGGGTCGCGTCCGTTTACGGCTTAAAGATCTCTCGTCAGATCGGTAAGCCAATCCTTAAAGGTGGAGTTTAGTGGGTAAAAGTCTCCACATAACCACGCAGCCGGCTGCGTGGTATGCTATGAGCAATCTCCACCTCCCTCCCCCGTTACCGGAGGGTTGCCCTTAATTGCTTCGGGCGCAAAAAAAGTCAGATTAAGCATTGCATCAGATTAGATCAAAAGGCAAGCCTGTATGGACTGTGAGCAATGAAATGAAATAATTTACAAGATCTCACCCCAGCATCCGAATGTTGGTCTCAAAAACTGAGACAATGATGTCGTGGTCAAAGGTGACGTCGCGAACCACAAGCCGCACCGCGCGACTGAACTCGGAAAAGTCACCCATCACCACGAGGGTGTCCAGGCTGTCTACCAGCGTCAGGGAGAAGCTGCGGAAAAATAAAGAAATGGTAAGAAAATTGATGGTTTCTTATGTTTAATCGAATACTAAATATGGAATAAAACAATTTTTCGGATTTTACAGCGATTATTTTTAATCCCCGACATTGCAGGCGCTTTACACACTTTATTTTTTATCTTTATGTCTCTAGAAACAAAAATATCCATAAAAAGCGGCTTAAAAAAGACATGACGCTGGTGTGACGCACCGACACGACGCTCCGGCAAGTCTGCAGTATGTCAACATGTTCAGGATCGTCCCTATCATTATATCAGATTTGATTGACCACAAATCCTCGCAAAAGAACACCGATTCCTATCAAGGATGATTCGCGAGAAATTAAAACAAAAACATCCTAATTTAAATTGAGAAGATCTAAACCAAAGTATACTATTGCAAAACTTCAAGACGCTGTAAACTTATTCTGCGTAAATCTTAATGATTACAGGTTGAAGGTAGCCTTCGTTAACTAAGCTAACGTAAACCAGGAAACGTCGGGAAAAAAGTTACAATTAACCGTTATAAAATCCAAGAAATTAGTCTTATTTAGTGATGCAACAAATGCGAATACGAATATTCGTATTCGCCGAATAGTGGACATTAATATTCGTTTTCGGCGAATACTAATCCCCAATATTTAAAAACTAATATTTTTGTACGCAACTCTAATTGTTGGCAGAATTAGAAAACGCGTGTCGTCGGCACGTAAAAAATAGAAAAATTGCGAGAAGATGTAAATTTTCCAAGGCTGAAAAAACTCGTCCTTAAAATATTTTTCACTGAAACCATGTACAGTCGCCGCAGTAAGGCTTTTTTCAACGGCTGGGAACACAGACTGAAAAAAATCGCCTAAAGCCAGAAAATCTAGAAATTTTATGTTTTTTTTTAAATAAAAAATTGCCTGTTGTAAATTATTAGAACAATAGAACATCATCAAATAAATTAGTTTTTCGGTACCAACGCGAGCTATTCGTATTCGTAAAAGTAGTATTCGTTGCATCACTAGCCTTATTGCATTGATGAAAGTCGATTTAAGACAAACTTTTTGTCGTAAACTACTAACGGACGGCTTCGTGACGCTGTGGTTCAGCAATGAATGGCAGCGCTGAGGGCCGCGGGTTCGAATGCCGCATGAGGCAAGTATTTGTATGGCCTACAAATAATTATTACGGCTCTGGATGTTTGTCCTTGTACAATTTATGTAAGTAAACTCCTACACTAAAGCAGACATTCCTAGTGTAGAGGTAACGCTTTAAAAAAGAAACTAACCGTAATTTATTGGTATACCACATAAACAAAATATAACTTCCTATCTCACACACACATGCACATATATGTACATATTCACACACCAGATACACCACCATATGTTGATAGGTATTGGTTTTTGTATAATTTAATAAGTATCTAGTTACCTAATCATTATTTACAATGAAATTGTTTTGGAAGCGGAGCTTACTATCACAAACAAAACATTTGCTTAAAAGGAACCTTCAACCACGATATTATAATTTATAACTTTACTAAGTAGACACTGAAATAAAGAATTTAAAATACTTGAATTTGAACATTAGTGTTTAACCTACAGTGTAGAAAACTTTGTTTCAGATATTCAGACTAAATTTTTTGTCTAGAAGACCCGTTGTAAATTTTTCCGTAAAACTTGACCGCAATCGAATTCTGCTCTTTTTTTAAGAGAACACGGACGACAGACGAGTACAAAGTCCGCCCGATGGCAAGTAAATGTTGTGGTCCATAGACACATCTATCCTCGATTAAGAATTGTTGCAGATGCTTAGTCGTGACTTAGGACTAAGATGGAATGCTTTGTTCCCAAATAAAAAGCGTCTGCGGTTCTCTACACTCACCATACGAAGCATAACAGCAATGCCCGAATTTTAAGTTGGTGTTCTTTACGAGCGTGGTTTTTTCCCAGTTTCATTAAATGGTTAGACCATTTTAGTTAATGTTGAATACCAGTGATCGTGTATTGTGTAATATATACACTATCATTGATGAATACATTAAAAGGTCATCTTTAAATTCATTCTAATAAGGATATTCTCTTTGATTATGACAGGTATATAATCAAAGAATATTCCATTGTTTTGGTTTCATGAAAGCTATTATTTACGGTAAAATAAATAAAAATGTAAAATACTAAAACAACACGTATTAATCGTGAGCTGTTCATGATCCTAATTAGAATACTAGGTCATTGTTGATATAGTAATTGTAATTCTACAAAATCTTTAGTACGTCTGCAAAATTTCAGATTATTCAAAAGTCAGGTAGAAAAAACAGCTTTGTTCATTTAGTGGTCGTAAACGCGACCGCTGACCGTAAGGTCGCGGGTTCGAATCCCCGGGTCGTGCAAAAAATCAGTTATTGAGTTTCTGTCAAGAGTGAGGGAATAGAGTGCACCTGTGCTTGTGCTTACACTTGGGGCTTGGGCACTATAACCCTGTCCCGCGCAGATCGCTGGTCTCCGTTGAGGCTGCCGCCGTGGCCGAAATTTGGTCTGATGGACATTGTATTTATTAAATTAATGTCAATATAATATAATAAAGCGTGTACAAATAACACTTCTTTTTGTATAAGTCGTAGAGTTCAGGCCTTGATTATATATAATCAAAGAGTTCAGGATTCATATTATTATTAGGCTATTACATAGCATACATAGTATAAAACAACATTTAAATAGTGATATAATTGTCACATACCTAAAATAGTGAATGTAGCAGTTCTTTAAAAATTCCCTTTAACATTAAGATGTGACGATCCCGAATCCCCATAAATCTATTATAACTATATAGCTGCGGTAGTGTGCCAGTGGTTCTTATTGCAGAATATCTCAGAAATTATTATAAGTAGGAAACACTCTTTACACACTTCGCTAGATCGACAGACTCGTATTATGCGTGAATATCGTCGTATAAAGCTACTTCTAGACAATGGAAATATTATTCAAAATATTCTATTAATTCCTTTTTCTCCTATAACCATTTACTCGTTTTTATTCTACTAAATGGTAGTATTTTTCTGGTGCTGCAAAATGCCACCTAGCAGCATTGAACTCAATGTAAGGCGTGCTAAGAGGCTTATTGGAGACCTCAATCTGGTTGAAACCAATCTCACAAGTCTCACACACAGGCGCTTATTAGCTAGTGTTTCGGTTGTCTACATGATGCATTTCAGAGAGTGTGCGCAGGAATTGCATAACTTAATTTTTCCCTCCCGTTGCCACCCTGGGACAACCACGCGCTCGGCAAGTCTCCGACCTTCTGTTGTCAACTTACTACGCATTAGAACCAAATTGTTTGCTTTATCGGTCGTCGTACGTACAGCAAATGAGTGAAATAAGTGTCGGCATCTGTCTTTCCATCCGATAACAATGTCTTCATAACAAGAGTGAATAGTACACCATTTTCGGCTGCTTTAACACATACCTTCGATTATTTTAGGCAATCTTAAAAATATTATCTATTAGCTGTAATCCTTCGCCGTAATGTAATTGATGCTTCCAAAGGCTATTACCCTATTTAATAGGGTAACGCTATATAGTGCACGAGGTTGGTACACTAAAATAATACTTTATAATTATTAATTTTCAAATAGAAGACACCGTACGCAATTGGCAATAATACTGGCTTCCAATATCATTTGAACAGCGTGACTAATTGAGCAATATGGCGACGACTTTAACGTGGAAGGAGAACCAGTGTCAAAGAATCCGTCGCTTTACCACAGGATACATCACACAATCTGTATGCCGGCTATACGGCTATATAATTTTCCTCATACATGTTATCTGTGCGAAGGCGAGTACCAACGTATAGACAGCCCATTTGTCCAGCCTCGCCATTGCTAGTCGTCTCTCGCCAAGCTGGCCGAGTGCAGGCGAGCGCCAACGTGTACATGATTCGTTTGGCGCGTCTTTCCACCGATCGGGAACGCTCGCCGTCCACTTCGTCGACTCGTCACACTTCGGAACAGTGTAGGTTTTTCTGCGCAAATCAAAGACGCTCGCCTGCACTCGGCAATTCATGATTCGTGTCCACATGTTAGTTGACGATTCAGTATGTTCATTCGTTCAAACTTGGCCAATATGTAGACTGTAGCACTCGCCTTGTATCAATTTGGCGTTGGCAGAGGCTTGGCCAGGCCAACTTGTATTGTAAGGTTAAACCTTGCAACTGCAGCGTGGAAAATTATCTCTGCATTGGCCGAGGAGTAAGAGGATTGTCAAAGACCCCGCATTACCAATACTCGTGTGAGTTATAGGAAATAAAACCACATATAATTTGCAAATTAATTTTTTTTCATAAAAAAAAATTAAATATATATATATATATATATATATATATATATATATATAAGCTGCAAATAAGTGTTTAGCTAACTTAGACGAAAGTTTCATCTTGACATTCGAAATAATACTTTTCCATTTAAGAAAAAATGTCGCTGCCACACAACTGTCTACTCCTGTATAGTAGAAGTCTTTAATCTTTACATACATAAATTGCACAAGGACAAACATCTAGACACGTAACAATTCTCTATAATGCCATGCGAACACTAGCTCCGTGCGAGATTCAAACTCGCGGCCCTCTGCTCTACCGAGGAGTCTGATATTAGTAAACAATGAGCACAGAGTAAGGAGCAAGGAAGTCGGTTTCTTTATTCATGTGCAAGCGTCCACGATTCTTTCTGCCTCCAGGGCCCGCCAATTTGGGATGTGGTGAAATATTTCATAGATCACATTGTAGGAACGTTAATTTATTAGAATAGTGTTTATGCTTCTGTTACTTAATGTTTCTTTCTTAAATATTAGTTATATTTTATATTAACAAAATTAGAAATGAATAAAGCAAACTAAAGACATTCCTCAAAGGAGAAAATTAGAGAGAGAGAGAGAGACTTTTAACAAACAACTTGTATTCGTTCAAATTTGCACAGTTCCATTTTGTTTTACATATCGTATACAAAACATAAAATGTTGAGTTAATTGGACGTAGGTACGCAAATATCGATAAAACCCTGCAGTGATAATAATCCAATGAGCAAGCATTTGAGCCGTTCTTATCGCGGATCATTTACTATCAAATTTACCAGTAGCGTGCAGTTTTAAAAACCTCGCAATGACACGGGGCGACAATGTGAGAAACTTCTAGTGTTATAGTCAGAGAGGTAACTTTTAAATGATAACATCTTTGGCCATATGACGTATATTCGAATTGGTAAAGTAATAATAATAATAAAATAGTAATAATAATAAAAGAAATGAAAACTTTTTATTTTTTGACGAAAGATATTAAAATTTCAACATTTTTCTTTTGTTGCATGGATTGGCCGGCTGGAATCGGGGAAGTACCACGACCTCACAGCAATACCACCAAAAAGTAGAAGATTTGCTTCTGCGTTTCACTTGGTAGTGCAGGAGGCCGGAAGCCCAATCCAATAACATACTTGTTTGAATCGTCGGCGACCGAGCTCTTTGTGATTGGCTTGACTCAAAGAAAAGAGCCTACTCTCTATTCAAAGGGCGGCAAAGCATATATATATATATATATATATATATATATATATATATATATATATATATATATAGCTAATACTAACCGATTTCAGAATAACTTTTTATAATCATATTTACATTTTTGTGTTGCAAAATCATAATCATTCATAGAATTACACTTCGTGCATATATAAAATATATATATATATATATATATATATATATATATACACACAATATTCTTAGAGTAGACTCATAAGTAATCAAAGAATGTTCCATAACAAAATTTCACAAAAACATAAGAATATTTAGAGCTAATAAATGTCTTATTCGAGCATACCTTGACCGTGCAGTGGCGGTGTAAGAATATCTTTGATGGAAAAAAAATTAAAATCTTTATACGCTGGCGTTTCATGAAAATTGCCATTAGCTCTCTGACTATTATACTAACCTAAACTAAGGTTTACTCATAAATAACATTGATTACATAATAAATTACATTGTAACGAAAAACAAATCATGTAATTGGGGCATAACATACCCACTAGTCATCAACACCACTGTAAACATATTATATATTTTGCTGGGGCTTAAGTTGCAGTATCTTAAGTTTGCATTCAATACTTATAAAGCGACATGCACAACACAATCAATATGAATCTTCCAGTCAAGACAAATGTTATTATTTAAATAAAAAGGCTAGTAATGAAAGTACTTAAATAACCAACATGCTTTCCTTGCCTCTATAATTATTTCCCTTTATTCATTTTCATTACATATTTAAACCTTCCGTGAACCACGTGGATAAAAGTTACGTCCTGCACTACGTGGGGTTTCCTGGACCCAATAATCTTTCCACGTTTTTATAGCTAGTATTTATTGTAAATTTGTAATGTGTATATTATTATTATCACTTGACTATAAGAGGTTAAAAATAAAATAAATTTATCAAATATTATAAACATTTATTATATCTTTAGGCTATGTAACAGAAATAGTACTTTTTACCAACTAAAATAAGACTATGTTCTATGGGTTAGACTTTAAGAAAAAAATTAACTAAGAACTTCTTAATTCTATGCTTTGGAGGCATAACAAAGTAGGAAACAAAAATAAAACAAAAATTACTGAAACTAATTAGTCTTTTGAGATCCAAGTTAGTTCAAATCACCACAATTTTTACAAAAGAAGTGAGCATGCTCTAAGCATATCGGTACTTCGCATCGCTCACAACGGTACTTGGTCTTTCGATCTTTCCTTCTATCACATTCCGAATATCTTGTTATAGACTTTGGTATCTTCTTTGGTGGTTCTGCAGGTGTTTCCCCAAGTAAACCATGTATGCGCTTTCGAAAATCCCTTGGAATCCGTGGGTTATCTTTCCAGTTTCTCAAGTGCTCTTCAATCAAAGATGTTCCCAAATCGCGAATAAAATTTCTCCGGTTGTTAGTTTTCTTTGCTTCAATGTTATTGTTCAACATATGTAAAATCATTGCATTGATTCCTGCATGATTGAGCATTGAGAAAAATAAAGTGAGTGGCCAGCGCTTGCTGTTGCGAGACATGTCATATGTTCTAGCAAGTTTATCAACAACATCCACTCCGCTTTTGGTTTGATTATAGAAAGTTATCATAGACGGTTTCTGCTTGTTTCCCGTTTCTTGATCAATTTCATTGTCATGATGAAGGGATGACATCAAATAAACGAACTTTCGTGGCTTTGGAATATACGAAACAAGTGTAATATTTTTTTGAAAGCCAAACCGTGAAGTATGTTCCTTTCGTGGTAGTTTGAAACAAGGCGGAATACATGCTTTATTAGCTCAAAGTACCAACTATCGTTAGTTTATGTTTCTCCAGTAAATTCTCAGCAACTTCATGACTGGTAAAAAATTATCCATAGTAATATTTCTCGACGAGCCGGAAATGCAGGTTACCATACGATCAACTAAGTCAAAGGGCTTGTTGCTGAACGCAAACGGACTGTTGTCTGGCTGTTTACCGCAGTAGATCTCTAAATTTACGGTGTAAAATGTTTTAGCATCTACTAAGGCATAAATTTTTATTCCGTACTTCGCGGGTTTAGACGGGATATACTGGCGAAACCCGCATCTCCCTCGAAAGGCAACCAATTCTTCATCAAGTGTTAGGTATTCGGATGGTGTGTAAGCATTTTGGCAAAGCCGAACAAAGAGCTCGAATATGTCTCGAATTGGGGCTAAACGATCAGTCTTTATTCTCTCTACCCTAGTCGTAGCATCATCGAATCTCATACTATTGAGTAAGAAAGAGAACCGATTTTTAGACATCGTGCAGCGAAACACTTCGATTCCAGTACCATCAAAAGCCCAGAGGTCATTGAGATTTTGTTTCCCAGAACGGTACAATCCTGCTAAAAATAAAAGCCCGAAAACTGCTTTCATTTCAGACGTAGTTGTTTCATTATAGATAATATTTATTTGTTCGCCGCCTGGTGGCTGTGGTCTGGAAAGACATATCTTTGCATTCATATATTTCACAACTGATTCTAGAATTTCATTGGAAATAAATACTTCAAAGCATTCTAAACTGGTTTTCTTGTCTTTATATTGGCTCTTTACTCCCGGCAATTGAGTAATTATATTTTCTGATCTTGTACGAACATTAGTTCTCGGTGGCTCCTTCTGCCATTTTGTTTTGCCATCTTTACCAGTGTAAAACTGATTTGAACAAGAAGATTCACCACCTGAAGTAATATCCTGTACTTCCTCTTCACTTTCACTTTCAGACTGAATGCTCAAGTGATCCGAGTCATCTTCACTTCCAGGTAGAAACAGCTCATCCGTATCGCTATCATTTTCTTCCATAAGTGCGGATAATATTGCATTTTCATTGATGTGATGAGCCATAATGAGCCCTAGAAACAATTTCAGATAATTTTAAATAATAAAAAAACAAATTAAATAAATATTTATATAAAAATAGTCGTATTTTATCACACCATACTGCTCACCTTTTAGTGGACGTCTCGAACTACGTGGGGTTTCTGACACCCAGCTGCACTTTGACAGCGTCCGTTCACCGCGTCTGCGACGCAACTACTAAACCGCTGTCGCTAAGAGGTCTGGCAACGTCGCAACTCCAGCTACACGAGGTTTCAAGACTTTCGCACAATGTTTAGAAAAGATACAAAGATTTTTGTATGGCTGGGATGTATTAAACCCCACATGGTGCACGGAAGGTTAATCTGTGATTTAATTAAATGATAGAAGTTAGTACTTACTTTCCTAGGACATCATCCATATCCCCACGGCTGGGTGTGATCCCTCTCCATCGACCCTTGCAGCTCAAGGGCATCAGCTCATCGGCTGGATAGGCATTATCCATGTATGCATCATATGCATGATAGAACATGCGTCTTGATTCCTCCCTGGCATAATAAATATTTAATATTTAAGCAATTTTATATATATTAATATTTAGCATTGCTATCCTGTTGAAGTCTTGGGTAAATAAACACAGCAATCAGTGAGTGTGTTATGAGTTTGTGACCTTCATAATGTAATAAGAGTCAGTCATTATAATCACCATTCAACATCACACATCTAATATTGCAAAAAACCGTAAACTGACACAAATGAGGCAGCGATGTGTGTATTTTTTCCTGGATTTTAAGAGTAAAAGACAGAATATAGGTGTTCTATATTATATATATATATATATATATATATATATATATATATATATATATATATATATATATATATATATTAGTTTAGCAAAACTATAAAAAAATACTGAACTAACCAGTAACTGCAATTGCTACCTGAGAACATGCGATTAATAAATATTTTTAATTATGCCAAAATAAAAAAGTTAAATAAACGGTAAATATTCATATGGCTTAAAACTTTAAAATATTAATATAGTACATACAGTGAAATTTCGACAACTCAAACCTTAATAAAACAAGTCATTCCTTCCCACTGAACCCCTAAATATGCAATATCTCACATTATTTAGAACAGGAACATAACACAAATAAAATGTTATGTCCCTGGGAGATATTGATATACATATTTATACTCTATTACTCGAATTTTATAAAGCAGACTGTGTAATGAATTAATACATTTATTAAACTTTCTAAGTAGCACATAAATGTACCTTATATTGTATGTTAAGGAAAAAGACCTCGGAATCCTTGTCAAGTCGAAACCCAATTAACTATTTTAAGCATTTCCTTTAAAATTAGAGTTATTGAGATTCCACTGTAGATAATTCCCTGATATTTTCTTAGCCTTTTGTCTTTTATGAAAGTGGGACCACTAAAGAGCTCAAATAGAACTGGAGAACTCAGAATCCTCCAGAATGAATATAGACAAAGAGATAGATGCTTTTCTTTATATTTTCCTTCCTGAGTCTAAAGCTGGACTCACACATCTAGAATACCTCTCTGGATTTATGATCTGAATTCATATTATTAATGAAGAAAGTCAAATTGTATGCAAATCTGGGCTTTCTTAATATGAATTTGGATTATGAATTCAGATAGGTGTTTCAGATGTGTGAGTCCAGCCTAACAGATATGCAACCATATCTCCGAGGTAAATCTAAATTTTGTAAAGTTATTTGCATCAGTTTGTAGTAGGAAGGCAGTATAACACATTACATTATGCTTCATTTAACTTTAAACATTGTATGTGTAGCAAAATACTTGAAGAAAATATGATCATTCATAAGCTAGTAAATTTATTTGTGCCTAATCAATTCTATCATTCACAAAATAACATTTTATACTATGAAATTACTTAATCAAAGTACAATATGAAGCCAATGCAATATAGCATTTGAATACTATATTCCATATATTTATTATTCAAAACACAATTCATATAAATTCTACTTTTTAACACTTTACAAAAACTGAAAAGACTCAAACTCTTTCCAAAAACAAGTTTTTTACTTCTTTGGTCTATGTGTTTGTACAAAACATGTTATTATTATATTCATCGTAAAACTTAAATAAATGTGTAATAGACACTAAGCATTAAAATAAAATAGAATATGTATATAAGTGCTGAACCCACATACATTGACTTAAAACTATTTATTATTCAGATCAGAAAAGCTAGGTTATTACATAGAAAAATTTAATTAGGACAGCAAATATCAAGTATTGATCCCCAATTTATAATATAATAATGTAAGTTATCTATTTTAATTTATTAGTTGGCACTAATAAAGGAAGATAAGCGGAAAATAAGGGAATTATAAATATTTTCAACATTACCTTAACTGTTGTCTTTCTGCACGAGTCATTCGATGTATAGCAGCTTCTTCTTCTGTGCTTACACAAATAATGGCTAGGATAAAAACTAACAGAACTTGATAATATGCCATTATTATCGCAATATATCACAGTATTTTCAAATAACTAGCACTCATAATGTTATGTGTAAAACTTTTAAAATCCCCACTAGGAATTAAAATAAATTAAATATTTAGAAAGAATATATAACTTTGTAAGTGGGAGGTTTTACATTGCCAAAAAATTAAAGATTGTGTTCTGTTCTGTTTTGCGCTACTTCTACTTCAGTCCATAGATAAATATGTAATATGTAGCAAGTTCTACGTCAGTCACTCCCACAGAGTACATTATATGTATGGTATGGTCATTCCATTCGCTATTTCACTATATTAAAATTAGTCTGTGCACTTCACCTCAACCATAGACTATTGTTGTCAGTGTTGCCTAGGATGGGGTAAAAATATCGATATATCGAATTATCTTATCAGAAAGCTATCGATATTTATCAACGATATTTTTAAATACCATCGCATCTCAACTAGCTATTATTTTTATTACTAATATCAAATCTGGTATGTTTTCAGATTTAATAAAGGATAGTAAAATAATAACTTTATTAATCTGATTGGACCCCGCCAATGTTAGACCTATTTCTGTACTGCCAGAACTACATGATTTCAACAATTTATTCTTGATCAAATGTTTATTTTAATATAAATACACACATAGGCATTAACTCGTTAATCCATTAATCGTTAATTATCGAAGTTAATATTTCGACTAACGAATTAGCTTTTAAGTTAACTTTAAAAAATGTTACCGGACTCATTATCTTCCGTTAAATTTGCTCAAGTCCGTTAATCGTTAATAACGCTAATAACCACACCACCACCACGGTAAAAACACGTTCTTACAAGTAAGTGCAAATAAGTTTGGGCTGATTAACAAGCGCCATGCAGCGAGTGCCGCGCTAGGTAAGTATAGCCGCTGAGTGTGAGTGAGAAAAAAACTGCGAAGAAGTTTGATTCGTATTAATATGTATGATTCGTTTGATTGATTTTTTCCATTACTTAGCGCAGGCGCTTAAATCATGTTATTGTTTTTTTTTAAGTATTTAATACTACGTTCTTTTTGGATTTTGTGTACTGTCCGTGATAGTTTACGTCTGTGTAGTGTGTGTATTAAACAGTGTAAGTACTATGCAAATTAAAACCATATCATGTAATTGAAATTCCGATTCCGATCTGGATCAAATTAAAGAGTAATACCCCTATTACACTACCCTAAATCAGGGTGCCTACGCCCAGATTCAGGGTGGTGTAATAAGAGAAATGGAGTAAGGGTCTCTAATTAGAGCGTCAAAGTCGACCCGGTCTGCAGTGCCCTTCCACCGTGCAGTGTAATAATACTTAGGGAGTTAGGGCACTTATTCGATGCGCAACTAGGGATGCAAACGATATCAATTATATCAAACATCGATATATCGTTCATAAACATAGTTGTTCATAAACATGGTGGAGCGATGTTTTACGAGGGCGGCACTGAAAATTTTGGGAATCAAAGAAGTGACACAACATTACTATTTAAAAATGTATTTATTGCTTTTCAAAGTATTCTCCGCAAAATTTGACACATTTTTCCATACGATGGAACCAATCATTGAAGCAATCATTCCATTCGGAAATTGGGGTCTCCAAAATGGCCGTTTTGTAGGCGTCCACAGCTTCTTCAGGTGATGAAAATCGCTGTCCACGCAATTTATTTTATATTTTAGGGAAAGTATAGAAATCATTAGGGCTTAGGTCGGGGCTGTACGGCGGATGGTCTAATAATTCTATGTTTTCTTGCTCTAAAAACTCTTTTGTTCTGTGTGCGGTGTGAGAACTCGCATTGCCGTGATGGAGGATGATGCAGCGGTTGCAGTTCTCTTTACGGAGTTCAGAAACGACCTGTGGCAAACAAATGCTAGCATACCATTCTGCATTAATCGTTCTTTGTCCCTCAAGAGGAATAGTCGTAACATTGCCGGTTTTGAAGACAAACGTGGCTACAATTTTTTTTGCAACACTCCGTGAACGAACAATTTTTGTTGGCTTTAACTCATTTTCGAACACCCAAACTCGTGACTGGTTTTTTGTTTCGGTATCGTACGCGTACATCCAGAATTCTTCACCTGATACGATGTTGTATACAGCATTTGAGGATCCTGCGTGGAATCTTTCGAGTGTTCTGACGCACCAAGTAACGTGAGCCGCTTTTTGCTCTTCACAGAGCGAATGCGGTATCCATCGGGAAAACAACATTTTTACAACTAATTGTTCATGCAAGATTATTTGTATTTGACTCATGCCAATGTCTAAAGTTTCCTGAATTTCGTGGTATGTCACATGTCGATCTTCCTTAATCAGCTTAAGCACAGCATCAACGTTTTCTTGGGTGACTGCAAATTTTGGGACGACCTTGACGGGGATCATCACTAAGCTTGACACGTCCACGTTGAAATTTAGCAAACCAGCGATAAATTGTGGTTTTGGATGGGGCTTCATCACCAAATGCAGAAATCATCCGGTCAACACACTGTTTTTGTTTTAAACCACTTCGAAAGTCACAATAAATCATCGCTCTTGAATTTTCTCGAGTCAATTCCATTTTCTCAACGACTAAACAAGTTTGACAAAACCTTGTGACAAGACCACAGAGTACATTATATATACCTGGAACTACCTTGTGACAAGACCAAGAATCTTTTTTTAAATAAATATATGGTATTCGATTTTAAAACCAAGGAGTTTTCAATTAAAAAGATTTTAATATGACAGGAACAGTGGAAGTATTCCATTCTCGATACTTTAGTGCAGCCCAGTATGAACGATGTTTTGGCTTGCCGTCAAAGGTTACGACATAACCAACTATTCGATGGTATAAAATTACGTATGTTAAAAGTTGCGAAGATTATTACGAATTTTATGTTGTAGAAAAATATATATTGGAAAAAAATATGTCAATGTTAGATAACGTCTAAATTTTTAAAGTTTGAAGGTTTATTTAGTAGAAATAACTTAATCCCGAAAATTTTAATTAGGAATAAACAAACGGTCGAATGGTCTTTCAGCCAAAAATAAATATACTCGAATTACACAAGTGCAATTGTCTTCAATCGGCGATTTCATTTTCAATGCAAAATTGGGGTTAATTTTTAATAGGTAATAAATTAACATGAGTTAACAAATATTGAAATTGGATTGGAATTGTTTTATTCATTTTTTATTAATAATTATATTGTTTAAACATTTTTAATTGTTTAACTTAATCAATAGCTTAAGTATAGTCTTATAAGTTAATAGTTATTTTACATCATAACATACATAAACACTCACGCCTGTCACCCAGAGGGGTAGGCAGAGACTACAGACTTCCATTTAGCACGATCCTGACATACCTTTCTCGCCTCTTCCACATTCATATACCTACGCATACATGCTCGTCGGTTAAGGGTACTCTTAATTTGGCCCATTTTTAGTATATCGCCAATTTGGTCGACAAACTTCCGCCTAGGACGTCCCTTTCCGACTCTTCCATTCACTTCTGCAACATATATTTGCTTTGTCAGTCTTTCCGCATTCATTCTTTCTACATGACCAAACCACCGAAGCATTCCTTTCTTAATCCTGGTCACCGCATCATCTTGCAAACCACACTCTTCTTTTATCACACAGTTTCTCACCCTGTCACTCAGATTCAGCCCTAACATACTCCTTATCGACCGCATTTCTACCGCATTTATTCTACTCTCGTGCTTCTTCTGCCACACCCAACTTTCACTACCATACGTTAAAGTAGGGACTAATACAGCACTGTGAATTGCCATACGTGCCTTTTTTGACACATTCTGACTTTTCACAATAGAGTGTAGAGCCCCATTTACTTTATTTCCTGCATTCACTCGTCGTTCAATGTCCTTATCATATCCCGCATACCTGCTGAATACACATCCCAAATATACGAACTCATCCACTTGCTCAATTAACTCTCCTTCTATTCTTATTTCACATACCGTTTTGCTTTCATCTCTTTCAAAAACCATCACTTTCGTCTTACTCGCGTTCACTTTCATTCCCCTTTCTTTTAATGACCTGTTCATTAATGTAACCATCATTTGCAACTCGGCCGCCGACGACGCAAGTATGACTTGATCATCGGCGTACAAAAGGCATTTGATGGTTAACTCACCCATTCTTACCCCGCATTCTTCAACTTTCAAATTTTCCAAACAGCTGTCCATAAATAGGTTGAACAGCCACGGGGAAGCTACACAGCCCTGTCTGACACCTTTATGGATGCCAAACCAGTCCGAGTAGACCCCGTTGATTCTAACACAAGCACTCGAGTCCCTATACAGAGACTTTAATGCCTGTATCAAACCAGCGCTCAACCTAAATGCGTTCAGCGTTTGCCATAACACATCCCTGTCCACTCTGTCATAAGCCTTTTCCAAGTCCATGAACGCACAAAAAACTCTTTGGTTTTTCGCCAAAAACTTCTCCGCGATCATGCGCATGGAAAAGACTTGATCTGTACACCCCATTCCCTTTCTAAATCCCGCTTGCACATCCCAAATTTTTTCATCAGTTTCTTTCATAACTCTTTCAATTAGTACCTTAGCATACAGTTTTCCCACAATGCTAAGAAGGCTGATACCACGGTAGTTTTTACAGTCCTGCTGTGACCCTTTTCCCTTATATATTGGGACTATCACGGCTTTGCACCAGTCTCCCGGTACCCGCTTTAGTTCCCAACATAAATTAAACAAGGTGTACAGCAGGCCTGCCACCACGTCCTCTCCAGCCCTTAGCATTTCGAGTGAAACTCTATCATATCCGGCTGCCTTACCTACTTTCATGCTTTTCATTGCTTTCATTATTTCATCCATACTTATCTCCTTATCCCTTTCATCTTCTTTCGGAATTTCTATTTCATTTAGTTCACACTTCTCCTCACTCATAAATTCGCTTTCAAAATATTCCTTCCATCTCTTTAGACTCAACACTTCATCATTCAGGATACAGCCATTCTCGTCTCGTATCGCATTCAATCTAGGCTGTTTTGAAAGTCCCCTGGTATTTCTTACGAGTTTCCAGAACATTTTA